>WFAA01000070.1:0-36258 GCA_009823395.1 Thamnaconus septentrionalis | reverse complement strand
TGTGTTTATCAACTTTAATTTTCGATGTTTTCAAGTTTTCAAACAGTCACAAATAGTGTGTGAAAAAAGCTCAACTGTATCAGAATAAGTTGCTCACGCGACGCTTCGATGCAAAATATGATCTTCATCAGGCACAGAGGCAATGTAAGGAATAAGAACGATGGAGTTATAGAGCAGGCTTACCGAGTCGGTGTTGCTAGCAAGGCAATGTCGCCAAAATGGACGGAGATTTTTTCTCTCGCCTCCTCGACTAAGTGAAACATGCAATGCATGATGGGAACTGTAGTCGTGTTCACAGTTAAAGAACTACAAATGGCGTGGTAAACAGTACAAAAGCTCCTCTGGTGGATAGAATTGACTATACAATGGTATTAAAGGGCTTAGCAAATCCAGAGTTGTGGAATTAAATAAATACAAAGAATTGAGCATATGGACATATTCAGACAATTGTCAGGTTATACAATGAAATTCAAAAATATATTATTGTTATATTATAGTCATTTTAAATATTAAAGTTAAGTCCATGAGTTTAATAAATTATTAATTGAAAATGAGGTTAAGTTTAGATAGGGATTAAATTATAATTCTGTTTAGGCAAGTGCCAAGAGGGGTTCAGGTTAGGATTAGGTCCAGGGAGGGGTTAGAAATTGAAAATTAAAATTGGTTCTATTTAGGTGAGTATCTGAGAAGATTAAGTTTAAGATGGGATGATGGTTGGCGCTAAAAGGTCCAATGAGGGGTTAGAAATTATGAATTATGGTTGGTCTCCTGTTTAGACGCAGTTAAAATAAATGGTTATGATTAGGTTAGGTTGGTGGAGGTTAAAGAACTACATCATCCCTTTCAGGAGCCACGACAATTGAAAGAAAGACAGGACAATTTCACAAAAGGGAAGTTGCAGGTTAGGGGTTAGGGTTAGGGTTAGGGTTAGGTTAGGTTAGGTTTGGGAAAAAAGTTCTTCCAAAGGAGAGAACAGGTGCACTCTGGCGCAAGAGTGTGTTCAAGGTGGGTCTCTAAGCCCTTGATGGTCCACCACCCGAAGGTGGTGGGGTTCAAAAATTATACTTTAGCTGTATTGTTAGCATGAGACGGCTTTGGCGCCGACGCTTCGGCCTGAAAAGGCCTTCATCAGGCGCCAGCCGCCGAAAGAGTTAACCGCCCATTATGGCTTCAGTTACTCTGGTGCCCGGTGGCACTGCTGCACCTCCCTTCCCAAAAAATTGTTTTCCAAAAATTGTTTTTCCAAAATTATCTAATTTACTTCTTCCACAGGTTTTTCCAGGGTAAGTATGTGTTTATGCCAATTAGTGTTTTAGATGTGCCAATGTATTGCTTAATTAATTTGTTGTCTAATTAAATTTTCTTTCTTTCAGGATGCAGTTTAACGCCGTGCCCAGGACGCTGGAGGTAAGTTTCTTTGCTAATTAGAGCCTTTTAGTGTCTTCTAATATGAGTTTTCATCTCTTTTCTTCTTTTACAGGTTTGTGACAGGTAAGTGAGGTAGGTATCCTTTTCTTTCTTTTCCTCCTTTCTTCCTTCTCATCTATCCTTCCTTCCTTCCTCTTGTCCCCTGCCTACTTCCTCCCTTGTCTTCTGTTCTTCCTGTCGCACTCCTTTCTTCCTCCAGTTCTTCTTCTGCACTGTATCCTTCTTCTCAGCCGCACTAATCTTCTTCTTTCTTTACTTTCAGGTACTAGGTCCAAGGCCCTCATCAAGTCTTCCTCCGCCTTCTCAATGTCTTGACCCCATCCCCATATAAGCCTGAAAAGCTGTTTCAATAAACATTGGCTCTACTGAAATCTCGCCAGTGGCCTTCTTCAATATTAGCTCAACCGGAATGTGCATCATGGCTTCTTTTCCCTAACAATTAGACAGAGTAAATGGCTTAGTAGGACTGATGGGCTTAGATTAGTGGGAGAAACTAAATAGAGTTTCTGATCGGGCCTAGAATAGGCTTTAGGTTCTTTTAGTTGATAGAACTGGGCTTAGGGATTAGTTTAAGGGATAGAACAGAGTAAGGGGTTAGTTAGGCGTTGGAAAGGGGTTAGGTTAGGTTTAGTGCTAGGATAGGTTAGGGCTAATTCCAAATTAAATCCAAATTCAAATAGGTTAGGTTTAGATGTTAGAGCCGAATTGGTTAGGTTTAGGCGATAGATCAGATTGGTTAGGATTAGGATATGGGTTCAGGGGTAGGTGTACATGTCCAATTAGGGGGTAGTAGCAGGCTAAAAGGGGCAACAGGGCCTAGAGGCCACATCCCATCGCACACTCCCCGAGACCTGGCCGGATAGGTTTGGGAAAAGTTCTCTCCAAAGGAGAGAACAGGTGCACTCTCTGCGCAAGAGTGTGTTCAAGGTGGGTCTCTAAGCCCTGATGGTCCACCACCAAGGTGGTGGGGTTCAAAAATTATACTTAGCGATTGTTAGCATGAGACGGCTTTGGCGCGACGCTTCGGCCTGAAAAGGCCTTCATCAGGCGCCAGCCAGCCGAAAGAGTTAACTGCCTATTATGGCTTCAGTTACTCTGGTGCCCGTGGCACTGCTGCACCTCCTTCCCAAAAAATTGTTTTCCAAAAAATTGTTTTTCCAAAAATTATCTAATTTACTTCTTCCACAGGTTTTTCCAGGGGTAAGTATGTGTTTATGCCAATTAGTGTTTTAGATGTGCCAATGTATTGCTTAATTAATTTGTTTTCTAATTAAATTTTCTTTTTCTTTTCAGGATGCAGTTTAACGTCGTGCCCAGGACGCTGGAGGTAAGTTTTGCCAATTAGAGCCTTTAGTGTCTTCAATATGAGTTTTCATCTTTTTTTTCTTCTTTTTTTACAGGTTTCCAGGACAGGTAAGTGAGGTAGGTATCCTTTTCTTTCTTTTCCTCCTTTTCTTCCTTCTCCCTATCCTTCCTTTCTTCCTTTCTTGTCCCCGCCTACTTCCTCCTTTGTCTTCTGTTCTTCCTGTCGACTCCTTCTTCCTCCAGTTCTTCTTCTGCACTGTATCCTTCTTCTTAGCCGCACTAATCTTCTTCTTCTTTACTTTCAGGTACTAGGTCCAAGGCCCTCATCAAGTCTTCTCCGCCTTCTCAATGTCTTGACCCCCATCCCCATATAAGCGCTGAAAAGCGGTTTCTAATAAACATTGGCTCTACTGGAAATCTCGTCAGTGGCCTTCTTCAATATTAGCTCAACCGAATGTGCATCGGCGGCTTCCTTTCCCTAACAATTAGACAGAGTAAATGGCTTAGTAGGACTGATGGGCTTAGATTAGTGGGAGAAACTAAATAGAGTTTCTGATCGGGGCCTAGAATAGGCTTTAGGGTTCTTTAGTTGATAGAACTGGGCTTAGGGATTAGTTTAAGGGATAGAACAGAGTAAGGGTTAGGGGTTAGGCGTTGGAAAGGGGTTAGGTTAGGTTTAGTGCTAGGATAGGTTAGGGCTAATTCCAAATTAAATCCAAATTCAAATAGGTTAGGTTTAGATGTTAGAGCCGAATTGGTTAGGTTTAGGCGATAGATCAGATTGGTTAGGATTAGGATATGGGTTCAGGGTAGGTGTACATGTCCAATTAGGGGGTAGTAGCAGGCTGTGGGCAATAGGGCCTAGAGGCCACATCCCATCGCACACTTTGAGACCTGGCCGGATAGGTTTGGGAAAGTTCTCCAAAGGGAGAGAACAGGTGCACTCTCTGCGCAAGAGTGTGTTCAAGGTGGGTCTCTAAGCCCTGATGGTCCACCACCAAGGTGGTGGGGGTTCAAAAAATTATACTTAGCGTATTGTTAGCATGAGACGGCTTTGGCGCCGACGCTTCGCCTGAAAAGGCCTTCATCAGGCGCCAGCCGAAAAAGAGTTAACTGCCTATTATGGCTTCAGTTACTCTGGTGCCCGTGCACTGCTGCACCTCCCTTCCCAAAAATTGTTTTCCAAAAATTGTTTTTCCAAAATTATCTAATTTACTTTTCCACAGGTTTTTCCAGGGGTAAGTATGTGTTTATGCCAATTAGTGTTTTTAGATGTGCCAATGTATTGCTTAATTAATTTGTTGTCTAATTAAATTTTCTTTTCTTTCAGGATGCAGTTTAACGCCGTGCCCAGGACGCTGGAGGTAAGTTTTGCCAATTAGAGTTTTTTTAGTGTCTTCAATATGAGTTTTCATCTCTTTTTCTTCTTTTTACAGGTTTCCAGGACAGGTAAGTGAGGTAGGTATCCTTTTCTTTCTTTTTCCTCCTTTCTTCCTTCTCCTCTATCCTTCCTTTCTTCCTTTCTTGTCCCCTGCCTACTTCCTCCTTTGTCTTCTGTTCTTCCTGTCGCACTCCTTTCTTCCTCCAGTTCTTCTTCTGCACTGTATCCTTCTTCTTAGCCGCACTAATCTTCTTCTTTCTTTACTTTCAGGTACTAGGTCCAAGGCCTCATCAAGTCTTCCGCCTTCTCAATGTCTTGACCCCCATCCCCATATAAGCGCTGAAAAGCGGTTTCTAATAAACATTGGCTCTACTGGAAATCTCGCCAGTGGCCTTCTTCAATATTAGCTCAACCGAATGTGCATCGGGCGGCTTCCTTTCCCTAACAATTAGACAGAGTAAATGGCTTAGTAGGACTGATGGGCTTAGATTAGTGGGAGAAACTAAATAGAGTTTCTGATCGGGGCCTAGAATAGGCTTTAGGTTCTTTAGTTGATAGAACTGGGCTTAGGGATTAGTTTAAGGATAGAACAGAGTAAGGGGTTAGGGTTAGGCGTTGGAAAGGGGTTAGTTAGGTTTAGTGCTAGGATAGGGTTAGGCTAATTCCAAATTAAATCCAAATTCAAATAGGTTAGGTTTAGATGTTAGAGCCGAATTGGTTAGGGTTTAGGCGATAGATCAGATTGGTTAGGATTAGGATATGGGTTCAGGGTAGGTGTACATGTCCAATTAGGGGTAGTAGCAGGCTAAAAGGGCAACAGGGCCTAGAGGCCACATCCCATCGCACACCCCCCGAGACCTGGCCGGATAGGTTTGGAAAAAGTTCTCCAAAGGGAGAGAACAGGTGCACTCTCTGCGCAAGAGTGTGTTCAAGGTGGGTCTCTAAGCCCTGATGGTCCACCACCCGAAGGTGGTGGGGTTCAAAAATTATACTTAGCGACAGTTAGCATGAGACGGCTTTTGGCGCCGACGCCGCCTGAAAAGGCCTTCATCAGGCGCTGGCCGTCGAAAGAGTTGACTGCCTATTATGGCTTCCGTCACTCTGGTGCCCGTGCACTGCTGCACCTCCCTTCCCAAAAATTGTGTTTTCAAAAATTGTTTTTCCAAAAATTGTTTTAATTTCTTCTTCCACAGGTTTTTCCATGGGTAAGTATGTGTTTATGCCAATTAGTGTTTTTGTTGTGCCAATGTATTGCTTAATTAATTTGTAGTCTAATTAAATTTTCTTTTCTTTTAGGATGCAGTTTAACGTCGTGCCCAGGACGCGGAGGTAAGTTTTGCCAATTAGAGCCTTTTAGTGTCTTCAATATGAGTTTTCATCTCTTTTTTCTTCTTTTTACAGGTTTCCAGGACAGGTAAGTGAGGTAGGTATCCTCTTTTCTTTCTTTTCCTCCTTTTCTTCCTTCTCCTCTATCCTTCCTTTCTTCCTTTCTTGTCCCCGCTCACTTCCTCCTTTGTCTTCTGTTCTTCCTGTCGCACTCCTTTCTTCCTCCAGTTCTTCTTCTGCACTGTATCCTTCTTCTTAGCCGCACTAATCTTCTTCTTTCTTTACTTTCAGGTACTAGGTCCAAGGCCTCATCAAGTCTTCCGCCTTCTCAATGTCTTGACCCCCATCCCCATATAAGCGCTTGAAAAGCGGTTTCTAATAAACATTGGCTCTACTGAAATCTCGCCAGTGGCCTTCTTCAATATTAGCTCAACCGAATGTGCATCGGCGGCTTCTTTCCCTAACAATTAGACAGAGTAAATGGCTTAGTAGGACTGATGGGCTTAGATTAGTGGGAGAAACTAAATAGAGTTTCTGATCGGGGCCTAGAATAGGCTTTAGGTTCTTTTTAGTTGATAGAACTGGGCTTAGGATTAGTTTAAGGATAGAACAGAGTAAGGGGTTAGGGTTAGGCGTTGGAAAGGGGTTAGGTTAGGTTTAGTGCTAGGATAGGGTTAGGCTAATTCCAAATTAAATCCAAATTCAAATAGGTTAGGTTTAGATGTTAGAGCCGAATTGGTTAGGTTTAGGCGATAGATCAGATTGGTTAGGATTAGGATATGGGTTCAGGGTAGGTGTACATGTCCAATTAGGGGGTAGTAGCAGGCTGTGTGGGGCAACAGGGGCCTAGAGGCCACATCCCATCGCACACCCCCGAGACCTGGCCGGATAGGTTTGAAAAAGTTCTTCCAAAGGGAGAGAACAGGTGCACTCTCTGCGCAAGAGTGTGTTCAAGGTGGGTCTCTAAGCCCTTGATGGTCCACCACCCAAGGTGGTGGGGGTTCAAAAATTATACTTAGCGATTGTTAGCATGAGACGGCTTTGGCGCGACGTTTCGGCCTGAAAAGGCCTTCATCAGGCGCTAGCCGTCGAAAGAGTTAACTGCCTATTATGGCTTCAGTTACTCTGGTGCCCGTGCACTGCTGCACCTCCCTTCCCAAAAATTGTTTTCCAAAAAATTGTTTTTCCAAAAATTATCTAATTTACTTCTTCCACAGGTTTTTCCAGGGGTAAGTATGTGTTTATGCCAATTAGTGTTTTAGATGTGCCAATGTATTGCTTAATTAATTTATTTTCTAATTAAATTTTCTTTTCTTTCAGGATGCAGTTTAACGTCGTGCCCAGGACGCGGAGGTAAGTTTTGCCAATTAGAGTTTTTTAGTGTCTTCAATATGAGTTTTCATCTCTTTTTTCTTCTTTTTACAGGTTTCCAGGACAGGTAAGTGAGGTAGGTATCCTCTTTTCTTTCTTTTCCTCCTTTTCTTCCTTCTCCTCTATCCTTCCTTTCTTCCTTTCTTGTCCCCGCCTACTTCCTCCTTGTCTTCTGTTCTTCCTGTCGCACTCCTTTCTTCCTCCAGTTCTTCTTCTGCACTGTATCCTTCTTCTTAGCCGCACTAATCTTCTTCTTTCTTTACTTTCAGGTACTAGGTCCAAGGCCTCATCAAGTCTTCCGGCCTTCTCAATGTCTTGACCCCCATCCCCATATAAGCGCTGAAAAGCGGTTTCTAATAAACATTGGCTCTACTGGAAATCTCGCCAGTGGCCTTCTTCAATATTAGCTCAACCGAATGTGCATCGGCGGCTTCCTTTCCCTAACAATTAGACAGAGTAAATGGCTTAGTAGGACTGATGGGCTTAGATTAGTGGGAGAAACTAAATAGAGTTTCTGATCGGGGCCTAGAATAGGCTTTAGGTTCTTTTTAGTTGATAGAACTGGGCTTAGGGATTAGTTTAAGGGATAGAAACAGAGTAAGGGGTTAGGTTAGGGCGTTGGAAAGGGGTTAGGTTAGGTTTAGTGCTAGGATAGGGTTAGGGCTAATTCCAAATTAAATCCAAATTCAAATAGGTTAGGTTTAGATGTTAGAGCCGAATTGGTTAGGTTTTAGGCGATAGATCAGATTGGTTAGGATTAGGATATGGGTTCAGGGTAGGTGTACATGTCCAATTAGGGGTAGTAGCAGGCTAAAAGGGGCAACAGGGCCCAGAGGCCACATCCCATCGCACACCCCCGAGACCCGGCCGGATAGGTTTGGGAAAAGTTTCTCCAAAGGAGAGAACAGGTGCACTCTCTGCGCAAGAGTGTGTTCAAGGTGGGTCTCTAAGCCCTGATGGTCCACCACCAAGGTGGTGGGGTTCAAAAAATTATACTTAGCGTATTGTTAGCATGAGACGGCTTTTGGCGCGACGCTTCGGCCTGAAAAGGCCTTCATCAGGCGCCAGCCGCCGAAAAGAGTTAACTGCCTATTATGGCTTCAGTTACTCTGGTGCCCGTGGCACTGCTGCACCTCCTTCCCAAAAATTGTTTTCCAAAAAATTGTTTTTCCAAAATTATCTAATTTACTTCTTCCACAGGTTTTTCCAGGGGTAAGTATGTGTTTATGCCAATTAGTGTTTTAGATGTGCCAATGTATTGCTTAATTAATTTGTTGTCTAATTAAATTTTCTTTTCTTTCAGGATGCAGTTTAACGTCGTGCATCGGCGGCTTCCTTTCCCTAACAATTAGACAGAGTAAATGGCTTAGTAGGACTGATGGGCTTAGATTAGTGGGAGAAACTAAATTCGGCGGCTTCCTTTCCCTAACAATTAGACAGAGTAAATGGCTTAGGGTTAGGGTTAGGGTTAGGGTTAGGGTTAGGGTAGGGTTAGGGTTAGGGTTAGGGTTAGGGTTAGGGTTAGGGTTAGGGTTAGGGTTAGGGTTAGGGTTAGGATTTGGGTTGGGGTTCCGGTAACCCCGTGAGGGGAAACCGGAAGAGGCACGAGCCATCCTCCGTCGTGATTCCCCGCTGTCGGTTCTCGAGGGATCGTGGTCCTCCCGGTCGATCCTCATTCGGTGCTCCATGTGATGAGGAATAGTGAGGATCCAGGAGTGAAAGAAGGGAATTCTTTGCAGAGTCGAGTAGGTTCAAAAAAACTTTTTTTTATTTAATTTAAATTTAAAACAGAGAACACTCAAAAGTGTAATAAAATAATCAAAAGCCCATCGCGACGTTTCGAAAAAAAGTTTTTCTTCTTCAGGCGGGGCAGAGAGGAGGTGCATAGTCTGCGTGAGGTAGAGCGTTCTGGTGTGAGTGAGGTGCAAGCGAATATAAAGGGTCTGAAGGACCGCCCTAAGATGTCACGTGACCTCATTGTTTACAACTCTTTTTTAAGGTGAGGAGCTCTGCAAGAATAATACAATGGTGCCCTCTACAGGAAATGAAAATACACAACAAGTAGGTGATAACAGCACAGAAAAGAGTCAAGAAACCAAAAGAGGAATATAAAGCATGTGGAACTATTTACAAAGATCGTTTTTTTCTTACAGTTAATTGGCAACAGTGGCAATAAAATTTTAATATGGGACAGAGGAAAACATGGTGTAGTGGTTGGAATGGCAGACATATGGTTGAAAAAGGGAAAAGGAATTAAAAGAAAAATAATAAAAAAGAAAAATCAATAAATTAATAAAATGAAAAGAAAGGAAAAGAAAATAAACAATGAAAAAACAAGGAAAAATCCAATAATTATCCGAATTAAATTTAGGTATAATAAAGTTCAATTTAGAACAAAATCAGGATTAAAGATTAAACATAATGACCCAAATGATGGTAATAATAAGTAAAATCAAATTCTAAAATTAGGTTTAGGCGTTGGGGAATCTAGTGGTTAGGTTTAGAAAAGGGCTAAGGTTAGGGTTAAAAATCAAAGTTCAATCAAATAGAAATTAAAAGGTTAGGTTTAGGAAGGTTTAAATCAAAGTTAAAGATAAAATTTAAATAAAGAACTAGGTTTAAGTTTAGGCGTGAGACAAAGGGTTAGGTTAGAGAAAGGTTCAGGTCCGGGTTAGAGAATAGTAAAGATAATAATTAAAATTAAAATTAACAATAATCCTAGAGTAGAATTAAGTTTAGGCATGGGTTGATGATGGTTAAGTTTAGGGCCAGTTCTAATGAAGGTAACTTAAAAAGGAAGAAAAGGAAAAAGGAAAGAAGAAAAAGAAAAGAAAAAGAAACAAAAAAGAAATAAAAATGAAATAAATAAAATTAAATAAAAGAAAGTGTTTGTATGGTGGTCTGTGAACACAATTATGTCATAGAAATAAACAGTTATTTTATTAGAAAGACCAGAAAAATGTCTGCTGCCAAGAAGGTGGGTCCACTCTTTCTCATGTGTTTTCCTCTTTGTCCATGCAGTTGAAGTTGCAGTTCCAAGTTGTGGTGATGTTGCCAGAGACGAATCAGGAAAGAGTTCTTGGTTTTGTGAACTGATAGTTTGCACCCACCATGGAGGCCGGTAATTCTCAGGAAAGATTGGGAGATAAGATTACAAACAAAATTAGAATCCAAAAG
Source organism: Thamnaconus septentrionalis (assembly GCA_009823395.1). Classification (NCBI taxonomy): domain Eukaryota; kingdom Metazoa; phylum Chordata; class Actinopteri; order Tetraodontiformes; family Monacanthidae; genus Thamnaconus; species Thamnaconus septentrionalis. The sequence continues at coordinate 26,270 of WFAA01000070.1, read as the reverse complement.
GAAAAATCACATTTCTTATAAATTGTTGTTCAAAATAATAATCCTAATGATAAAATGTCTTTAAGTATTTGTTCTTTCTATATGTCAATAAAGGTGGTTATATTGTTGTTTCTAATTTAATAAATCGTGAGAATTACTAAATATCTTTTCATTATTTTCCTGTAAGGGCATTTAGGTCATTTTCAAATTAGTCATGTAGAATAGTGGTGTTAAAGAAAGGAAGAAGCACCCGCTAAGTAGATGATAGTTTTAATTGTTTCATCCAAGAATTGAAAATGATGCGAGCCGTCCTCCCAGTCCAGAGAAGAGCTGCGGTGGTTTGAAATTTAGAGGAATCAATCAATAGTAGATGATTAGGAAAATCCAGAATGAAATCATTAAGATGACATAAGTTTGCTTTCTCAGAGGGTGAAGATCAACGGGGATATGAATCAGAGGAATGTAGAGTTTGGTGCCCGTAAGGTGTTGAAGGCACTGCGAATTGCTGCTTGAAATTGTTTGGTTAAAGTGGCTTTGTTGTATTGTGTCCTGCTGTGAAAGCCAATTGACAGAATAACTGTTTCCACCTTGGTTTGAGAAACAGATTTCTTAAGCACTTCAGAGATGTGTCTGAAGTTAGCCTCGGGGTAGCATTCTATCTGTAAGTTGTCAATGTTGAATTGAGGAATTTTTGAAACATTAGAGTCCCCGATCAGTAAGATTTTTTTGTGAATGGTGAGGGTCCAATCTATCATTTTGTGATTTGTAATAGGGTGTGTGTTAACCTTACCCTTGGGTGAGGAAGATTGAAGAGCCAGGAGAGGAGAATCACCGAGTCGGTGATCAGAAGTGGGGAGTCATCAGGTGCATCAGCATGGTCCGCTTCTTCTGCATCCTGGGAGTCTGATGCGTTGTCAGACTCATCTGATTCATAATCTTCAGAATCATAAGGGTCATCTGGGCTGTATGTGTCTTCGTCTCCAAGGGAAGGAAGTTGCACGGTAACCTCACAGTTTGAGGAAGGTGCTGGCTCCTGAGTGGCCAGATTGGTTGCTGGGTGTGATGTCATTGGTGGGCAGGTTGTTTTGATCCTGTGTTTCAGGGACTTGGGGGATGAGGAGGGGGCTGATTGCACCGGAGTCGGGGGAGGGTCATTAGGTGCAGACTTGGTGGCAGCAGTGGCACGATGAGGTCGTGGTCGTGGAGGAGGGGAGGAGGGAGAGGGAGGAGAAGGGGGGCCAGGAGGGCCCTCCTCTTCACCTTCCTCTGAACTGTCAGTGGCCCTTACTTGTGACTGTATGTGTTTTTCCGTTTGTTCAATGGTGAGCTGTCTCAGTCTTTTGAACTTTCTAAAGGCCCATCTGATGGCAACTTGAAAAGGGGCTCTCCAGCCTTGTAAATTCTTGTTAGAAAGTTCATCCAAAAGAACAGTCAAACAGTCAGTGTAATGTTGTTTTAAAATTTCCAAAGTGACCACACTCCACTGTCGTGCATTGCCCTCCAGAGCAAGCATGGTGGTTGAGTTGGGCATAGCAGGTCGGATCAGGTCATGTAAATAGTCAACTGTGCGGCAAATAGTCAAGGGGCCTTTTTTGCCACCAGTGGTGGAGATGTTTTCTAAGTGATGGCAAATTTGGATCATGTTGAAAAAGATCCGTGAGAGTTGTGCAAAGTTTGCATTGGGTGCAGGTGCCCGTGGTGGAACGTCAGGTCGTCTGTGATCCGAGTTGTTGTCATGACTGTCGTGTGTGTGTGTGTCACTGGAGCGATCAGTGCGCCTGTCAGAGCGGCGCCTGTCAACTGGGTGCTCAGCATAGCGCCTGTCAGCTGGGCGATTAGCATAACAATCATCCCCGTGTCTGTGAGGAGAGTGGCCACGGTGGCGGCCAGTCACCACGTCTGAATAAGAGCGTGTGTCTCGTCGGAAGCGGAGTCGAGTGTTGTCATTATGATTACGGGAGTCATAACAGGAGTCAGTCGTTGAACGGCACGGTTCTTGATCAGTTCGTATGTTGTCGTTACGAAAAAATGATCGGTCATGTGTTGATAAATGTGAGCGTGCGTTATAAAAATATTGTCTTTCATCCTCTGAGTTAGAAGAAGCAGCAGGGTGATAGTCTCTTCGGCGTGACTGGTAGTCACGGTAAGATAGTTCGTCAGAAAAACATCCTTCATCATAGTCTGGATCAGTACTCACGAAGCGGCGTCTGGAGTGGTGAGTGCGGTCAGAGTTTCGTCGACAGCCGGAGTCGGGGAACCGGGACGAAGGAGGTATTCGCCGGTTAGGATTTGGGTTGGGGTTCCGGTAACCCCGTGAGGGGAAACCGGAAGAGGCACGAGCCATCCTCCGTCGTGATTCCCCGCTGTCGGTTCTCGAGGATCGTGGTCTCCCGGTCGATCCTCATTCGGTGCTCCATGTGATGAGGAATAGTGAGGATCCAGGAGTGAAAGAAGGGAATTCTTTGCAGAGTCGAGTAGGTTCAAAAACTTTTTTTTAATTTAAATTTAAAACAGAGAACACTCAAAAGTGTAATAAAATAATCAAAAGCCCATCGCGACGTTTCGAAAAAAAGTTTTTTCTTCTTCAGGCGGGGCAGAGAGGAGGTGCATAGTCTGCGTGAGGTAGAGCGTTCTGGTGTGAGTGAGGTGCAAGCGGAATATAAAGGGTCTGAAGGACCGCCCTAAGATGTCACGTGACCTCATTGTTTACAACTCTTTTTTAAGGTGAGGAGCTCTGCAAGAATAATACAATGGTGCCCTCTACAGGAAATGAAAATACACAACAAGTAGGTGATAACAGCACAGAAAAGAGTCAAGAAACCAAAAGAGGAATATAAAGCATGTGGAACTATTTACAAAGATCGTTTTTTTCTTACAGTTAATTGGCAACAGTGGCAATAAAATTTTAATATGGGACAGAGGAAAACATGGTGTAGTGGTTGGAATGGCAGACATATGGTTGAAAAAGGGAAAAGGAATTAAAAGAAAATAATAAAAAGAAAAATCAATAAATTAATAAAATGAAAAGAAAGGAAAAGAAAATAAACAATGAAAAACAAGGAAAAATCCAATAATTATCCGAATTAAATTTAGGTATAATAAAGTTCAATTTAGAACAAAATCAGGATTAAAGATTAAACATAATGACCCAAATGATGGTAATAATAAGTAAAATCAAATTCTAAAATTAGGTTTAGGCGTGGGGAATCTAGTGGTTAGGTTTAGAAAAGGGCTAAGGTTAGGGTTAAAAATCAAAGTTCAATCAAATAGAAATTAAAAGGTTAGGTTTAGGGAAGGTTTAAATCAAAGTTAAAGATAAAATTTAAATAAAGAACTAGGTTTAAGTTTAGGCGTGGAGACAAAGGGTTAGGTTTAGAGAAAGGTTCAGGTCCGGGTTAGAGAATAGTAAAGATAATAATTAAAATTAAAAATTAACAATAATCCTAGAGTAGAATTAAGTTTAGGCATGGGTTGATGATGGTTAAGTTTAGGGCCAGTTCTAATGAAGGTAACTTAAAAAAGGAAGAAAAGGAAAAAAGGAAAAGAAGAAAAGAAAAGAAAAAGAAAAGAAAACAAAAAAGAAATAAAAATGAAATAAATAAAATTAAATAAAAGAAAGTGTTTGTATGGTGGTCTGTGAACACAATTATGTCATAGAAATAAACAGTTATTTTATTAGAAAGACCAGAAAATGTCTGCTGCCAAGAAGGTGGGTCCACTCTTTCTCATGTGTTTTCCTCTCTTTGTCCATGCAGTTGAAGTTGCAGTTCCAAGTTGTGGTGATGTTGCCAGAGACTTAATCAGGAAAGAGTTCTTGGTTTTGTGAACTGATAGTTTGCCGCACCGACCATGGAGGCCGGTAATTCTCAGGAAAGATTGGGAGATAAGATTACAAACAAAAATTAGAATCCAAAAAGGAAAAATCACATTTCTTATAAATTGTTGTTCAAAATAATAATCCTAATGATAAAATGTCTTTAAGTATTTGTTCTTTCTATATGTCAATAAAGGTGGTTATATTGTTGTTTCTAATTTAATAAATCGTGAGAATTACTAAATATCTTTTCATTATTTTCCTGTAAGGGCATTTAGGTCATTTTCAAATTAGTCATGTAGAATAGTGGTGTTAAAGAAAGGAAGAAGCACCCGCTAAGTAGATGATAGTTTTAATTGTTTCATCCAAGAATTGAAAATGATGCGAGCCGTCTCTGCAGTCCAGAGAAGAGCTGCGGTGGTTTGAAATTTAGAGGAATCAATCAATAGTAGATGATTAGGAAAATCCAGAATGAAATCATTAAGATGACATAAGTTTGCTTTCTCAGAGGGTGGAAGATCAACGGGATATGAATCAGAGGAATGTAGAGTTTGGTGCCCGGTAAGGTGTTGAAGGCACTGCTGAATTGCTGCTTGAAATTGTTTGGTTAAAGTGGCTTTGTTGTATTGTGTCCTGCTGTGAAAGCCAATTGACAGAATAACTGTTTCCACCTTGGTTTGAGAAACAGATTTCTTAAGCACTTCAGAGATGTGTCTGAAGTTAGCCTCGGGTAGCATTCTATCTGTAAGTTGTCAATGTTGAATTGAGGAATTTTTGAAACATTAGAGTCCCCGATCAGTAAGATTTTTTGTGAATGGTGAGGGTCCAATCTATCATTTTGTGATTTGTAATAGGGTGTGTGTTAACCTTACCCTTGGGTGAGGAAGATTGAAGAGCCAGGAGAGGAGAATCACTCGAGTCGGTGATCAGAAGTGGGGAGTCATCAGGTGCATCAGCATGGTCCGCTTCTTCTGCATCCTGGGAGTCTGATGCGTTGTCAGACTCATCTGATTCATAATCTTCAGAATCATAAGGGTCATCTGGGCTGTATGTGTCTTCGTCTCCAAGGGAAGGAAGTTGCACGGTAACCTCACAGTTTGAGGAAGGTGCTGGCCCTGAGTGGCCAGATTGGTTGCTGGGTGTGATGTCATTGGTGGGCAGGTTGTTTTGATCCTGTGTTTCAGGGACTTGGGGGATGAGGAGGGGGCTGATTGCACCGGAGTCGGGGGAGGGTCATTAGGTGCAGACTTGGTGGCAGCAGTGGCACGATGAGGTCGTGGTCGTGGAGGAGGGGAGGAGGAGAGGAGGAGAAGGGGGGCAGGAGGGCCCTCTCTCACCTTCCTCTGAACTGTCAGTGGCCCTTACTTGTGACTGTATGTGTTTTTCCGTTTGTTCAATGGTGAGCTGTCTCAGTCTTTTGAACTTTCTAAAGGCCCATCTGATGGCAACTTGAAAAGGGGCTCTCCAGCCTTGTAAATTCTTGTTAGAAAGTTCATCCAAAAGAACAGTCAAACAGTCAGTGTAATGTTGTTTTAAAATTTCCAAAGTGACCACACTCCACTGTCGTGCATTGCCCTCCAGAGCAAGCATGGTGGTTGAGTTGGGCATAGCAGGTCGGATCAGGTCATGTAAATAGTCAACTGTGCGGCAAATAGTCAAGGGGCCTTTTTTGCCACCAGTGGTGGAGATGTTTTCTAAGTGATGGCAAATTTGGATCATGTTGAAAAAAGATCCGTGAGAGTTGTGCAAAGTTTGCATTGGGTGCAGGTGCCCGTGGTGGAACGTCAGGTCGTCTGTGATCCGAGTTGTTGTCATGACTGTCGTGTGTGTGTGTGTGGGAGCGATCAGTGCGCCTGTCAGAGCGGCGCCTGTCAACTGGGTGCTCAGCATAGCGCCTGTCAGCTGGGCGATTAGCATAACAATCATCCCCGTGTTCAGAGGAGAGTGGCCACGGTGGCGCCAGTCACCACGTCTGAATAAGAGCGTGTGTCTCGTCGGAAGCGGAGTCGAGTGTTGTCATTATGATTACGGGAGTCATAACAGGAGTCAGTCGTTGAACGGCACGGTTCTTGATCAGTTCGTATGTTGTCGTTACGAAAAAATGATCGGTCATGTGTTGATAAATGTGAGCGTGCGTTATAAAAATATTGTCTTTCATCCTCTGAGTTAGAAGAAGCAGCAGGGTGATAGTCTCTTCGGCGTGACTGGTAGTCACGGTAAGATAGTTCGTCAGAAAAACATCCTTCATCATAGTCTGGATCAGTACTCACGAAGCGGCGTCTGGAGTGGTGAGTGCGGTCAGAGTTTCGTCGACAGCCGGAGTCGGGGAACCGGGACGAAGGAGGTATTCGCCGGTTAGGATTTGGGTTGGGGTTCCGCAACCCCGTGAGGGGAAACCGGAAGAGGCACGAGCCATCCTCCGTCGTGATTCCCCGCTGTCGGTTCTCGAGGGATCGTGGTCCTCCCGGTCGATCCTCATTCGGTGCTCCATGTGATGAGGAATAGTGAGGATCCAGGAGTGAAAGAAGGGAATTCTTTGCAGAGTCGAGTAGGTTCAAAAAACTTTTTTATTTAATTTAAATTTAAAACAGAGAACACTCAAAAGTGTAATAAAATAATCAAAAGCCCATCGCGACGTTTCGAAAAAGTTTTTTCTTCTTCAGGCGGGCAGAGAGGAGGTGCATAGTCTGCGTGAGGTAGAGCGTTCTGGTGTGAGTGAGGTGCAAGCGGAATATAAAGGGTCTGAAGGACCGCCCTAAGATGTCACGTGACCTCATTGTTTACAACTCTTTTTAAGGTGAGGAGCTCTGCAAGAATAATACAATGGTGCCTCTACAGGAAATGAAAATACACAACAAGTAGGTGATAACAGCACAGAAAAGAGTCAAGAAACCAAAAGAGGAATATAAAGCATGTGGAACTATTTACAAAGATCGTTTTTTTCTTACAGTTAATTGGCAACAGTGGCAATAAAATTTTAATATGGGACAGAGGAAAACATGGTGTAGTGGTTGGAATGGCAGACATATGGTTGAAAAGGGAAAAGGTAGGTCCGCAACCCTGAGGGGAAACCGAAGAGGGCACGAGCCATCCTCCGTCCGTGATTCCCCGCTGTCGGTTCTCGAGGGATCGTGGTCCTCCCGGCCGATCCTCATTCGGTGCTCCATGTGATGAGGAATAGTGAGGATCCAGGAGTGAAAGAAGGAATTCTTTGCAGAGTCGAGTAGGTTCAAAAAAAACTTTTTTTATTTAATTTAAATTTAAAACAGAGAACACTCAAAAGTGTAATAAATAATCAAAAGCCCATCGCGACGCTTCAAAAAAGTTTTTTTCTTCTTCAGGCGGGGCAGAGAGGAGGTGCATAGTCTGCGTGAGGTAGAGCGTCTGGTGTGAGTGAGGTGCAAGCGGAATATAAAGGGTCTGAAGGACCGCCCTAAGATGTCACGTGACCTCATTGTTTACAACTCTTTTTTAAGGTGAGGAGCTCTGCAAGAATAATACAATGGTGCCCTCTACAGGAAATGAAAATACACAACAAGTAGGTGATAACAGCACAGAAAAGAGTCAAGAAACCAAAAGAGGAATATAAAGCATGTGGAACTATTTACAAAGATCGTTTTTTTCTTACAGTTAATTGGCAACAGTGGCAATAAAATTTTAATATGGGACAGAGGAAAACATGGTGTAGTGGTTGGAATGGCAGACATATGGTTGAAAAAGGGAAAAGGAATTAAAAGAAAAATAATAAAAAAGAAAAATCAATAAATTAATAAAATGAAAAGAAAGGAAAAGAAAATAAACAATGAAAAAAAACAAGGAAAAAATCCAATAATTATCCGAATTAAATTTAGGTATAATAAAGTTCAATTTAGAACAAAATCAGGATTAAAGATTAAACATAATGACCCAAATGATGGTAATAATAAGTAAAATCAAATTCTAAAATTAGGTTTAGGCGTGGGGAATCTAGTGGTTAGGTTTTAGAAAAGGCTAAGGTTAGGGTTAAAAATCAAAGTTCAATCAAATAGAAATTAAAAGGTTAGGGTTTAGGGAAGGTTTAAATCAAAGTTAAAGATAAAATTTAAATAAAGAACTAGGTTTAAGTTTAGGCGTGGAGACAAAGGGTTAGGTTTAGAGAAAGGTTCAGGTCCGGGTTAGAGAATAGTAAAGATAATAATTAAAATTAAAAATTAACAATAATCCTAGAGTAGAATTAAGTTTAGGCATGGGTTGATGATGGTTAAGTTTAGGGCCAGTTCTAATGAAGGTAACTTAAAAAAGGAAGAAAAGGAAAAAAGGAAAAGAAGAAAAGAAAAGAAAAAGAAAACAAAAAAAGAAATAAAAATGAAATAAATAAAATTAAATAAAAGAAAGTGTTTGTATGGTGGTCTGTGAACACAATTATGTCATAGAAATAAACAGTTATTTTATTAGAAAGACCAGAAAAATGTCTGCTGCCAAGAAGGTGGGTCCACTCTTTCTCATGTGTTTTCCTCTCTTTGTCCATGCAGTTGAAGTTGCAGTTCCAAGTTGTGGTGATGTTGCCAGAGACTAATCAGGAAAGAGTTCTTGGTTTTGTGAACGACTGATAGTTTGCCGCACCGACCATGGAGGCCGGTAATTCTCAGGAAAGATTGGGAGATAAGATTACAAACAAAAATTAGAATCCAAAAAGGAAAATCACATCTTATAAATTGTTGTTCAAAATAATAATCCTAATGATAAAATGTCTTTAAAGTATTTGTTCTTTCTATATGTCAATAAAGGTGGTTAGGTTATATTAGGTTAGGTTAGGGGTTAGGTTAGGTTAAAGAAATAGTGAGAACTAGGGTTAGGTTAGGTTTATTTTTCTCCAAAGGGAGAGAACAGGTGCACTTTCGCAAGAGTGTGTTCAAGGTGGTCTCTAAGCCCTTGATGGTCCACCACCAAGATGATGGGGTTCAAAAATTATACTTAGCGATTGCTAGCATGAGACGGCTTTGGCGAGAACGCTTCAGCCTGAAAAGGCCTTCATCAGGCGCCTGGCCGCCGCAAAGAGTTGACTGCCTATTATGGCCTCATTACCTCAACTGGGATATGCAGACTGCTGCACCTCCCTTGCCTAAAATTGGAAACAGATTTCTTAAGCACTTCAGAGATGTGTCTGAAGTTAGCCTCGGGTAGCATTCTATCTGTAAGTTGTCAATGTTGAATTGAGGAATTTTTGAAACATTAGAGTCCCCGATCAGTAAGATTTTTTTGTGAATGGTGAGGGTCCAATCTATCATTTTGTGATTTGTAGTAGGGTGTGTGTTAACCTTACCCTTGGGTGAGGAAGATTGAAGAGCCAGGAGAGGAGAATCACTCGAGTCGGGTGATCAGAAGTGGGAGTCATCAGGTGCATCAGCATGGTCCGCTTCTTCTGCATCCTGGGAGTCTGATGCGTTGTCAGACTCATCTGATTCATAATCTTCAGAATCATAAGGGTCATCTGGGCTGTATGTGTCTTCGTCTCCAAGGGAAGGAAGTTGCACGGTAACCTCACAGTTTGAGGAAGGTGCTGGCTCCTGAGTGGCCAGATTGGTTGCTGGGTGTGATGTCATTGGTGGGCAGGTTGTTTTGATCCTGTGTTTCAGGGACTTGGGGGATGAGGAGGGGCTGATTGCACCGGAGTCGGGGAGGTCATTAGGTGCAGACTTGGTGGCAGCAGTGGCACGATGAGGTCGTGGTCGTGGAGGAGGGGAGGAGGGAGAGGGAGGAGAAGGGGGGCCAGGAGGGCCCTCCTCTTCACCTTCCTCTGAACTGTCAGTGGCCCTTACTTGTGACTGTATGTGTTTTTCCGTTTGTTCAATGGTGAGCTGTCTCAGTCTTTTGAACTTTCTAAAGGCCCATCTGATGGCAACTTGAAAAGGGGCTCTCCAGCCTTGTAAATTCTTGTTAGAAAGTTCATCCAAAAGAACAGTCAAACAGTCAGTGTAATGTTGTTTTAAAATTTCCAAAGTGACCACACTCCACTGTCGTGCATTGCCCTCCAGAGCAAGCATGGTGGTTGAGTTGGGCATAGCAGGTCGGATCAGGTCATGTAAATAGTCAACTGTGCGGCAAATAGTCAAGGGGCCTTTTTTGCCACCAGTGGTGGAGATGTTTTCTAAGTGATGGCAAATTTGGATCATGTTGAAAAAGATCCGTGAGAGTTGTGCAAAGTTTGCATTGGGTGCAGGTGCCCGTGGTGGAACGTCAGGTCGTCTGTGATCCGAGTTGTTGTCATGACTGTCGTGTGTGTGTGTGTCACTGGAGCGATCAGTGCGCCTGTCAGAGCGGCGCCTGTCAACTGGGTGCTCAGCATAGCGCCTGTCAGCTGGGCGATTAGCATAACAATCATCCCCGTGTCTGTGAGGAGAGTGGCCACGGTGGCGCCAGTCACCACGCCTGAATAAGAGCGTGTGTCTCTGTCGGAAGCGGAGTCGAGTGTTGTCATTATGATTACGGGAGTCATAACAGGAGTCAGTCGTTGAACGGCACGGTTCTTGATCAGTTCGTATGTTGTCGTTACGAAAAATGATCGGTCATGTGTTGATAAATGTGAGCGTGCGTTATAAAAATATTGTCTTTCATCCTCTGAGTTAGAAGAAGCAGCAGGGTGATAGTCTCTTCGGCGTGACTGGTAGTCACGGTAAGATAGTTCGTCAGAAAACATCCTTCATCATAGTCTGGATCAGTACTCACGGCGGCGTCTGGAGTGGTGAGTGCGGTCAGAGTTTCGTCGACAGCCGGAGTCGGGGAACCGGGACGAAGGAGGTATTCGCCGGTTAGGATTTGGGTTGGGGTTCCGGTAACCCCGTGAGGGGAAACCGGAAGAGGCACGAGCCATCCTCCGTCGTGATTCCCCGCTGTCGGTTCTCGAGGGATCGTGGTCCTCCCGGTCGATCCTCATTCGGTGCTCCATGTGATGAGGAATAGTGAGGATCCAGGAGTGAAAGAAGGGAATTCTTTGCAGAGTCGAGTAGGTTCAAAAAAACTTTTTTTATTTAATTTAAATTTAAAACAGAGAACACTCAAAAGTGTAATAAAATAATCAAAAGCCCATCGCGACGTTTCGAAAAAAAGTTTTTTCTTCTTCAGGCGGGGCAGAGAGGAGGTGCATAGTCTGCGTGAGGTAGAGCGTTCTGGTGTGAGTGAGGTGCAAGCGGAATATAAAGGGTCTGAAGGACCGCCCTAAGATGTCACGTGACCTCATTGTTTACAACTCTTTTTTAAGGTGAGGAGCTCTGCAAGAATAATACAATGGTGCCCTCTACAGGAAATGAAAATACACAACAAGTAGGTGATAACAGCACAGAAAAGAGTCAAGAAACCAAAAGAGGAATATAAAGCATGTGGAACTATTTACAAAGATCGTTTTTTTCTTACAGTTAATTGGCAACAGTGGCAATAAAATTTTAATATGGGACAGAGGAAAACATGGTGTAGTGGTTGGAATGGCAGACATATGGTTGAAAAAGGGAAAAGGAATTAAAAGAAAAATAATAAAAAAGAAAAATCAATAAATTAATAAAATGAAAAGAAAGGAAAAGAAAATAAACAATGAAAAAACAAGGAAAAATCCAATAATTATCCGAATTAAATTTAGGTATAATAAAGTTCAATTTAGAACAAAATCAGGATTAAAGATTAAACATAATGACCCAAATGATGGTAATAATAAGTAAAATCAAATTCTAAAATTAGGTTTAGGCGTGGGGAATCTAGTGGTTAGGTTTAGAAAAGGGCTAAGGTTAGGGTTAAAAATCAAAGTTCAATCAAATAGAAATTAAAAGGTTAGGTTTAGGGAAGGTTTAAATCAAAGTTAAAGATAAAATTTAAATAAAGAACTAGGTTTAAGTTTAGGCGTGGAGACAAAGGGTTAGGTTTAGAGAAAGGTTCAGGTCCGGGTTAGAGAATAGTAAAGATAATAATTAAAATTAAAAATTAACAATAATCCTAGAGTAGAATTAAGTTTAGGCATGGGTTGATGATGGTTAAGTTTAGGGCCAGTTCTAATGAAGGTAACTTAAAAAAGGAAGAAAAGGAAAAAAGGAAAAGAAGAAAAGAAAAGAAAAAGAAAACAAAAAAAGAAATAAAAATGAAATAAATAAAATTAAATAAAAGAAAGTGTTTGTATGGTGGTCTGTGAACACAATTATGTCATAGAAATAAACAGTTATTTTATTAGAAAGACCAGAAAAATGTCTGCTGCCAAGAAGGTGGGTCCACTCTTTCTCATGTGTTTTCCTCTCTTTGTCCATGCAGTTGAAGTTGCAGTTCCAAGTTGTGGTGATGTTGCCAGAGACGAATCAGGAAAGAGTTCTTGGTTTTGTGAACTGATAGTTTGCCGCACCGACCATGGAGGCCGGTAATTCTCAGGAAAGATTGGGAGATAAGATTACAAACAAAAATTAGAATCCAAAAAGGAAAAATCACATTTCTTATAAATTGTTGTTCAAAATAATAATCCTAATGATAAAATGTCTTTAAGTATTTGTTCTTTCTATATGTCAATAAAGGTGGTTATATTGTTGTTTCTAATTTAATAAATCGTGAGAATTACTAAATATCTTTTCATTATTTTCCTGTAAGGGCATTTAGGTCATTTTCAAATTAGTCATGTAGAATAGTGGTGTTAAAGAAAGGAAGAAGCACCCGCTAAGTAGATGATAGTTTTAATTGTTTCATCCAAGAATTGAAAATGATGCGAGCCGTCTCTGCAGTCCAGAGAAGAGCTGCGGTGGTTTGAAATTTAGAGGAATCAATCAATAGTAGATGATTAGGAAAATCCAGAATGAAATCATTAAGATGACATAAGTTTGCTTTCTCAGAGGGTGGAAGATCAACGGGATATGAATCAGAGGAATGTAGAGTTTGGTGCCCGTAAGGTGTTGAAGGCACTGCGAATTGCTGCTTGAAATTGTTTGGTTAAAGTGGCTTTGTTGTATTGTGTCCTGCTGTGAAAGCCAATTGACAGAATAACTGTTTCCACCTTGGTTTGAGAAACAGATTTCTTAAGCACTTCAGAGATGTGTCTGAAGTTAGCCTCGGGGTAGCATTCTATCTGTAAGTTGTCAATGTTGAATTGAGGAATTTTTGAAACATTAGAGTCCCCGATCAGTAAGATTTTTTTGTGAATGGTGAGGGTCCAATCTATCATTTTGTGATTTGTAATAGGGTGTGTGTTAACCTTACCCTTGGGTGAGGAAGATTGAAGAGCCAGGAGAGGAGAATCACTCGAGTCGGTGATCAGAAGTGGGGAGTCATCAGGTGCATCAGCATGGTCCGCTTCTTCTGCATCCTGGGAGTCTGATGCGTTGTCAGACTCATCTGATTCATAATCTTCAGAATCATAAGGGTCATCTGGGCTGTATGTGTCTTCGTCTCCAAGGGAAGGAAGTTGCACGGTAACCTCACAGTTTGAGGAAGGTGCTGGCTCCTGAGTGGCCAGATTGGTTGCTGGGTGTGATGTCATTGGTGGGCAGGTTGTTTTGATCCTGTGTTTCAGGGACTTGGGGATGAGGAGGGGCTGATTGCACCGGAGTCGGGGAGGGTCATTAGGTGCAGACTTGGTGGCAGCAGTGGCACGATGAGGTCGTGGTCGTGGAGGAGGGAGGGAGGGGGAGGGAGGAGAAGGGGGGCCAGGAGGGCCCTCCTCTTCACCTTCCTCTGAACTGTCAGTGGCCCTTACTTGTGACTGTATGTGTTTTTCCGTTTGTTCAATGGTGAGCTGTCTCAGTCTTTTGAACTTTCTAAAGGCCCATCTGATGGCAACTTGAAAAGGGCTCTCCAGCCTTGTAAATTCTTGTTAGAAAGTTCATCCAAAAGAACAGTCAAACAGTCAGTGTAATGTTGTTTTAAAATTTCCAAAGTGACCACACTCCATTGTCGTGCATTGCCCTCCAGAGCAAGCATGGTGGTTGAGTTGGGCATAGCAGGTCGGATCAGGTCATGTAAATAGTCAACTGTGCGGCAAATAGTCAAGGGCCTTTTTGCCACCAGTGGTGGAGATGTTTTCTAAGTGATGGCAAATTTGGATCATGTTGAAAAGATCCGTGTGAGTTGTGCAAAGTTTGCATTAGGTGCAGGTGCCCGTGGTGGAACGTCAGGTCGTCTGTGATCCGAGTTGTTGTCATGACTGTCGTGTGTGTGTGTGTGTCACTGGAGCGATCAGTGCGCCTGTCAGAGCGGCGCCTGTCAACTGGGTGCTCAGCATAGCGCCTGTCAGCTGGGCGATTAGCATAACAATCATCCCGTGTCTGTGAGGAGAGTGGCCACGGTGGCGGCCAGTCACCACGTCTGAATAAGAGCGTGTGTCTCGTCGGAAGCGGAGTCGAGTGTTGTCATTATGATTACGGGAGTCATAACAGGAGTCAGTCGTTGAACGGCACGGTTCTTGATCAGTTCGTATGTTGTCGTTACGAAAAAATGATCGGTCATGTGTTGATAAATGTGAGCGTGCGTTATAAAAATATTGTCTTTCATCCTCTGAGTTAGAAGAAGCAGCAGGGTGATAGTCTCTTCGGCGTGACTGGTAGTCACGGTAAGATAGTTCGTCAGAAAAACATCCTTCATCATAGTCTGGATCAGTACTCACGAAGCGGCGTCTGGAGTGGTGAGTGCGGTCAGAGTTTCGTCGACAGCCGGAGTCGGGGAACCGGGACGAAGGAGGTATTCGCCGGTTAGGATTTGGGTTGGGGTTCCGGTAACCCCGTGAGGGGAAACCGGAAGAGGCACGAGCCATCCTCCGTCGTGATTCCCCGCTGTCGGTTCTCGAGGGATCGTGGTCCTCCCGGTCGATCCTCATTCGGTGCTCCATGTGATGAGGAATAGTGAGGATCCAGGAGTGAAAGAAGGGAATTCTTTGCAGAGTCGAGTAGGTTCAAAAAAACTTTTTTTTATTTAATTTAAATTTAAAACAGAGAACACTCAAAAGTGTAATAAAATAATCAAAAGCCCATCGCGACGTTTCGAAAAAAAGTTTTTTCTTCTTCAGGCGGGGCAGAGAGGAGGTGCATAGTCTGCGTGAGGTAGAGCGTTCTGGTGTGAGTGAGGTGCAAGCGGAATATAAAGGGTCTGAAGGACCGCCCTAAGATGTCACGTGACCTCATTGTTTACAACTCTTTTTTAAGGTGAGGAGCTCTGCAAGAATAATACAATGGTGCCCTCTACAGGAAATGAAAATACACAACAAGTAGGTGATAACAGCACAGAAAAGAGTCAAGAAACCAAAAGAGGAATATAAAGCATGTGGAACTATTTACAAAGATCGTTTTTTTCTTACAGTTAATTGGCAACAGTGGCAATAAAATTTTAATATGGGACAGAGGAAAACATGGTGTAGTGGTTGGAATGGCAGACATATGGTTGAAAAGGAAAAGGAATTAAAAGAAAAATAATAAAAAAGAAAAATCAATAAATTAATAAAATGAAAAGAAAGGAAAAGAAAATAAACAATGAAAAAACAAGGAAAAATCCAATAATTATCCGAATTAAATTTAGGTATAATAAAGTTCAATTTAGAACAAAATCAGGATTAAAGATTAAACATAATGACCCAAATGATGGTAATAATAAGTAAAATCAAATTCTAAAATTAGGTTTAGGCGTGGGGAATCTAGTGGTTAGGTTTAGAAAAGGGCTAAGGTTAGGGTTAAAAATCAAAGTTCAATCAAATAGAAATTAAAAGGTTAGGTTTAGGGAAGGTTTAAATCAAAGTTAAAGATAAAATTTAAATAAAGAACTAGGTTTAAGTTTAGGCGTGGAGACAAAGGGTTAGGTTTAGAGAAAGGTTCAGGTCCGGGTTAGAGAATAGTAAAGATAATAATTAAAATTAAAAATTAACAATAATCCTAGAGTAGAATTAAGTTTAGGCATGGGTTGATGATGGTTAAGTTTAGGGCCAGTTCTAATGAAGGTAACTTAAAAAGGAAGAAAAGGAAAAAGGAAAAGAAGAAAAGAAAAGAAAAGAAAACAAAAAAGAAAAAAATGAAATAAATAAAATTAAATAAAAGAAAGTGTTTGTATGGTGGTCTGTGAACACAATTATGTCATAGAAATAAACAGTTATTTTATTAGAAAGACCAGAAAAATGTCTGCTGCCAAGAAGGTGGGTCCACTCTTTCTCATGTGTTTTCCTCTCTTTGTCCATGCAGTTGAAGTTGCAGTTCCAAGTTGTGGTGATGTTGCCAGAGACGAATCAGGAAAGAGTTCTTGGTTTTGTGAACTGATAGTTTGCCGCACCGACCATGGAGGCCGGTAATTCTCAGGAAAGATTGGGAGATAAGATTACAAACAAAAATTAGAATCCAAAAAGGAAAAATCACATTTCTTATAAATTGTTGTTCAAAATAATAATCCTAATGATAAAATGTCTTTAAGTATTTGTTCTTTCTATATGTCAATAAAGGTGGTTATATTGTTGTTTCTAATTTAATAAATCGTGAGAATTACTAAATATCTTTTCATTATTTTCCTGTAAGGGCATTTAGGTCATTTTCAAATTAGTCATGTAGAATAGTGGTGTTAAAGAAAGGAAGAAGCACCCGCTAAGTAGATGATAGTTTTAATTGTTTCATCCAAGAATTGAAAATGATGCGAGCCGTCTCTGCAGTCCAGAGAAGAGCTGCGGTGGTTTGAAATTTAGAGGAATCAATCAATAGTAGATGATTAGGAAAATCCAGAATGAAATCATTAAGATGACATAAGTTTGCTTTCTCAGAGGGTGGAAGATCAACGGGGATATGAATCAGAGGAATGTAGAGTTTGGTGCCCGGTAAGGTGTTGAAGGCACTGCTGCGGTTGCTGCTTGAAATTGTTTGGTTAAAGTGGCTTTGTTGTATTGTGTCCTGCTGTGAAAGCCAATTGACAGAATAACTGTTTCCACCTTGGTTTGAGAAACAGATTTCTTAAGCACTTCAGAGATGTGTCTGAAGTTAGCCTCGGGGGTAGCATTCTATCTGTAAGTTGTCAATGTTGAATTGAGGAATTTTTGAAACATTAGAGTCCCCGATCAGTAAGATTTTTTTGTGAATGGTGAGGGTCCAATCTATCATTTTGTGATTTGTAATAGGGTGTGTGTTAACCTTACCCTTGGGTGAGGAAGATTGAAGAGCCAGGAGAGGAGAATCACTCGAGTCGGTGATCAGAAGTGGGGAGTCATCAGGTGCATCAGCATGGTCCGCTTCTTCTGCATCCTGGGAGTCTGATGCGTTGTCAGACTCATCTGATTCATAATCTTCAGAATCATAAGGGTCATCTGGGCTGTATGTGTCTTCGTCTCCAAGGGAAGGAAGTTGCACGGTAACCTCACAGTTTGAGGAAGGTGCTGGCTCCTGAGTGGCCAGATTGGTTGCTGGGTGTGATGTCATTGGTGGGCAGGTTGTTTTGATCCTGTGTTTCAGGGACTTGGGGGATGAGGAGGGGGCTGATTGCACCGGAGTCGGGGGAGGGTCATTAGGTGCAGACTTGGTGGCAGCAGTGGCACGATGAGGTCGTGGTCGTGGAGGAGGGAGGAGGGAGAGGGAGGAGAAGGGGCCAGGAGGGCCCTCCTCTTCACCTTCCTCTGAACTGTCAGTGGCCCTTACTTGTGACTGTATGTGTTTTTTCCGTTTGTTCAATGGTGAGCTGTCTCAGTCTTTTGAACTTTCTAAAGGCCCATCTGATGGCAACTTGAAAGGGGCTCTCCAGCCTTATGTAAATTCTTGTTAGAAAGTTCATCCAAAAGAACAGTCAAACAGTCAGTGTAATGTTGTTTTAAAATTTCCAAAGTGACCACACTCCACTGTCGTGCATTGCCCTCCAGAGCAAGCATGGTGGTTGAGTTGGGCATAGCAGGTCGGATCAGGTCATGTAAATAGTCAACTGTGCGGCAAATAGTCAAGGGGCCTTTTTTGCCACCAGTGGTGGAGATGTTTTCTAAGTGATGGCAAATTTGGATCATGTTGAAAAGATCCGTGAGAGTTGTGCAAAGTTTGCATTGGGTGCAGGTGCCCGTGGTGGAACGTCAGGTCGTCTGTGATCCGAGTTGTTGTCATGACTGTCGTGTGTGTGTGTGTGTCACTGGAGCGATCAGTGCGCCTGTCAGAGCGGCGCCTGTCAACTGGGTGCTCAGCATAGCGCCTGTCAGCTGGGCGATTAGCATAACAATCATCCCGTGTCTGTGAGGAGAGTGGCCACGGTGGCGGCCAGTCACCACGTCTGAATAAGAGCGTGTGTCTCGTCGGAAGCGGAGTCGAGTGTTGTCATTATGATTACGGGAGTCATAACAGGAGTCAGTCGTTGAACGGCACGGTTCTTGATCAGTTCGTATGTTGTCGTTACGAAAAAATGATCGGTCATGTGTTGATAAATGTGAGCGTGCGTTATAAAATATTGTCTTTCATCCTCTGAGTTAGAAGAAGCAGCAGGGTGATAGTCTCTTCGGCGTGACTGGTAGTCACGGTAAGATAGTTCGTCAGAAAAACATCCTTCATCATAGTCTGGATCAGTACTCACGAAGCGGCGTCTGGAGTGGTGAGTGCGGTCAGAGTTTCGTCGACAGCCGGGTCGGGGAACCGGGACGAAGGAGGTATTCGCCGGTTAGGGATTTGGGTTGGGGTTCCGGTAACCCGTGAGGGGGAAACCGGAAGAGGCACGAGCCATCCTCCGTCGTGATTCCCCGCTGTCGGTTCTCGAGGGATCGTGGTCCTCCCGGTCGATCCTCATTCGGTGCTCCATGTGATGAGGAATAGTGAGGATCCAGGAGTGAAAGAAGGAATTCTTTGCAGAGTCGAGTAGGTTCAAAAAACTTTTTTTTATTTAATTTAAATTTAAAACAGAGAACACTCAAAGTGTAATAAAATAATCAAAAGCCCATCGCGACGTTTCGAAAAAAGTTTTTTTCTTCAGGCGGGGCAGAGAGGAGGTGCATAGTCTGCGTGAGGTAGAGCGTTCTGGTGTGAGTGAGGTGCAAGCGGAATATAAAGGGTCTGAAGGACCGCCCTAAGATGTCACGTGACCTCATTGTTTACAACTCTTTTTAAGGTGAGGAGCTCTGCAAGAATAATACAATGGTGCCTCTACAGGAAATGAAAATACACAACAAGTAGGTGATAACAGCACAGAAAAGAGTCAAGAAACCAAAAGAGGAATATAAAGCATGTGGAACTATTTACAAAGATCGTTTTTTCTTACAGTTAATTGGCAACAGTGGCAATAAAATTTTAATATGGGACAGAGGAAAACATGGTGTAGTGGTTGGAATGGCAGACATATGGTTGAAAAAGGGAAAAGGAATTAAAAGAAAATAATAAAAGAAAAATCAATAAATTAATAAAATGAAAAGAAAGGAAAAGAAAATAAACAATGAAAAAACAAGGAAAAATCAATAATTATCCGAATTAAATTTAGGTATAATAAAGTTCAATTTAGAACAAAATCAGGATTAAAGATTAAACATAATGACCCAAATGATGGTAATAATAAGTAAAATCAAATTCTAAAATTAGGTTTAGGCGTGGGGAATCTAGTGGTTAGGTTTAGAAAAGGGCTAAGGTTAGGGTTAAAAATCAAAGTTCAATCAAATAGAAATTAAAAGGTTAGGTTTAGGGAAGGTTTAAATCAAAGTTAAAGATAAAATTTAAATAAAGAACTAGGTTTAAGTTTAGGCGTGGAGACAAAGGGTTAGGTTTAGAGAAAGGTTCAGGTCCGGGTTAGAGAATAGTAAAGATAATAATTAAAATTAAAAATTAACAATAATCCTAGAGTAGAATTAAGTTTAGGCATGGGTTGATGATGGTTAAGTTTAGGGCCAGTTCTAATGAAGGTAACTTAAAAAAGGAAGAAAAGGAAAAAAGGAAAAGAAGAAAAGAAAAGAAAAAGAAAACAAAAAAAGAAATAAAAATGAAATAAATAAAATTAAATAAAAGAAAGTGTTTGTATGGTGGTCTGTGAACACAATTATGTCATAGAAATAAACAGTTATTTTATTAGAAAGACCAGAAAAATGTCTGCTGCCAAGAAGGTGGGTCCACTCTTTCTCATGTGTTTTCCTCTCTTTGTCCATGCAGTTGAAGTTGCAGTTCCAAGTTGTGGTGATGTTGCCAGAGACAGATCAGGAAAGAGTTCTTGGTTTTGTGAACTGATAGTTTGCCGCACCGACCATGGAGGCCGGTAATTCTCAGGAAAGATTGGGAGATAAGATTACAAACAAAAATTAGAATCCAAAAAGGAAAAATCACATTTCTTATAAATTGTTGTTCAAAATAATAATCCTAATGATAAAATGTCTTTAAGTATTTGTTCTTTCTATATGTCAATAAAGGTGGTTATATTGTTGTTTCTAATTTAATAAATCGTGAGAATTACTAAATATCTTTTCATTATTTTCCTGTAAGGGCATTTAGGTCATTTTCAAATTAGTCATGTAGAATAGTGGTGTTAAAGAAAGGAAGAAGCACCCGCTAAGTAGATGATAGTTTTAATTGTTTCATCCAAGAATTGAAAATGATGCGAGCCGTCTCTGCAGTCCAGAGAAGAGCTGCGGTGGTTTGAAATTTAGAGGAATCAATCAATAGTAGATGATTAGGAAAATCCAGAATGAAATCATTAAGATGACATAAGTTTGCTTTCTCAGAGGGTGGAAGATCAACGGGGATATGAATCAGAGGAATGTAGAGTTTGGTGCCCGGTAAGGTGTTGAAGGCACTGCGAATTGCTGCTTGAAATTGTTTGGTTAAAGTGGCTTTGTTGTATTGTGTCCTGCTGTGAAAGCCAATTGACAGAATAACTGTTTCCACCTTGGTTTGAGAAACAGATTTCTTAAGCACTTCAGAGATGTGTCTGAAGTTAGCCTCGGGGTAGCATTCTATCTGTAAGTTGTCAATGTTGAATTGAGGAATTTTTGAAACATTAGAGTCCCCGATCAGTAAGATTTTTTTGTGAATGGTGAGGGTCCAATCTATCATTTTGTGATTTGTAATAGGGTGTGTGTTAACCTTACCCTTGGGTGAGGAAGATTGAAGAGCCAGGAGAGGAGAATCACTCGAGTCGGTGATCAGAAGTGGGGAGTCATCAGGTGCATCAGCATGGTCCGCTTCTTCTGCATCCTGGGAGTCTGATGCGTTGTCAGACTCATCTGATTCATAATCTTCAGAATCATAAGGGTCATCTGGGCTGTATGTGTCTTCGTCTCCAAGGGAAGGAAGTTGCACGGTAACCTCACAGTTTGAGGAAGGTGCTGGCTCCTGAGTGGCCAGATTGGTTGCTGGGTGTGATGTCATTGGTGGGCAGGTTGTTTTGATCCTGTGTTTCAGGGACTTGGGGGATGAGGAGGGGGCTGATTGCACCGGAGTCGGGGAGGGTCGTGGGTGCAGACTTGGTGGCAGCAGTGGCACGATGAGGTCGTGGTCGTGGAGGAGGGAGGAGGAGGAGGGGAGGAGAAGGGGGCCAGGAGGGCCCTCTTCACCTTCCTCTGAACTGTCAGTGGCCCTTACTTGTGACTGTATGTGTTTTCCGTTTGTTCAATGGTGAGCTGTCTCAGTCTTTTGAACTTTCTAAAGGCCCATCTGATGGCAACTTGAAAAGGGCTCTCAGCCTTGTAAATTCTTGTTAGAAAGTTCATCCAAAAGAACAGTCAAACAGTCAGTGTAATGTTGTTTTAAAAATTTCCAAAGTGACCACACTCCACTGTCGTGCATTGCCCTCCAGAGCAAGCATGGTGGTTGAGTTGGGCATAGCAGGTCGGATCAGGTCATGTAAATAGTCAACTGTGCGGCAAATAGTCAAGGGCCCTTTTTTGCCACCAGTGGTGGAGATGTTTTCTAAGTGATGGCAAATTTGGATCATGTTGAAAAAGATCCGTGAGAGTTGTGCAAAGTTTGCATTGGGTGCAGGTGCCCGTGGTGGAACGTCAGGTCGTCTGTGATCCGAGTTGTTGTCATGACTGTCGTGTGTGTGTGTGTCACTGGAGCGATCAGTGCGCCTGTCAGAGCGGCGCCTGTCAACTGGGTGCTCAGCATAGCGCCTGTCAGCTGGGCGATTAGCATAACAATCATCCCGTGTTCAGGAGGAGAGTGGCCACGGTGGCGGCCAGTCACCACGTCTGAATAAGAGCGTGTGTCTCGTCGGAAGCGGAGTCGAGTGTTGTCATTATGATTACGGGAGTCATAACAGGAGTCAGTCGTTGAACGGCACGGTTCTTGATCAGTTCGTATGTTGTCGTTACGAAAAAAATGATCGGTCATGTGTTGATAAATGTGAGCGTGCGTTATAAAAATATTGTCTTTCATCCTCTGAGTTAGAAGAAGCAGCAGGGTGATAGTCTCTTCGGCGTGACTGGTAGTCACGGTAAGATAGTTCGTCAGAAAAACATCCTTCATCATAGTCTGGATCAGTACTCACGAAGCGGCGTCTGGAGTGGTGAGTGCGGTCAGAGTTTCGTCGACAGCCGGAGTCGGGGAACCGGGACGAAGGAGGTATTCGCCGGTTAGGATTTGGGTTGGGGTTCCGGTAACCCCGTGAGAAAACCGAAGAGGCACGAGCCATCCTCCGTCGTGATTCCCCGCTGTCGGTTCTCGAGGGATCGTGGTCCTCCCGGTCGATCCTCATTCGGTGCTCCATGTGATGAGGAATAGTGAGGATCCAGGAGTGAAAGAAGGGAATTCTTTGCAGAGTCGAGTAGGTTCAAAAAAACTTTTTTTATTTAATTTAAATTTAAAACAGAGAACACTCAAAAGTGTAATAAAATAATCAAAAGCCCATCGCGACGTTTCGAAAAAAAGTTTTTTCTTCTTCAGGCGGGGCAGAGAGGAGGTGCATAGTCTGCGTGAGGTAGAGCGTTCTGGTGTGAGTGAGGTGCAAGCGGAATATAAAGGGTCTGAAGGACCGCCCTAAGATGTCACGTGACCTCATTGTTTACAACTCTTTTTTAAGGTGAGGAGCTCTGCAAGAATAATACAATGGTGCCCTCTACAGGAAATGAAAATACACAACAAGTAGGTGATAACAGCACAGAAAAGAGTCAAGAAACCAAAGAGGAATATAAAGCATGTGGAACTATTTACAAAGATCGTTTTTTCTTACAGTTAATTGGCAACAGTGGCAATAAAATTTTAATATGGGACAGAGGAAAACATGGTGTAGTGGTTGGAATGGCAGACATATGGTTGAAAAAGGGAAAAGTGCAGTGTCGTAGTGGGTTTCAAAAAAACTTTTTTATTTAATTTAAGTTAAAAACAGAGAACACCTTCAAAAGTGTGTGGTCAGGGTCATCAAAAGCCCATCGCCACGCTTTAAAAGTTTTCTTCTTCTGTATGGGCAGGAAGGAGATGTATAGTCTGCGTGAGAGTGCAGCGTTCTGGTGAGAGTAGAGGTGCAAGCGGAATATAAAGGTCTAGAAGGACCGCCCTAAGATGTCGCGTGACCTCATTGTTTACAACTCTTTTAAGGTGAGGAGCTCTGCAAGAATAATACAATGGTGCCCTCTACAGGAAATGAAAATACACAACAAGTAGGTGATAACAGCACAGAAAAAGAGTCAAAAGAAAACCAAAGAGGAATATAAAAGCATGTGGAACTATTTACAAAAGATCGTTTTTTCTTACAGTTAATTGGCAACAGTGGCAATAAAATTTTAATATGGGACAGAGGAAAACATGGTGTAGTGGTTGGAATGGCAGACATATGGTTGAAAAAGGAAAAGGAATTAAAAGAAAAATAATAAAAAGAAAAATCAATAAATTAATAAAATGAAAAGAAAGGAAGAAAATAAACAATGAAAAAACAAGGAAGAAAATCAATAATTATCTGAATTAAATTTAGGTATAATAAAGTTCAATTTTAGAACAAAATCAGGATTAAAAGATTAAACATAATGACCCAAATGATGGTAATAATAAGTAAAAATCAAATTCTAAAATTAGGTTTAGGCGTAGAATCTAGGGTGGTTAGGTTTAGAAAAGGGCTGAGTTAGGGTTAAAATCAAAGTTCAATCAAATAGAAATTAAAAGGTTAGGTTTAGGAAGAAGTTTAAATCAAAGTTAAGATAAAATTTAAATAAAGAACTAGGTTTAAGTTTAGGCGTGAGACAAAGGTTAGGTTTTAGAAAGGTTCAGGTCCGGGTTAGAGAATAGTAAAGATAATAATTAAAATTTAAAATTAACAATAATCCTAGAGTAGAATTAAGTTTAGGCATGGGTTGATGATGGTTAAGTTTAGGGCCAGTTCTAATGAAGGTAACTTAAAAAGGAAGAAAAGGAAAAAAAGGAAAGAAGAGAAGAAGAAAAAAGAAAACACAAAAGAAATAAAATGAAATAAATAAAATTAAATAAAAGAAAGTGTTTGTATGGTGGTCTGTGAACACACAATTATGTCATAGAAATAAACAGTTATTTTATTAGAAAAGACCAGAAAAATGTCTGCATGTTAAGAAGGTGGGTCCACTCTTTCTCATGTATTTTCCTCTCTTTGTCTATGCAGTTGAAGTTGCAGTTCCAAGTTGTGGTGATGTTGCCAGAGGCTAATCAGGAAAGAGTTCTTGGTTTTGTGAACTGATAGTTACCCGCACCGACCATGGAGGCATGTAATTCTCAGGAAGATTGGGAGATAAGATTACAAACAAAAAATTAGAATCCAAAAAGAAAAATCACATTTCTTATAAATTGTTGTTCAAAATAATAATCCTAATGATCAGGTTTCCAGGACAGGTAAGTGAGGTAGGTATCCTCTTTCTTTCTTTTCCTCCTTTTCTTCCTTCTCCTCTATCCTTCCTTTCTTCCTTTCTTGTCCCCGTCTACTTCCTCCTTTGTCTTCTGTTCTTCCTGTCGCACTCCTTTCTTCCTCCAGTTCTTCTTCTGCACTGTATCCTTCTTCTTAGCCGCACTAATCTTCTTCTTTCTTTACTTTCAGGTACTAGGTCCAAGGCCTCATCAAGTCTTCCGGCCTTCTCAATGTCTTGACCCCCCATCCCCATATAAGCGCTGAAAAGCGGTTTCTAATAAACATTGGCTCTACTGGAAATCTCGTCAGTGGCCTTCTTCAATATTAGCTCAACCGGAATGTGCATCGGCGGCTTCCTTTCCCTAACAATTAGACAGAGTAAATGGCTTAGTAGGACTGATGGGCTTAGATTAGTGGGAGAAACTAAATAGAGTTTCTGATCGGGGCCTAGAATAGGCTTTAGGGTTCTTTTAGTTGATAGAACTGGGCTTAGGGATTAGTTTAAGGGATAGAACAGAGTAAGGGGTTAGGGTTAGGCGTTGGAAAGGGGTTAGGTTAGGTTTAGTGCTAGGATAGGGTTAGGGCTAATTCCAAATTAAATCCAAATTCAAATAGGTTAGGTTTAGATGTTAGAGCCGAATTGGTTAGGTTTAGGCGATAGATCAGATTGGTTAGGATTAGGATATGGGTTCAGGGGTAGGTGTACATGTCCAATTAGGGGGTAGTAGCAGGCTAAAAGGGGCAACAGGGCCTAGAGGCCACATCCCATCGCACACTCCCCGAGACCTGGCCGGATAGGTTTGGGAAAAAAAGTTCTCTCCAAAGGGAGAGGGTTAGGGTTAGGGTTAGGGTTAGGGTTAGGGTTAGGGTTAGGGTTAGGGTTAGGGTTAGGGTTAGGTTAGGGTTAGGGTTAGGGTTAGGGTTAGGGTTAGGGTTAGGGTTAGGATTATGAAAAAAGAGTTACTCCCTAAGGAGTAACCTGTGCACTCTCTGCAACAGGGAGTGCTTTGGGTGGGCCCCCAAGCCCTAAGTTGGTCCACCACCCGAAGGTGGTGGGGTTTCAAAAAATTGCACTTAGCATAAAGCTGTAGTGACAGACGGCTTTGGCGCAACGTTTCGGCCTGTTGCTGGCCTTCCTCAGGCGCTAGCCGTCGGGAGTCGACTGCCGGTTATGGCTTAGTCGCTCATCAGAGGCCCGTGCTCTGCTGCACCTCCCTCCCTTGTTCAAAAATTGTCTAATTTAATATGTTTTAGAATGTCCAATTAATTGTATTTTCTCCAATTGTTTTTTTCAGGTTGCAGTTTAACGTCGTGCCCAGGACGCAGGTAAGTAAAAATTTGGTATAATTTATAATTTTTTAATTTAAATGACTTTGTATAGTTTGTAATGTGTTAATTTGTACCTGTAATAGACACCCACCGTCATCTACTACGTATTTCCCTAATATGGGATTCTATACGTTTTTCCCTCAGGTGGGAAGACCGTCCTGTCATTCAGAGTGCCGGACCCCTAATATGGGGCCTCTTACGTCTACTCAACTCATCGAGGTAAGTCTTATTCAATTAGTGATTGTTGTTCGAATTTTTATTAATTTGTTGTTGTTCTTCTTTCCACAGGGGCTCCAATCAGGTAAGTATAGTGTATTTTTTTGTTTGTCCAATTAATTGTCTCTCTTCTTTTTTTAGGTTCTCCAATCAGGTAAGTGGTTCAGGTAAGTAGGTTTTATCCTTTTTTTCTTCTCTATCCTCTTCCTTTTCTCTTCCTTCATCCCTTTCT
>WFAA01000068.1:0-36429 GCA_009823395.1 Thamnaconus septentrionalis | reverse complement strand
TTATTTCTTTTCAATATTCCCAGGAATTTGAGTTATTATTCAAGCAGCAGAAGCAGCAGCAACAACAAGTAGCAACAGCAGCACTTTAATTTGTTTGTAATCAGACTTACAGGTCTGTTTACAAACAATTTCGAACTTCAAAGTGTTTGAACAAGCATTCAAACTCTTAACTCAACCACTTTGACTTCCTTTTTTTTTTTATTGAGATTATGGGCCTTATCTCACAGAGTTGAAGGGTTGTCATTTATTTTTTGAAGGACCAGCAGTGATTTCTGTGCTGACTTGCTCTGAAAGAACTTTGTTTCTCCTTTTCTGAGCTGAAATAAAGTATCATTGCAAGAAAACATCTGCACAGAGCTGCACACAGCTTTACACTTGAACACTCATTCATACACATGAGCCTTCATACACAAAGCAAAACAAATATTCAAATTTGACTGAAAATACAGTGCACCAGGCCCCTCCTCTCTGACCAACAGAGGACTGTCATCAGTCATGGCGGGAAAAAAATATATTCTGCTTCTCCTGTGTTCATAAAGATTTTTTTTTTATTCCTTTTTCAATGTTCCCCAGTAAAGTGAGTGTTATTCAAGCAGCAGAAGCAGCAGCAGCAGCAGCACTTGAATTTGTTTGTAAACAGACTAAGAAGTCTGTTTACAAAAGATTTCAGACTTCAAAGTGTTTGAAAGTGTTTGAACACGCATTCAAACACTTTGATGTCTGTTTTCTTCAAGAAACAGCATTCATTTTGAGCAAATTGTATTCTGTGTGGAATAACAGGTTGGATTTTCTTTTCTCTCGTGTTCATCAGCTGAATCAAGGCATCTATGCAAGTGTTTACTTGCAAAAGTTGAGTGTTATTCAAGAATCAGAAGCAGCAGCAGCAGCAGCAGCAACAGCAGCAGCGCAGCAGCAGCAGCACTTGAATTTGTTTGTAATCAGACTTACAAGTCTGTTTACAAACAATTTCAGACTTCAAAGTGTTTGAAAGTGTTTGAACACGCATTCAAACTCTTTGATGTCTGTTTTCTTCAAGCAACAGCATCCATTTTGAGCAAATTGTATTCTGTGTGGAATAACAGCTTGGATTTTTTTTCTCTCGTGTTCCTCAGCTGAATCATGGCATCTATGCAAGTAAACAGCTACATACAAATATTGAAAGGAAAACTCAATCAACCACTTGGGTTTCCGTTTTTATTGTGGTCATGGGCCTTTTCTCACCGAGTTGAGAGGTTGTTGTTTTTTTTTTCAAGGAGCAGCAGTGATTTCAGAATTTGAACATGAAAACTCATTCAGACAGTGGTTTGTCATTTTTTATTGCCCCATTGTGCTTCTCTCGCTGAGTTAATCTGAGTTATGCGCATTGCGAGTATAAACGGTGAAGTTGAATAGAATTGTCATTCTCTGCTGAAATACATGAAGGAAACATGTCTCCTCTGATCCCTGACTACATTGTAGGCTCTCCCATAAGGAAACAGATGAATTGAGATTTTAACATGAAAACTCATTCAGACAGTGGTTTGTCATTTTTTATTGCCCCATTGTGCTTCTCTCGCTGAGTTAAGCGCGTTACGAGTATAAACGGTGAAGTTGAATAGAATTATCATTCTCTGCTGAAATACATGAGGTAAACATCTCTCCTCTTATCCCTGAGTACATTGTAGGCTCTCCCATAAGGAAACAGATGAATTGAGATTTTAACATGAAAACTCATTCAGACAGTGGGATGTCATTTTTTATTGCTCCATGGTGCTTCTCTCTCTGAGTTAAGCGCGTTACAAGTATAAACGGTGAAGTTGAATAGAATTGTCATTCTCTGCTGAAATACATGTGGGAAACATCTCTCCTCTTGTTCCTGATTACATTGTAGGCTCTCCTATAAGGAAACAGATGTATTGAGAATTTAACATGAAAACTCATTCAGACAGTGGGATGTCCATTTTTATTGCTCCATTGTGCTTCTCTAGCTGAGTTATGCGCATTGCGACTATAAACGGTGAAGTTGAATAGAATTGTCATTCTCTGCTGAAATACATGAGGGAAACATCTCTCCTCTTATCCCTGAGTACATTTTAGGCTCTCCCATAAGGAAACAGATGAATTGAGAATTTAACATGGAAACTCATTCAGACAGTGGTTTGTGATTTTTTTATTACCCCATTGTCATTCTCTGCTGAAATACATGAGGGAAACATCTCTCCTCTTTTCCCTGATTACATTGTACGCTCCCCCATGAGAACACAAATGCAGTCAGACTTTAACACATTCCTTTTAGGCTCACAATGGAAGTTCTTTTTTTTAAATTTTATTTCTTTTTCAATATTCCCCAGGAATTTGAGTGTTATTCAAGCAGCAGAAGCAGCAGCAACAACAGAAGTAGCAACAGCAGCACTTTAATTTGTTTGTAATCAGACTTACAGGTCTGTTTACAAACAATTTCAGACTTCAAAGTGTTTGAACAAGCATTCAAACTCTTAACTTTAAAGTAATCAGCTGCATGTAGATTTTGCAGTGAAAACTCATTCAACCACTTTGACTTCCTTTTTTTATTGAGATTATGGGCCTTATCTCACAGAGTTGAAGGGTTGTCATTTATTTTTTTGAAGGACCAGCAGTGATTTCTGTGCTGACTTGCTCTGAAAGAACTTTGTTTCTCCTTTTTCTGAGCTGAAATAAAGTATCATTGCAAGAAAACATCTGCACAGAGCTGCACACAGCTTTACACTTGAACACTCATTCATACACATGAGCCTTCATACACAAAGCAAAACAAATATTCAAATGTGACTGAAAATACAGTGCACCGTGCCCCTCCCTCTCTGACCAACAGAGGACTGTCATCAGTCATGGCGGGAAAAAAATATATTCTGCTTCTCCTGTGTTCATAAAGATTTTTTTTTTATTCCTTTTTCAATGTTCCCCAGTAAGTTGAGTGTTATTCAAGCAGCAGAAGCAGCAGCAGCAGCAGCACTTGAATTTGTTTGTAAACAGACTAAGAAGTCTGTTTACAAAAGATTTCAGACTTCAAAGTGTTTGAAAGTGTTTGAACACGCATTCAAACACTTTGATGTCTTTTTTCTTCAAGAAACAGCATTCATTTTGAGCAAATTGTTTTCTGTGTGGAATAACAGGTTGGATTTTTTTTTCTCTCGTGTTCATCAGCTGAATCAAGGCATCTATGCAAGTGTTTACTTGCAAAAGTTGAGTGTTATTCAAGAATCAGAAGCAGCAGCAACGGCAGCAGCAGCAGCAGCAATTGAATTTATAAACAATTTCAGACTTCAAAGTTTTTGATAGTGTTTGAACACGCATTCAAACACTTTGATGTCTGTTTTCTTCAAGCAACAGCATTCATTTTGAGCAAATTGTATTCTGTGTGGAATAACAGCTTGGATTTTTTTTATCTCTCGTGTTCCTCAGCTGAATCATGGCATCTATGCAAGTAAACAGCTACATACAGATTTTGAAAGGAAAACTCATTCAACCACTTTGACTTCCTTTTTTATTGTGGTCATGGGCCTTATCTCACCGAGTTGAGAGGTTGTTGTTTTTTTTTTTTTTGAAGGAGCAGCAGGGATTTCTGTGCTGACTTACTCTTAAAGAACTTTGTTTCTCCTTTTTCTGAGCTGAATTAAAGTCCCCATGCAAGAAAACAGCTGCACAGAACTGCACTCAGCTTTACACTTGAACACTCATTCAGACACATGATCCTAAAGGAATAAACAAAGCAAAAAAAAAAAAAAAAAAAGATTCAAATGTGACATACAATACATGAGGTACATCAAGCAACGGAATACGCACAGTGCACCTCATTCTCAGACCAACAGAGAGTTGGCTGTGATCGAGAGTCCACTGATATTCATACCACGGTCTGTGTCTCCACCCACTGGCGTAATGGTGCAACTGCACATCAGCCAACGCATTGGAAAAAATCTGCCGTCCAAATGAATCGACACCACTGAAACAAAACAGAAATGGTTTCATCAATGCTTTGAATACTTTCAATAATGACAAAAAAAAAGAATTTGAATCATGAAAACTCATTCAGACAGTGGGATGTCATTTTTTATTGCCGCATTGTGCTTCTCTCACTGAGTTAAGCGCATGAGTTAAGCGCGTTACGAGTATAAACGGTGAAGTTGAATAGAATTGTCATTCTCTGCTGAAATACATGTGGGAAACACCTCTCCTCTTGTTCCTGATTCCATTGTAGGCTCTCCTATAAGGAAACAGATGAATTGAGAATTTAACATGAAACCTCATTCAGACATTGGGATGTCATTTTTTATTGCTCCATTGTGCTTCTCTCGCTGAGTTATGCGCATTGCGACTATAAACGGTGAAGTTGAATAGAATTGTCATTCTCTGCTGAAATACATGAGGTAAACATCTCTCCTCTTATCCCTGAGTACATTGTAGGCTCTCCCATAAGGAAACAGATGAATTGAGATTTTAACATGAAAACTCATTCAGACAGTGGTTTGTCATTTTTTATTGCCCCATTGCGCTTCTCTCGCTGAGTTAAGCGCGTTACGAGTATAAACAGTGAAGTTGAATAGAATTGTCATTCTCTGCTGAAATACATGTGGGAAACATCTCTCCTCTTGTTCCTGATTACATTGTAGGCTCTCTTATAAGGACACAGATGATTTGAGAATTTAACATGAAAACTCATTCAGACAGTGGGATGTCATTTTTTATTGCTCCATTGTGCTTCTCTCGCAGAGTTATGCGCATTGCGACTATAAACGGTGAAGTTGAATAGAATTGTCATTCTCTGCTGAAATACATGAAGGAAACATGTCTCCTCTTGTCCCTGACTAAATTGTAGGCTCTCCCATAAGAACACAGATGAATTGAGAATTTAACATGAAAACTCATTCAGACAGTGGTTTGTCATTTTTTATTGCTCCATTGTGCTTCTCTCGCAGAGTTAAGCGCGTTACGAGTATAAACGGTGAAGTTGAATAGAATGATCATTCTCTGCTGAAATAGATGAGGGAAACATCTCTCCTCTTGTCCCTGACTAAATTGTAGGCTCTCCCATAAGGAAACAGATGAATTGAGAATTTAACATGAAAACTCATTCAGACAGTGGTTTGTCATTTTTTTATTGCCGCATTGTGCTTCTCTCACTGAGTTAAGCGCGTGAGTTAAGCGCGTTACGAGTATAAACGGTGAAGTTGAATAGAATTGTCATTCTCTGCTGAAATACATGTGGGAAACACCTCTCCTCTTGTTCCTGATTCCATTGTAGGCTCTCCTATAAGGAAACAGATGAATTGAGAATTTAACATGAAACCTCATTCAGACATTGGGATGTCATTTTTTATTGCTCCATTGTGCTTCTCTCGCTGAGTTATGCGCATTGCGACTATAAACGGTGAAGTTGAATAGAATTGTCATTCTCTGCTGAAATACATGAGGTAAACATCTCTCCTCTTATCCCTGAGTACATTGTAGGCTCTCCCATAAGGAAACAGATGAATTGAGATTTTAACATGAAAACTCATTCAGACAGTGGTTTGTCATTTTTTATTGCCCCATTGCGCTTCTCTCGCTGAGTTAAGCGCGTTACGAGTATAAACAGTGAAGTTGAATAGAATTGTCATTCTCTGCTGAAATACATGTGGGAAACATCTTTCCTCTTGTTCCTGATTACATTGTAGGCTCTCTTATAAGGACACAGATGATTTGAGAATTTAACATGAAAACTCATTCAGACAGTGGTTTGTCATTTTTTATTGCCCCATTGTGCTTCTCTCGCTGAGTTATGCGCATTGCGAGTATAAACGGTGAAGTTGAATAGAATTGTCATTCTCTGCTGAAATACATGAAGGAAACATGTCTCCTCTTGTCCCTGACTAAATTGTAGGCTCTCCCATAAGAACACAGATGAATTGAGAATTTAACATGAAAACTCATTCAGACAGTGGTTTGTCATTTTTTATTGCCGCATTGTGCTTCTCTCGCTGAGTAATACGCATTGCGACTATAAAACGGTGAAGTCGAATAGAATTGTCATTCTCTGCTGAAATACATGATGGAAACATCTCTCCTCTGATCCCTGACTACATTGTAGGCTCTCCCATAAGGAAACAGATGAATTGAGATTTTAACATGAAAACTCATTCAGACAGTGGTTTGTCATTTTTTATTGCCCCATTGTGCTTCTCTCGCTGAGTTAAGCGCGTTACGAGTATAAACGGTGAAGTTGAATAGAATTGTCATTCTCTGCTGAAATACATGTGGGAAACATCTCTCCTCTTGTTCCTGATTATTTTAACTTTTTATAGTAGTTTTTAATAGTTTTTAACTTTTTTAAATAGTTTTTTTAACCTTTTAAATAGTTTTTAAAGGTCTTTTTAAGATTTTTTAGTGTTTTTAAGGAAGATTTTTTATTTTTTGTTGTTTTTAAGAATATTTTTAATGTTTTTAAATGTTTTTTTAAAGATTTTTAATTATTTATTAATGAAATTAAAAAAGTTACAAAGAAGCAGGGTTAGGTTTAGGAAATAGAGCTAGGGTTAAGATTAGGACAAAAATTAGGGTTAGGTTTAGGTATAGAACAGACACAAGGTTAGGTTTAGAAAATAGAGTTAAGGTTAAGATTAGGACAGAGATTAGGGTTAGGTTTAGGTATAGAACAGACACAAGGTTAGGTTTAGGAAATAGAGTTAGGGTTAAGATTAGGGCAGAGATTAGGGTTAGGTTTAGGCATAGAAAAGAAACAGGGTTAGGTTTAGGAAATAGAGCTAGGGTTAAGATTAGGACAGAGATTAGGGTTAGGTTTAGGTATAGAACAGACACAAGGTTAGGTTTAGAAAATAGAGCTAGGGTTAAGATTAGGGCAGAAATTAGGGTTAGGTTTAGGCATAGAAAAGAAACAGGGTTAGGTTTAGGAAATAGAGCTAGGGTTAGGGTTAGGGTTAGGGTTAGGGTTAGGTTAGAGAAAAAGGGTATTCTCCAACTGGAGAACCCGGTGCACTCTCCGGCTGAGAGTGTGTTCCAGGTAGGCCTTCAAGCCCTTAAGAAATCCACCACCCTAAGGTGGTGGGGTTTCAAAAAATTATACAAATCTTGTATGAATTTGCAAAGATGGCGTTCGCGCAACGTTTCGGCCTGGTACGGCCTTCATCAGGCGCTGGCCATCTGACGGAGCTAACTGCCTGTATGGCTTTAGTTGCTCAGGAGCCGTGCTCTGTTTGCACCTCCTTCCCAAATTTAGGATCTAATTTAAATGTTTTAATTTGTGCCAATAATTGCTTAATTTATATATTCCAATTTCTTTCAGGTTGCAGTTTAACGTCTTGCCCAGGACGGAGAGGTGAGTATCCAATTAGTGTCTAAAATTGTCTTCTTTATGAGTTAATGTCTTTCTCTTTCCTCTCTTTTAGGTGCCCAATTAAGGTAGGTAAGGTAAGTATCCTATTTTCCTCCTTCTTCTTTCTTTTCCTCTATCCTTTCCTTCTTCTCCCCGTCTTCTTCATCCTTTGACTGCTGTTCTTCCAGTGCTTCTTCCTTCTTCCTTCACCCTTCCTTTCTCCTCTTCTGCTTCCCATCTTCTCTCCTACTCCTCTGTCTCCACCGAATCCACTCCCTGCCACACTAATCCTTTCCCTTCTTCTCTCTCAGGTCCTAGGTCTAGTGCATCATCCAATCTTCAGCTATCCTCAAGCCCCCCACCCCCCATCCCCATATAAGCGCCTCTGGCGGTAAGTACATTGGCTCAGCTGGTATTTTTCGTCAGCGGCCTCTCAAAAATTAGCTCAACCGTATTTCTCTTCGGCGGCTCCCTTTAGGCTGAATAGATTAACTAAAAGATTGAAGAGCTTAAGACTAGGGTTAGAGATTAAATCCAGGTTAGGGTCAGGGCCCAGGACAAACTCAAGGCACAGACAGGGTTAGAGGTCATAAATGAGTTACAAGAATTAGATCCAGAATAGGGTTAGGGTTAGGGGTTAAAACAAGGGATAGAAACAGAGCAAGGGTTAGGTTTAGACGTTGTAAAAGGGTTATGGTTAGGTTTAGGGTTAGGATAGGGTTAGGGCTAGATCCAAATTTATCATCCATCAAATTGGTTAGGTTTAGGTAGGGTCCTCGAATGGGTTAGGTTTAGTGTATGGGTTAAGGGTTAGGTGTAGATGTCCAAATAGGGGTAAAAACAGGCAAAGGGGCTCGAGGCTTGAAGGCCAAATCCTTCACACACCCTCCGGGACCTGGCTGGGTAGGTTAGAGAAAAAGGGTATTCTCCAACTGGAGAACCCGGTGCACTCTCCGGCTGAGAGTGTGTTCCAGGTAGGCCTTCAAGCCCTTAAGAAATCCACCACCCTAAGGTGGTGGGGTTTCAAAAATTATACAAATCTTGTATGAATTTGCAAAGATGGCGTCACAAGAACGCTTTTCGCCTGGTACGGCCTTCATCAGGCGCTGGCCATCTGACGGAGCTAACTGCCTGTATGGCTTTAGTTGCTCAGGAGCCGTGCTCTGTTTGCACCTCCTTCCCAAATTTAGGATCTAATTTAAATGTTTTAATTTGTGCCAATAATTGCTTAATTTATATATTCCAATTTCTTTCAGGTTGCAGTTTAACGCCTTGCCCAGGACGGAGAGGTGAGTATCCAATTAGTGTCTAAAATTGTCTTCTTTATGAGTTAATGTCTTTCTTTCCTCTCTTTTAGGTGCCCAATTAAGGTAGGTAAGGTAAGTATCCTATTTTCCTCCTTCTTCTTTCTTTTCCTCTATCCTTTCCTTCTTCTCCCCGTCTTCTTCATCCTTTGACTGCTGTTCTTCCAGTGCTTCTTCCTTCTTCCTTCACCCTTCCTTTCTCCTCTTCTGCTTCCCATCTTCTCTCCTACTCCTCTGTCTCCACCGAATCCACTCCCTGCCACACTAATCCTTTCCCTTCTTCTCTCTCAGGTCCTAGGTCTAGTGCATCATCCAATCTTCAGCTATCCTCAAGCCTCCCCACCCCCATCCCCATATAAGCGCTCTCTGGCGGTAAGTAATATTGGCTCAGCTGGTATTTTTCGTCAGCGGCCTCTCAAAAATTAGCTCAACCGGTATTTCTCTTCGGCGGCTCCCTTAGGCTGAATAGATTAACTAAAAGATTGAAGAGCTTAAGACTAGGGTTAGAGATTAAATCCAGGTTAGGGTCAGGGCCCAGGACAAACTCAAGGCACAGACAGGGTTAGAGGTCATAAATGAGTTACAAGAATTAGATCCAGAATAGGGTTAGGGTTAGGGTTAAAACAAGGGGATAGAAACAGAGCAAGGGTTAGGTTTAGACGTTGTAAAAGGGTTATGGTTAGGTTTAGGGTTAGGATAGGGTTAGGGCTAGATCCAAATTTATCATCCATCGAATTGGTTAGGTTTAGGTAGGGTCCTCGAATGGGTTAGGTTTAGTGTATGGGTTAAGGGTTAGGTGTAGATGTCCAAATAGGGGGTAAAAACAGGCAAAAGGGGCTCGGAGGGCTTGAAGGCCAAATCCCTTCACACACCCTCCGGGACCTGGCTGGGTAGGTTAGAGAAAAAGGGTATTCTCCAACTGGAGAACCCGGTGCACTCTCCGGCTGAGAGTGTGTTCCAGGTAGGCCTTCAAGCCCTTAAGAAATCCACCACCCTAAGGTGGTGGGGTTTCAAAAAATTATACAAATCTTGTATGAATTTGCAAAGATGGCGTTCGCGCAACGTTTCGGCCTGGTACGGCCTTCATCAGGCGCTGGCCATCTGACGGAGCTAACTGCCTGTATGGCTTTAGTTGCTCAGGAGCCGTGCTCTGTTTGCACCTCCCTTCCCAAATTTAGGATCTAATTTAAATGTTTTAATTTGTGCCAATAATTGCTTAATTTATATATTCCAATTTCTTTCAGGTTGCAGTTTAACGTCTTGCCCAGGACGGAGAGGTGAGTATCCAATTAGTGTCTAAAATTGTCTTCTTTATGAGTTAATGTCTTTCTTTTCCTCTCTTTTAGGTGCCCAATTAAGGTAGGTAAGGTAAGTATCCTATTTTCCTCCTTCTTCTTTCTTTTTTCCTCTATCCTTTCCTTCTTCTCCCCGTCTTCTTCATCCTTTGACTGCTGTTCTTCCAGTGCTTCTTCCTTCTTCCTTCACCCTTCCTTTCTCCTCTTCTGCTTCCCATCTTCTCTCCTACTCCTCTGTCTCCACCGAATCCACTCCCTGCCACACTAATCCTTTCCCTTCTTCTCTCTCAGGTCCTAGGTCTAGTGCATCATCCAATCTTCAGCTATCCTCAAGCCTCCCCACCCCCCATCCCCATATAAGCGCTCTCTGGCGGTAAGTAATATTGGCTCAGCTGGTATTTTTCGTCAGCGGCCTCTCAAAAATTAGCTCAACCGGTATTTCTCTTCGGCGGCTCCCTTAGGCTGAATAGATTAACTAAAAGATTGAAGAGCTTAAGACTAGGGTTAGGGTTAGGGTTAGGGTTAGGGTAAGGGTTAGGGTTAGGGTTAGGGGTAATAACCACGATCGGGAAATTCCCGATCCTCTAAAATGTCGATATCTCCACGGTGGAATGAGTTATAGACTTGAAATTTTGTACACATGTGTATGAGGTGTGTACCTACGTGTGACGCGAGTTACGTGATGATGTCACTTCCGGTTCCGGAGTTATACCGGAAATAGCCATATCTCGGGAACCGTAGGTCGTAGAGACTCGGGACGGCACCAGCGTGTTCAGCATGGCCGAATTATGTCAGACGGATCAAGGTTCCAAGGTCGTAGGACTTACTGTTCTCGCGATATTTGCGTTTGAATTTCGCTATTCATTTCAATGGGAGATTCATGAGTGGCAAAAACAGCCAAGTGTTTTTCCGAGAAATCACCTCCCAGAAAGTGGTTTGGAGCACGTTTCAGGCCATTTGGAGTTGATACAACATGCCCTTTTAGGTAGTAACTTTTTTCACCTAGGTGGCGCTATAGTCACCAAAGTTGACGGACGGCTTCGGGAGGTCAGTCCGACCCCAGATGTACAAGAATCACGTGTCAATTATGTTCGTAGCCAAAGATATGAACTTAAAACCTATGTCATTTATTGATTTTGAATTTGAATAAACATCAGTTCATATTTCCAAAACAATACAAAACATCCAGCCAAAAAGTATTCATTAGTGTTGGGGCATGCATGTAGATTGCATTTAGTCAAAAAAAAACAACACACACTATGTTTTCCTAGACCCTTTGATGCCCCATGTGGGTTAATATGGACAAATTTGCATAAAGTTTGGGTTAGGGTTAGGGTTAGGGTTAGGGTTAGGTTGAGGGACAAAGGGCTTCCCCCGAAAGGAGGAAGCCGGAGCACGCTCCGCCCACCCAGCGGAGTTAGGGTTAGGGTTAGGGTTAGGGTTAGGGTTAGGTTAAGGAAAAAAGTTCTCTCCGAAGAGAGAACGATGCACTCTCCACTTCAGTCAGAGTTGGTGAGGCAGATCTCCCAGCTATTGGGTTCCACCACCCAAAGGTGGTGGAGGTTCAAAAATTTAACTTAGCAGTTCTTTGTTAGTTAGTAAGTCGACCGTTGGCGCAACGCTTCGGCCATTTAGGCCTTCATCAGGCGCGGTCGACGAGAGTGGGTAGCCTAATATGGCTTACACCACTTGGGCCCGTGCTCCAGCTGCTCCCTCCAGGGTGCAGTTTAACGTCATGCCCAGGACGGAATAGACTCTCACCATCATCTACTCTATGCCCCTAGTATGGGATTTGCATAGTTTTCCCTCCGGTGAGTACTTACAAGGTAAGTAATTCAATTAGTGTCCTTTTTCTAGGTTTTTCTTCCTTTTAGGGTTTTCCGAATTTGACTAATATGTCTTTTTTCTTCCTTTTAGGGGTTCCAGGTAAGTATAGGTTTTAAGGGTAAGTATTGTTTTCTCTAATTATAGGCTCAATTTGTGACTAATATGTCTTTTTCTTCCAATAGGGGTTCCAGGTGATGTTTTTTTCAGGTAAGTGCTCTTCTTCCTTTGATCTTCTGTTCTTCCAATACTCTCACATCCATCTTCGGCTCTTCTCTAGGCCTTCAAAAAATTCACTTGTATGTGCTTAATAAAATTGACTCAACTGTTGTCAGTGGTCTTCTTCTACGTTTAATATGGCGCACTGTCGATCCCGAGTGGCCCGTAGGAATTGGCGTGAGTGGCACAGAAAGAATAGATGGAGGATACAAGGTTAGAACAGGATCAGGGATCAAGAGAGGTCACTACCTCTTCTATCCCGTCCTCTCCACCATCCCATCCTTCCCTCTTCCCCTTCCCCCATCACTCTTCTCTGGGCCATTCCCGCTCTCACTAGGAGATCAGGTTCAGGCCCAGAGTCGAGATCAGGGTTTATCGGTTTATCGAGGTTAGGGTTAGGGACGGGGCTAGGGTTGGGGATAGGCATCCTGTAGGGGTTAAATTTAGATGTACCAATTATGGGTTAGGTTTAGGCGCATACCTCGAATGGGTTAAGTTTAGGGTTAGGATTGGGGTTAGGGTTCCGGTAACTCCGTGAGGGGAGACCGGAACGGGCACCAGCCATCCTCCGTGGTGGTTCTCGACTTCTGGCACTCGGGGAACATGTGTCGAAGTTCTCCCTGTCTCTCGGCGCCTGGGTTGTTGACGCCACTCGCGCTGGCGCCCATGGGTGAGGAGCGTGAGGTTCCCAGGATGGAAAGAAAACTTTTTTTTGCAGAGTCGAGTAAATTCCAAAAAATTCTTTTATTGGTTTGACAAAATTGTTTTTCTCCGTGTCGTAGTGAAAAACAAAATTAAGAAAGAAAATTCAAAGAACTGTTATAAATAAATTGAACTCAAATTTAAATTTTAAATATAAAACAGATGAAAACGCTCAAATATGTACAAAAGGCAAATTGTGCCTATGCCCGTCCGCGACGCTTCGATAAGGATTAATATCTTCTTCAGGCGGGGCAAAAAGGAGGAGTAACATTCTTCATGAGGTAGAGCGTTCTGAAGCGAGTGGAGTGAGCAACAGGTTATAAGGGGTCTGAAGGAACGCCTGTAGAGTCACGTGGTTGCTTGTTTACATTGAGGTTCTTTCAGGGTGGCAGGCTTTACAAAAATGGTGCAATGGTGCCCTCACCGAATGGGAGAAACATGACAAGAGTATGGTGAATGCAAAACAGTGAAAATCAGAGAACTCAGAAAAACAGTGTGCAAATATATAGAGTAATGAATAAGGATCGTTTTTACAAGAATAATGAAGACAATTTGACAATTATAGAGATTAAGAGGTTGGATATCAAACAGAGGAAATACAAGTTGATGTAGGTGGCAGATATGGTATTGAAAAACGGTAAAGAAAATGAAAAGAAAATAAATAAAATAAATAGGAAAACAAATAAATAAATAAATAAATAAATAAAGGAAAAGAAAAGAAAATGTATAAAAAAATAAAGAAAATCGTGGAAAAGTGTTTATAATTAAGTTTAGGTGTGGAAAAGAAGAAAGTTAAGTTTAGAAAAAAGGTATTGGTTATCGTTATAGTGAAAATAAGTAAAAGGCCAAAATTCTGGATACAAAATTAAGTTTAGGCGTGAGAGCAGACTGGTTAAGTTTAGAAAAAAAGTGTCGTGGTAGGGTTTGGAGATAAAAATTAAATAAAAAAGTTATAATTAGGTTTAGGTGTGGGAAAACTAAACTTAAGTTTAGGCATGAAGATGAATTGGTTCCGTTTAGGAGATGGATTACGGTTAGGTTTAAGAA
This sequence comes from Thamnaconus septentrionalis, assembly GCA_009823395.1. NCBI lineage: Eukaryota > Metazoa > Chordata > Actinopteri > Tetraodontiformes > Monacanthidae > Thamnaconus > Thamnaconus septentrionalis. The sequence goes on along the minus strand of WFAA01000068.1, from coordinate 22,714 downwards.
TGAGAATTAATCAGAAAAATCATGGTTAGGTTTAATCGTGAAGATCAATTAATTAAGTTTAGGAAAAAGCTGGACTTAAGTTTAGGCGTGAAGTCAAATTGGTTCTGTTTAGGGAAATTATATGGTTAGGTTTAAGCATGGAAATTAAATGATTAACTTTCAAAAGGAGTTATAATTAGGTTTAGGCGTGAAGATAGAAATGGTTGAATTTAGAAAAAATTGTTGGAATTAAGAAGTCCAGGTAAGTATCAAGTGAAAGTTATAATTGCTCAAATAGTAATGCTTTGTAAAAAACAAAGAAAGAAAAGAAAATTAAGAAAATGGAAAGAATAAAAGAAAAACAAAAATAAAAATAATAATAGAATAGAAATAAACAAAAATAAAATAAAGAGAGAATAATTGTATGATGGTCTGTGAATACAATCATATGATTATAAGGATGAACGAAGTTGTTTATTGAGACCATGTGGATGTCTGCTGCCAAGAAGATGAATCCACTTTCTTTCTTGTGTTTTCCTCTCTTTGTCTGTCCAGTTCAGGTTGCATTGAAGACCAGCAACCTTGATCGATGTCCAATCATGAAGTTGAATATGTTGCATGAGTGGAGTATGCAGTTCCAGGCCGTGTCTGGCGTTGTAACGATGTTGCCAGAGACGAGTCAGGATGGAGTTCTTGGTTTCTCCAACATACTGTTTGCCACATCGATCACAGATGAGAAGGTAGATGCAGTTGTGGTCAGTCGGATGGATTTTCTGGGTAATTCTCAGGAGAAGTTGGGAGACAGAATTTCGGACAAAGGTTAAGTATCGAAAAGAAGAATCACATTTGTGTCGTACTGTTGTTTTAAGACCCATCTCTAGTGTTGGCAATCTAGCTCTGACTAAGATATCCTTTAAATTTGGGTTCTTCCTATGTGCAGAAATAATCTTAAAGTCAGAGAGAAAACCAGAGTTAGGGATCAGATGATTATAATTAATTTTAATGATCCTATTAATATTAACACTCGTAGTAGAATATGTAGAAATAAAGGGAATGATTTTCTTGTCGTCTCTGATTTTCTGAATTCTAAAGGTTGCAAAACATTGTCTTAGAAAACATCTAGAATATCCCCTGGAACGGAGGGCTTGAAAAAGGGTTCGGACCGCCTCCTGAAAGTCTCCTGGAACAGTGCAAATACGTTTAAAACGCAATAATTGTGATTTGACAATACCTCTAAAAGTGTGTTTTGGATGAAAGCTGTTTTTATAAAGTAAAGCGTGTGTGTCTGTGGGTTTAAAATAGACTTTAATGTCCAATTTATTTTGATCAGAGAATTTAAGTCCCTTATAAACTGTAGTGTCTAAAAAATTAATTGAACGTTCAGAAATTTCAAATTTAAGTTTAATAGAAGGATCAACATCATTGAGAAAAGAAATAAATTGTTGAACTGCTCCATGGAGGAGGTCCAAATTCCCAAATATCATCCAGGAACCTGTAATAATGTAATGGAGGAGGGGACAATTGGTGAGAGCTGTTTCCTCCCAAACAGCCATGAAGATATTGGCATAAGAGGGGCAAAAGATTTGCCCATTGCTGTTCCTTTAATTTGTAAATAATATTTTGAATCAAAAACAAAATCATTTCTAGTCAAGTTTAATTCAAGTAATCTTAATAAGTCTCTGTCCGGACGAAAGGAGTCAGGATATTTATAAAAGATTTTTGTACTGCCGTAAGACCCGATTTGGTGTCAATATTGGTGTATAAACTATCCACATCTAGGGAGAATAAAATGAGTTGGGAGGAATTATGAGGTTCTTTACAATATCAATAAAATGATATGTGTCTTTAATGTAGGAAGGATGTTTCATGGAGAGGGATTTAAAAGTATTCAATAAAATCCGCCACTCTGTCGGTGTCACTACCACAATCAGAAACAATAGGTCGACCTGGCGGCATAACGAAGGGTGGAAACCAGGTGGAAGGATCTTTGTGTATTTTAGGAAGCATGTAAAATTTTCTTTCATTCGGTTTCTCATCTCCCAGGAGGAATCTAAATTGTTTAATGTTAATAAATTTTCTATTTAAAAGGGAAGTTAGGATATCCCTGAGAATGGGATAAGATGCTGGATAGATAGGTGCATCCAGTGTTTTATAATGATTAGGATTATTGTTGTCGGAGTGCTTCATTTACATAAGCTGATCTGTCCATAATGACAACAGCGCTACCTTTATCAGCTGGTTTGATGACAATATCTGAGTTGTTTTTAAGCGATTTTAAAGCTAGAACTTCTTCTGAAGAAAGGTTGTTTTTCTTTGAAAAACGAAATTTAGATTTAAAGGACCTGTTGTTCCTAGTAATTAATTGATTAATGACCTCTGGGAGATTAGATGCTGCCGGTGACCACAAGGAGGGAGGAAGAAAGGGAAGAAGAGTTTTTTCTCTGGTGCCTTCAAAATATGCTGCCAATTTGAGTCTCCTGTGAAAACACTGTAAATCATATTCTAGAATATCACGAGATGCAGTGTTGATAGATGGGACAAAGGAAAGGCCCCTACTAAGTAGACTAATTTGTGCATCATTAAGTGTAAGATTCTTGGAAAGATTAACAATGTTATTTTGAACAATGGAGTGTAAGGAAGGAGCAGTCAACCCCGGCCCTGGAGGGTTTACGGGGATGACAAGTTTAACTGCTGCATCCAGTGATTAAAGATGATGCCCGCTGTTCTTTTAGTCCAGAGAAGGGCTGAGTTAGTTTCTAATTTAGAAGAATCAATGATTGATAGGTGATTTGAGTAGTCAATAATGAAATCATTCAGATGAAATAAATTTGCTTTCTCGGAAGGTGGGAGATCATTAGGGATGTGAATTAAAGGGATGTAGATTTTTGTCCCTGGTAGTTGGCTTTTTGCAGTACGGACCGCTGTTTGAAGTTGTTTAATGGAGGTGGCTTTAGTGTTTTGTTTTCTGCTGTAGAAGCCTAGTGCTAAAATGACTATTTCAACCTTGGTTTGAGTGACAGCTTTTTTGAGAACTTCAGCGATGTGTCTGAAATTAGCCTCAGGATAACATTCAATTTGTAAGTCCTCAATATTAAATTGAGGAAAACGAGACACATTTGAGTCACCAATAAGCAGGATTTTTTTGTAAATAGTAAGAGACCAATCTGACATTTTGCGTTTCGTTGTTAAGTGCATATTGACCTTACCCTGAATGAGGAAGATGGTTGATGAGCCGGCAGAGGGGAGTCCCCTGAATCAGTGGACGGGAAGAGCGGGTTATCAGACGCCTCAGCAAAGTCAGCTTCTGCATCCTCAGAGTCTGTGTCGTTGTCAGACTCATTAAGCTCGGATTCTTGAGATTCGTTGAGTCCCTCTGGTTCAAGGGGAGTGTCATCTTCAGGGGAAAAGGGCCTGTGTACAGTGACAATGGGAGGTTCTTCAAATTGGGTCTCCTCAATTGTGTCAGGATGGTCAGCTGTTGATGAATCAAATTCCAGTCGGTGTCGCCGATATCTTTGAGGAAGGGGTTCGAAACTGCCGTAGGAGGTACTTCTCCCGGGAAGGGGAGGGGAAACTGGAAATGGGATCTGACCGTATAGTGTCCGCAGAGTCAGAGGGGGACACTGAGGTGGCCGGGTGGGTCACACTTGGCACTGTAGTTGGAAGAAAAATTGGAAAAATCTTTTTTTGTTTTTGTTTAGGTGGAGGTTTCAGTGAATGTTTATGTTGTTGTGATTCTGTGTGAAGAAGGGTCCCAGTAGAGTGTGAGGTCGTTGGCAGGTCAATTGTTTTGATCCTGTGTTTCAGGGGCTTGGAGGAGGTGGGAGCTGATTGCACAGGAGGTGGGGGAGGGTTGTCAGATGCAGACTTTGCGGCAGCAGTGGCACGATGAGGTCGTGGTCGTTTAGGAGGAGGGGAGGGGAGGAGGGGAGGGAGAGGGAGAGGAGGAGGCGGAGGTGGAGGAAGGGGGCCAGGAGGGTTATCCTCTTCATCTTCTTCTGAACTCAAGTGTCTCTTGCCTGTGATTGTATATATCCCTCTGCCTGTTCAATGGTGGATTGTCTCAGTCGTAATTTTCTGAGTGCCCATCTGGTGGCCACTTTAAAGGGGGCTCCAGTTCCGGAGGTCCTTGTTGGAGAGTTCATCCATAAGAACAGTCAGGCATTCAGTGTAATGTTGTTCCAAAGTGTCCAGAGCCACCACACCCCATTGTCGTGCATTGCCTCCAGAGAGAGCATAGTAGTGGAATTAGGCATTGCAGGTCGAATTAAGTCACATAGAAAATCCACTGTACGGCGAATCGTCAGGGGCCTTTGTTACCGTGAGTTGTAGTAACATTTTCCAGGTGATGGCATATTTTAATTATGTTGAAAAAATCCGTGAAAGTTGTGCAAATTTTGCACTAGGTGCAGGTGCTCGGGGTGGGTAATCAGTGTGTCTCCGGTCTGAGCTGTTGTTGCGGCGGTCATCCGTAAGCCTGTCTCTGGTGCGCCAGTGCGCCTGTCATCACGGGCGCCTGTCATCACGGCGCTTTGTAATCCGGGCGCCGGCTTGGCGCCTGTCATCCGAGCGGTTGGCAGAGTGATCAGCATTGCGCCTTCAGCAGAGCGGTCACGGTAGCGCCAGCTACTACGCCTGCATAGGAACGCGTGTCGTGTCGAGAGTGGGATTGAGTGTCATCATCATTGTAGCGGGAATCATGACGGAATCAGCCGCTTTTCGGTGCCGCTTCACGATCGGCTCGCTTATTGTCATTACGAGTGAAAGATCGATTACGTGAAGGAAAATGTGAACGTGCGGCCATAAAAATTCTTTCTCTTCACCTCCGAGGAGAGAAAGGTAGGGCGGAGTCTTTTCGGTGTGATCGGGCGATCACGATAAGATAGTTCGCCAGAGAAACATCCTTCATCATAGTTTGATCATTACTCACGGAGCGGCGCCTGGAAAGCTGGGTGCGATCAGGATTTCGGCGGCGCCAGAGTCGGGGAACCGCACGGCGGAGGTATTGGCCGGTTAGGATTAGTTAGGGTTCCGCAACTCCGTGAGGGGAGACCGGAACGGCACTAGCCATCCTCCGTGGTGGTTCTCGACTTCTGGCACTCGGGAACATGTGTCGAAGTTCTCCTGTCTCTCCGGGCGCCTGGGTTGTTGACGCCACTCGCGCTGGCGCCCCATGGGTGAGGAGCGGTGAGGTTCCCAGGATGGAAAGAAAAACTTTTTTGCAGAGTCGAGTAAATTCCAAAAATTCTTTTTATTGGTTTGACAAAATTGTTTTTCTCCGTGTCGTAGTGAAAAACAAAATTAAGAAAGAAAATTCAAAGAACTGTTATAAATAAATTGAACTCAAATTTAAATTTTAAATATAAAACAGATGAAAACGCTCAAATATGTACAAAAGGCAATTGTGCCTATGCCCGTCACGCGACGCTTCGATAAGGATTAATATCTTCTTCAGGCGGGCAAAAGGAGGAGTAACATTCTTCATGAGGTAGAGCGCTCTGAAGCGAGTGGAGTGAGCAACAGGTTATAAGGGGTCTGAAGGAACGCCTGTAGAGTCACGTGGTTGCTTGTTTACATTGAGGTTCTTTCAGGGTGGCAGGCTTTACAAAAAATGGTGCAATGGTGCCCTCACCGGAATGGGAGAAACATGACAAGAGTATGGTGAATGCAAAACAGTGAAAATCAGAGAACTCAGAAAACAGTGTGCAAATATATAGAGTAATGAATAAGGATCGTTTTTTACAAGAATAATGAAGACAATTTGACAATTATAGAGATTAAGAGGTTGGATATCAAACAGAGGAAATACAAGTTGATGTAGGTGGCAGATATGGTATTGAAAAACGGTAAAGAAAATGAAAAGAAAATAAATAAAATAAATAGGAAAACAAATAAATAAATAAATAAATAAATAAAGGAAAAGAAAAGAAAAATATATAAAAATAAAGAAAATCGTGGAAAAGTGTTTATAATTAAGTTTAGGTGTGGAAAAGAAGAAAGTTAAGTTTAGAAAAAGGTATTGGTTATCGTTATAGTGAAAATAAGTAAAAGGCCAAAATTCTGGATACAAAATTAAGTTTAGGCGTGAGAGCAGACTGGTTAAGTTTAGAAAAAGTGTCGTGGTAGGGTTTGGAGATAAAAATTAAATAAAAAGTTATAATTAGGTTTAGGTGTGGAAAACTAAACTTAAGTTTAGGCATGAAGATGAATTGGTTCCGCTTAGGAGATGGATTACGGTTAGGTTTAAGAATGAGAATTAATCAGAAAAATCATGGTTAGGTTTAATCGTGAAGATCAATTAATTAAGTTTAGGAAAAGCTGGACTTAAGTTTAGGCGTGAAGTCAAATTGGTTCTGTTTAGGAAATTATATGGTTAGGTTTAAGCATGGAAATTAAATGATTAACTTTCAAAAGGAGTTATAATTAGGTTTAGGCGTGAAGATAGAAATGGTTGAATTTAGAAAAATTGTTGGAATTAAGAAGTCCAGGTAAGTATCAAGTGAAAGTTATAATTGCTCAAATAGTAATGCTTTGTAAAAAACAAAGAAAGAAAAGAAAATTAAGAAAATGGAAAGAATAAAAGAAAAACAAAAAATAAAAATAATAATAGAATAGAAATAAACAAAATAAAATAAAGAGAGAATAATTGTATGATGGTCTGTGAATACAATCATATGATTATAAGGATGAACGAAGTTGTTTATTGAGACCATGTGGATGTCTGCTGCCAAGAAGATGAATCCACTTTCTTTCTTGTGTTTTCCTCTCTTTGTCTGTCCAGTTCAGGTTGCATTGAAGACCAGCAACCTTGATCGATGTCCAATCATGAAGTTGAATATGTTGCATGAGTGGAGTATGCAGTTCCAGGCCGTGTCTGGCGTTGTAACGATGTTGCCAGAGACGAGTCAGGATGGAGTTCTTGGTTTCTCCAACATACTGTTTGCCACATCGATCACAGATGAGAAGGTAGATGCAGTTGTGGTCAGTCGGATGGATTTTCTGGGTAATTCTCAGGAGAAGTTGGGAGACAGAATTTCGGACAAAGGTTAAGTATCGAAAAGAAGAATCACATTTGTGTCGTACTGTTGTTTTAAGACCCATCTCTAGTGTTGGCAATCTAGCTCTGACTAAGATATCCTTTAAATAGGGTTAGGGTTAGGGTTAGGGTTAGGTTTGGGAAAAAGTTCTTCCAAAGGGAGAGAACAGGTGCACTCTCTGCGCAGAGTGTGTTCAAGGTGGGTCTCTAAGCCCTTGGATGGTCCACCACCCGAAGGTGGTGGGGGTTCAAAAAATTATACTTAGCGTATTGCTAGCATGAGACGGCTTTGGCGCGACGTTTCGGCCTGAAAAGGCCTTCATCAGGCGCTAGCCGTCGAAAGAGTTAACTGCCTATTATGGCTTCAGTTACTCTGGTGCCCGTGCACTGCTGCACCTCCCTTCCCAAAAATTGTTTTCCAAAAAATTGTTTTTCCAAAAATTATCTAATTTACTTCTTCCACAGGTTTTTCCAGGGGTAAGTATGTGTTTATGCCAATTAGTGTTTTAGATGTGCCAATGTATTGCTTAATTAATTTGTTGTCTAATTAAATTTTCTTTTCTTTCAGGATGCAGTTTAACGTCGTGCCCAGGACGCGGAGGTAAGTTTTGCCAATTAGAGTTTTTTAGTGTCTTCAATATGAGTTTTCATCTCTTTTTTCTTCTTTTTACAGGTTTCCAGGACAGGTAAGTGAGGTAGGTATCCTCTTTTCTTTCTTTTCCTCCTTTTCTTCCTTCTCCTCTATCCTTCCTTTCTTCCTTTCTTGTCCCCGTCTACTTCCTCCTTTGTCTTCTGTTCTTCCTGTCGCACTCCTTTCTTCCTCCAGTTCTTCTTCTGCACTGTATCCTTGTTCAGAGCCGCACTAATCTTCTTCTTTCTTTACTTTCAGGTACTAAATCCAAGGCCTCATCAAGTCTTCCGGCCTTCTCAATGTCTTGACCCCCCATCCCCATATAAGCGCTGAAAAGCGGTTCCTAATAAACATTGGCTCTACTGGAAATTTCGTCAGTGGCCTTCTTCAATATTAGCTCAACCGGAATGTGCATCGGCGGCTTCCTTTCCCTAACATTTAGACAGAGTAAATGGCTTAGTAGGACTGATGGGCTTAGATTAGTGGGAGAAACTAAATAGAGTTTCTGATCAGGGCCTAGAATAGGCTTTAGGGTTAGTCGATAGAACTGGGCTTAGGGATTAGTTTAAGGGATAAAACAGAGTAAGGGGTTAGGGTTAGGCGTTGGAAAGGGGTTAGGTTAGGTTTAGGGCTAGGATAGGGTTAGGGCTAATTCCAAATTAAATCCAAATTCAAATAGGTTAGGTTTAGATGTTAGAGCCGAATTGGTTAGGTTTAGGCGATAGATCAGATTGGTTAGGATTAGGATATGGGTTCAGGGGTAGGTGTACAGGGTTAGGGTTAGGGTTAGGGTTAGGGTTAGGGTTAGGATTTAGAGGAGGGTCCCAGAATCCCCCTCTCGGGGGACCGGGTGTGGCACGAGCCATCGCGAAGTCCGTGGCTCGACGGAAAGGGCGTTGGTTTTCGCCTCTGCCGTAGGAAGAATGGCGATGACGCAATACTTGTTTTCGTCGTGAAAAGTTTTCTTCGTCGAAAAAAATGGTCATATTTGCGACCAAAAATTATCAAAGCAGCTTCGGTAAAAAGTTGTTTACTGGAAAAGAGTAGTGGCAGAGTCAAAAGTAAGTTTGAAACAACTTTTTTAATCGAAAAATGTTCGATGTGCGGCAGTTAAAAGCCTCAAGAAACAACTCTCAAACAAATGCTCAACTGTGTGAAATAGGTTGCCTATGCGACGTTTCGATACAAAAACAGATCTTCATCAGGCATAAATGGCAGGGTTAGGGTTAGGGTTAGGGTTAGGGTTAGGATAAGGAGAAAAGGGCCTCCTCCTTCCGGAGAAGGCCCGAGCACTTCCATCCCCTGCCGACCCTCCCAAAACCCTGGTCCCGCCTTCTGTCCTGCTGTTGTTGGGGGGGGTTGCTGACGGCGCTTGTCAGAACGAACTGTCGCCCACTCCATCAGGTAAGTATTTATTGTTTTTAAATTGTATGTAATGGTAAGTATGAATTTATTGTATGAGTGTATTAAAGGTAAGTATGGTTTATTGTTTTTATTCCAGGTAAGTATGTATTTATGGTAAGTATGATGGTATGGTAAGTATGGTTTATTGTTTTTAGATTTCAGGTGAGTATGTATTATGGTAAGTAGGATGATTTGGTAAGTATATTAATGGTAAGTATTTTAAGGTAAGTATATATAATATGAATGTATTTATTATTTATTAGTATGTGTTCAATAATGAAATGTATAATTTATTAGTTATTTATTATTATTTATTAGTTTGTTTATTTATTAATCAAAATATATCTATTAATAAACAAACAAAAAAACAAAAACAACAAACAACTAAGGAAGGTGTGCCAAAATAAACAAAGAAATACACGACGTTTCGACCTATTAATTGGTCTTCTTCAGGTGTGGGCACACAAATAATGTTGATGCTTACTCTTCGAGAGCTAGAAGAGAAATGAGCAGGAGGCTGAGCTCTCTCTATTTATAACCTCCTGCTCCAAACGCTTTTTTAATAATGAACGTTTTTTAACGCTTTTTTAAATAAACGGTTTTTAACGCTTTTTTTATTAACGCTATTTAACGCTTTTTTAACATATTAAAATAAATGATTTTTAACACTTTTAATAAATAAAATATTTGCTCTCTTTATTTAACGGTTTTAAATCTTAACAATTCTTAATGTTTTTACAATAGTTTTTTAATAGTTTTTTATCTTTTTTTGTACTTTTAACAGTTTTTTAATTTTATAATTTTTTTATAACTTTTTTAATTTTTTAATCATTTTTTTATTTTTTTTATTTTTTTATTTTTTATGAAAGAATGAAATGATAGAGAAGTCTAGAATAGAATAGAATAGTGGTTAGGTATAAGAATAGTGGTTAAGTTTAGGCAAGAAGAAAGAGGTTAGGGTTAGGTTTAGGATAGTGGTTAGGGTTAGAGTTAAGAATAGTGGTTAGGTTTAGGTATAGAAGAAAATGGTTAAGTTTAGGGCCAGAAGAGTGGTTAGGGTTAGGATTAGTAAAAGATAGTGGTTAGGTTTAGGTAGGGTTAGCAAAGTGGTTAGGTTTAGGTAGGGTTAGCAAAATGGTTAGGTTTAGAATTAGGGAAGGGAAAGTGGTTAGGTTTAGGGCCAGAAAAACGGTTAGGGTTAGAATTAGCAAAAGATAGTGGTTAGGTTTAGGTAGGGCTAGCAAAGTGGTTAGGGTTAGGTAAGGTTAGTAAAGTGGTTAGGTTTAGGATTAGGGAAAGGTAAGTGGTTAGGTTTAGGGCCAGAAAAGCGGTTAGGGTTAGGATTAGGAAAGGATAGAGGGTTAGGGTTAGGGTTAGGGTTAGGGTTAGGTTAGAGAAAAAGGGTATTCTCCAACTGGAGAACCCGGTGCACTCTCCGGCTGAGAGTGTGTTCCAGGTAGGCCTTCAAGCCCTTAAGAAATCCACCACCCTAAGGTGGTGGGGTTTCAAAAAATTATACAAATCTTGTATGAATTTGCAAAGATGGCGTTCGCGCAACGTTTCGGCCTCTCATGGCCTTCCTCAGGCGCTGGCCATCTGGGAGAGTTGACTGCCTGGTCTGGCTTTAGTCACTCTTGTGCCCGTGCACTGTTTGCACCTCCCTTCCCAAATTTAGGATCTAATTAAGTGTTTTAACTTGTGCCAATAATTGCTTAATTTATATTTTCCAATTTCTTTCAGGTTGCAGTTTAACGTCTTGCCCAGGACGGAGAGGTGAGTAAATCCAATTAGTGTTTTAAAATGTCTTCTTTATGAGTTAATTTCTTTCTCTTTCCTCTTTTTTAGGTGCCCAATTAAGGTAGGTAAGGTAAGTATCCTATTTTCCTCCTTTTTCTTCTTTCTTTTCCTCTATCCTTTCCTTCTTCTCCCCGTCTTCTTCATCCTTTGACTGCTGTTCTTCCAGTGCTTCTTCCTTCTTCCTTCACCCTTCCTTTCTCCTCTTCTGCTTCCCATCTTCTCTCCTACTCCTCTGTCTCCACCGAATCCACTCCCTGCCACACTAATCCTTTCCCTTCTTCTCTCTCAGGTCCTAGGTCTAGTGCATCATCCAATCTTCAGCTATCCTCAAGCCTCCCACCCCCATCCCCATATAAGCGCTCTGGCGGTAAGTATTGGCTCAGCTGGTATTTTTCGCCAGCGGCCTCTCAAAAATTAGCTCAACCGGTATTTCTCTCGGCGGCCCTTAGGCTGAATAGATTAACTAAAAGATTGAAGAGCTTAAGACTAGGGTTAGAGATTAAATCCAGGTTAGGGGTCAGGGCCCAGGACAAACTCAAGGCACAGACAGGGTTAGAGGTCATAAATGAGTTACAAGAATTAGATCCAGAATAGGGTTAGGGTTAGGGTTAAAACAAGGGGATAGAAACAGAGCAAGGGTTAGGTTTAGACGTTGTAAAAGGGTTATGGTTAGGTTTAGGGTTAGGATAGGGTTAGGGCTAGGGCTAGGGTTAGGTTAGGTTAGGGTTAGGGTAATAACCACGATCGGGAAATTCCCGATCCTCTAAAATGTCCATATCTCCACGATGGAATGAGTTATAGACTTGAAATTTTGTACATGTGTGTATGAGGTGTGTACCTACGTGTGAGGCGAGTTACGTGATGATGTCACTTCCGGTTCCGGAGTTATACCGAAATAGCCATATCTCGGGAACCGTAGGTCGAGAGACTCGGGACGGCACCAGTGTGTTCAGCATGGCCAATTATGTCAGACGGATCAAGGTTCCAAGGTCGTAGGACTTACCGCTCGCGATATTTGCGTTTGAATTTCGCTATTCATTTCAATGGGAGATTCGTTGAGTGGCAAAAACAGCCAAGTGTTTTCCGAAAATCACCTCCCAGAAAGTGGTTTGGAGCACGCTTCAGGCCATTTGGAGTTGATACAACATGCCCTTTTAGTTAGGGTTAGGTTAAGGAAAAAGGTTGGTTTAGGTTAGGGTTAGGGTTAGGAAGAAGGGTTGTGCCCGGTCCCCTGTAAGGGTTAGGGTTAGGGTTAGGTTAGGTTAGGTTAGGTTAGGGTTAGGGTTAGGGTTAGGTACAGGGTATTAACCACGATCGAAATTCCCCGATCCTCTAAAATGTCCATATCTCCACGATGGAATGAGTTATAGACTTGAAATTTTGTACACATGTGTATGAGGTGTGTACCTACGTGTGAGGCGAGTTACGTGATGATGTCACTTCCGGTTCCGGAGTTATACCGAAATAGCCATATCTCGGGAACCGTAGGTCGAGAGACTCGGGACGGCACCAGTGTGTTCAGCATGGCCGAATTATGTCAGACGGATCAAGGTTCCAAGGTCGTAGGACTTACCGTTCTCGCGATATTTGCGTTTGAATTTCGCTATTCATTTCAATGGGAGATTCATTGAGTGGCAAAACAGCCAAGTGTTTTTCCGAAAAATCACCTCCCAGAAAGTGGTTTGGAGCACGTTTCAGGCCATTTGGAGTTGATACAACATGCCCTTTTAGTTAGGGTTAGGTTAAGGAAAAAGGTTGGTTTAGGGTTAGGGTTAGGGGTTAGGGTTAGGTTAGGTTAGGGAAAAAAGGTATTCTCCACTGGAGAACCCTGTGCACCTCCGGCTGAGAGTGTGTTCCGGTAGGCCTTCAAGCCCTTATAAGTCCACCACCCTAAGGTGGTGGGGTTTCAAAAATTATACAATTTTGTATTAAGAATGTAAGATGGCTTACGCGCAACGTTTCGGCCCTCTTATGGCCTTCCTCAGGCGCTGGCCATCTGGGAGAGTTGACTGCCCATTATGGCTTTAGTCACTCTTGTGCCTGCACACTGTTTGCACCTCCTTCCCAAATTTAGAGTCCAATTAGTGTTTTAGTTTGTGCCAATAATTGCTTAATTTAAATTCTCTAATTTCTTTCAGGTTGCAGTTTAACGCCTTGCCCAGGACGCAAGCAGGTGAGTATGTCCAATTAGTGTTTGTTGTATCTCTTTATGAGTTATTAATTTCTCTAACCTCTTTTCAGGTGTCCAATTCAGGTAGGTGAGGTAAGCACCCTCTTTTCCTCCTTTTCTTCTTCCTTTCCTCTATCCTTCCTTTTTTCTCCTCTTTTCTTGTCCCCGCCTTTCTTCATCCTTTTACTACTGTTCTTCCAGTGCTTCTTCCTTCTTCCTCCAGTCTTCCTTTCTCCTCTTCCGCTTCCCATCTTCTCTCCTACTCCTCTGTCTCCACCGAATCCACTCCTGCCACACTAATCCTTTCCCTTCTTCTCTCTCAGGTTCTAGATCTAGTGCATCATCCAATCTTCAGCTATCCTCAAGCCTCCCACACCCCCATCCCCATATAAGCGCTTCTGGCGGTAAGTAATATTGGCTCAGCTGGTATATTACTTCAGCGGCCTCTCAAAAATTAGCTCAACCGGTATTTCTTCAAGGCCCTTAGACTGAATAGATAGACTGAAAGACTGAAGAGCTTAAGACTAGGGTTAGAGATTGAATCCGGGTTAGGTCAGGGCCCAGGACAAACTCAAGGTATCGACAAGGTTAGAGGTCCTAAACGGGTTACAGGAATTAGATCCAGAATAGAAGGGTTAGGGTTAAAACAAGGGATAGATACAGAGCTAGGGTTAGGTTTAGACGTTGTTAAAGGGTTATGGTTAGGTTTAGGTTAGGATAGGGTTAGGCTAGATCCAAATTTATCATCCATCGAATTGGTTAGGTTTAGGTAGGGATCTCGAATTGGTTAGGTTTAGTGTATGGGCTAAGGGTTAGGTGTAGATGTCCAGATAGGGATAAAAACAGGCAAAAGGGGCTGGAGGCCTGAAGGCCAAATCCTTCACACACCCTCCGGGACCTGGCTGGGTAGGTTAGGGAAAAAAAGGTATTCTCCACTGGAGAACCCTGTGCACTCTCCGGCTGAGAGTGTGTTCCGGGTAGGCCTTCAAGCCCTTAAGAAGTCCACCACCCTAAGGTGGTGGGGTTTCAAAAAATTATACAATTCTTGTATTAAGAATGTAAAGATGGCTTACGCGCAACGTTTCGGCCTCTTATGGCCTTCCTCAGGCGCTGGCCATCTGGGAGAGTTGACTGCCCATTATGGCTTTAGTCACTCTTGTGCCTGCGGCACTGTTTGCACCTCCCTTCCCAAATTTAGAGTCCAATTAGTGTTTTAGTTTGTGCCAATAATTGCTTAATTTAAATTCTCTAATTTCTTTCAGGTTGCAGTTTAACGTCTTGCCCAGGACGGCGAGGTGAGTATGTCCAATTAGTGTTTGTTGTATCTCTTTTATGAGTTATTAATTTCTCTAACCTCTTTTTCAGGTGTCCAATTCAGGTAGGTGAGGTGGGCACCCTCTTTCCTCCTTTTTCTTCTTCCTTTTCCTCTATCCTTCCTTTTTTCTCCTCTTTTTGTCCCCGCTCTTCTTCATCCTTTTACTACTGTTCTTCCAGTGCTTCTTCCTTCTTCCTCCAGTCTTCCTTTCTCCTCTTCCGCTTCCCATCTTCTCTCCTACTCCTCTGTCTCCACCGAATCCACTCCCTGCCACACTAATCCTTTCCTTCTCTCTCTCAGGTTCTAGATCTAGTGCATCATCCAATCTTCAGCTATCCTCAAGCCTCCCCACCCCCCATCCCCATATAAGCGCTCTCTGGCGGTAAGTAATATTGGCTCAGCTGGTATATTACTTCAGCGGCCTCTCAAAAATTAGCTCAACCGGTATTTCTCATGCGGCCCTTAGACTGAATAGATAAACTGAAAGACTGAAGAGCTTAAGACTAGGGTTAGAGATTGAATCCGGGTTAGGGTCAGGGCCCAGGACAAACTCAAGGTATCGACAAGGTTAGAGGTCCTAAACGGGTTACAGGAATTAGATCCAGAATAGAAGGGTTAGGGTTAAAACAAGGGGATAGATACAGAGCTAGGGTTAGGTTTAGACGTTGTTAAAGGGTTATGGTTAGGTTTAGGGTTAGGATAGGGTTAGGGCTAGATCCAAATTTATCATCCATCGAATTGGTTAGGTTTAGGTAGGGATCTCGAATTGGTTAGGTTTAGTGTATGGGCTAAGGGTTAGGTGTAGATGTCCAAATAGGGAGTAAAAACAGGCAATAAGGGGCTCGGAGGGCTTGAAGGCCAAATCCCTTCACACACCCTCCGGGACCTGGCTGGGTAGGTTAGAGAAAAAAAGGGTATTCTCCACTGGAGAACCCTGTGCACCTCCGGCTGAGAGTGTGTCCGGTAGGCCTTCAAGCCCTTATAGTCCACCACCCTAAGGTGGTGGGGTTTCAAAAATTATACAATTCTTGTATTAAGAATGTAAAGATGGCTTACGCTGCAACGCTTTCGGGCCTCTTATGGCCTTCCTCAGGCGCTTGGCCATCTGGGAGAGTTGACTGCCCATTATGGCTTTAGTCACTCTTGTGCCCGCACTGTTTGCACCTCCCTTCCCAAATTTAGAGTCCAATTAGTGTTTTAGTTTGTGCCAATAATTGCTTAATTTAAATTCTCTAATTTCTTTCAGGTTGCAGTTTAACGCCTTGCCCAGGACGGCGAGGTGAGTATGTCCAATTAGTGTTTGTTGTATCTCTTTATGAGTTATTAATTTCTCTAACCTCTTTTCAGGTGTCCAATTCAGGTAGGTGAGGTAAGCACCCTCTTTCCTCCTTTTTCTTCTTCCTTTCCTCTATCCTTCCTTTTTCTCCTCTTTTCTTGTCCCCTCGCTTTCTTCATCCTTTACTACTGTTCTTCCAGTGCTTCTTCCTTCTTCCTCCAGTCTTCCTTTCTCCTCTTCCGCTTCCCATCTTCTCTCCTACTCCTCTGTCTCCACCGAATCCACTCCCCGCCACACTAGGGTTAGGGTTAGGGTTAGGGTTAGGTAAGGGTTAGGGTTAGGGTTAGGGGTTAGGGTTAGGGTTGGGTTAGGGTTAGGTTAGGGTTAGTACAGGGTATTAACCACGATCGGGAAATTCCCGATCCTCTAAAATGTCGATATCTCCACGGTGGAATGAGTTATAGACTTGAAATTTTGTACACATGTGTATGAGGTGTGTACCTACGTGTGACGCGAGTTACGTGATGATGTCACTTCCGGTTCCGGAGTTATACCGGAAATAGCTATATCTCGGGAACCGTAGGTCGTAGAGACTCGGGACGGCACCAGCGTGTTCAGTATGGCTGAATTATGTCAGACGGATCAAGGTTCCAAGGTCGAGGACTCTACTGCTCGCGATATTTGCGTTTGAATTTCGCTATTCATTTCAATGGGAGATTCGCTGAGTGGGTTAGGGTTAGGGTTAGGGTTAGGGTTAGGGTTAGGGTTAGGGGTTAGGGTTTAGGTTTAGGTTAGGGTTAGGGTTAGGTTAGGTTAGGGTATTAACCACGATCGAAATTCTCGATCCTCTAAAATGTCCATATCTCCACGATGGAATGAGTTATAGACTTGAAATTTTGTACATGTGTATGAGGTGTGTACCTACGTGTGACGCGAGTTACGTGATGATGTCACTTCCGGTTCCGGAGTTATACCGGAAATAGCCATATCTCGGGAACCGTAGGGTCGAGAGACTGGGACGGCACCAGCGTGTTCAGCATGGCCGAATTATGTCAGACGGATCAAGGTTCCAAGGTCGTAGGACTTACCGTTCTCGCGATATTTGCGTTTGAATTTCGCTATTCATTTCAATGGGAGATTCTTTGAGTGGCAAAAAACAGCCAAGTGTTTTTCCGAAAAATCACCTCCCAGAAAGTGGTTTGGAGCACGTTTCAGGCCATTTGGCGTTGATACAACATGCCCTTTTAGGTAGTAACTTTTTCACCTAGGTGGCGCTTATAGTCACCAAAGTTGACAGACGGCTTCGGGAGGTCAGTCCAACCCCAGATGTACAAGAATCACGTGTCAATTATGTTAGGGTTAGGATAAGGGGAAAAGGGTTAGGGTTAGGGTTAGGTACAGGGGTAATAACCACGATCGGGAAATTAGGGTTAGGATTGGGGTTAGGGTTCCGCAACTCCGTGAGGGGAGACCGAACGGGCACCAGCCATCCTCCGTGGTGGTTCTCGACTTCTGGCACTCGGGAACATGTGTCGAAGTTCTCCCTGTCTCTCCGGCGCCTGGGTTGTTGACGCCACCGCGCTGGCGCCCATGGGTGAGGAGCGTGAGGTTCCCAGGATGGAAAGAAAAACTTTTTGCAGAGTCGAGTAAATTCCAAAAATTCTTTTATTGGTTTGACAAAATTGTTTTTCTCCGTGTCGTAGTGAAAAACAAAAATTAAGAAAGAAAATTCAAAGAACTGTTATAAATAAATTGAACTCAAATTTAAATTTTAAATATAAAACAGATGAAAACGCTCAAATATGTACAAAAGGCAAATTGTGCCTATGCCCGTCATGACGCTTCGATAAGGATTAATATCTTCTTCAGGCGGGCAAAAGGAGGAGTAACATTCTTCATGAGGTAGAGCGCTCTGAAGCGAGTGGAGTGAGCAACAGGTTATAAGGGGTCTGAAGGAACGCCTGTAGAGTCACGTGGTTGCTTGTTTACATTGAGGTTCTTTCAGGGTGGCAGGCTTTACAAAATGGTGCAATGGTGCCTCTACCGGAATGGGAGAAACATGACAAGAGTATGGTGAATGCAAAACAGTGAAAATCAGAGAACTCAGAAAAACAGTGTGCAACATATAGAGTAATGAATAAGGATCGTTTTTTTACAAGAATAATGAAGACAATTTGACAATTATAGAGATTAAGAGGTTGGATATCAAACAGAGGAAATACAAGTTGATGTAGGTGGCAGATATGGTATTGAAAAACGGTAAAGAAAATGAAAAGAAAATAAATAAAATAAATAGGAAAACAAATAAATAAATAAATAAATAAATAAAGGAAAAGAAAAGAAAAATGTATAAAAAATAAAGAAAATCGTGGAAAAGTGTTTATAATTAAGTTTAGGTGTGGAAAAGAAGAAAGTTAAGTTTAGAAAAAGGTATTGGTTATCGTTATAGTGAAAATAAGTAAAAGGCCAAAATTCTGGATACAAAATTAAGTTTAGGCGTGAGAGCAGACTGGTTAAGTTTAGAAAAAGTGTCGTGGTAGGGTTTGGAGATAAAATTAAATAAAAAGTTATAATTAGGTTTAGGTGTGGGAAAACTAAACTTAAGTTTAGGCATGAAGATGAATTGGTTCCGCTTTAGGAGATGGATTACGGTTAGGTTTAAGAATGAGAATTAATCAGAAAAATCATGGTTAGGTTTAATCGTGAAGATCAATTAATTAAGTTTAGGAAAAAGCTGGACTTAAGTTTAGGCGTGAAGTCAAATTGGTTCTGTTTAGGGAAATTATATGGTTAGGTTTAAGCATGGAAATTAAATGATTAACTTTCAAAAGGAGTTATAATTAGGTTTAGGCGTGAAGATAGAAATGGTTGAATTTAGAAAAATTGTTGGAATTAAGAAGTCAGGGTTAGGGTTAGGGTTAGGGTTAGGGTTAGGGTTAGGAAAAAAAAGGTTCTCCTAAGAGAAACCTCGAGCACTCTCCGGCTGAGAGCGTGCTCAGGGTGGGCCCCAAGCCCTTAAGTTTTCCACCACCCTAAGGTGGTGGGGTTTCAAAAATTACACATCTCTTGTGTTTGGATGCGAAAGACGGTTTACGCGACGCTTCGGTCATAGAAGTGACCTTCTTCAGGCGCTGACCGCCTTGGGAGCTTGACTGCCTGTTATGGCTTTAGTCGCTCAAAATTGGCCCGCAATGCTGCACCTCCTCCCTTTTCAAAAAAATTGACTGGTGTTTCTCTAATCTTTTTCAGGTTGCAGTTTAACGCCATGCCCAGGACGGTGAGGTAAGTAATCCAATTAGTAATTTGGTGTCTTTGATGACTTAATTAATTTCTTTTTCTTCTTTTCCAGGGTTCCCGGTCCAGGTGAGTAAAGGTAAGTCCTCTTTTTCTTCCTTTCTCCTTCCTTCTCCTCTATCCTTTTCTTCCTCCTTTCTTCTTCCCCGCCTTCTTACTCCCTCTTGTTCTTTGTTCTTCCTTTCTTCTAGTCTTTTCTTCCGTCGACTGATCCTCTGTCTCTTCTGAATCCTTTGTCCTTAGCTGCTCTAATCTTTGTCCTTCTTCTTTTTCAGGTTCTTCTCATGGCTTCAATCAACTTTTGCCTTTTTCGCACCATGTTGTGCGCTAGTATGCGATAATAATAAATTGGCTCTACTGGATCCTTGTCTTCAGTGGCCTTCTTGAAATGAGCTCTCCCGGTATTTTCTTCGGTGGCTATTAAATATGGGATAATGGCAGAATAGATGGCATTAAAAAGATGACGAGCTTAGATTAGGCTCCGAATCCAAAAATGGCCTCAAATCGGGAACTAAGAGGTAAGAGTACAGGGTGGGACGGGAATTAGCTAGGGTTACAATAGTGGATAGAAACAAACAGGGGTTAGGTTTAGGCGTTGATAAGGGGTTATGTTCTGTTTAGGGTTAGGATAGGGTTGGGTGTAAATCCAAATTAAAGGGGTTAAATTTAGGTGTCCATGAAATTGGTTAGGTTTAGGCGGGAACTCCAAATTGGTTATGTTTAGGCAGGTCCTTCGAATTGGTTAGGTTTAGGGTTATGGGCTAGGGGTAGGTGTACAATCCAATAGGGAATAACAACATGCAAAAAGGGGCTCAGAGGGCTAGGGGACCACATCCCATCACAACACCCTCCGGGACCTGGCTGGGTTAGGTTTAGGAAAAAAAAGGTTCTCCTAAGAGAAACCTCGAGCACTCTCCGGCTGAGAGCGTGCTCAGGGTGGGCCCCCAAGCCCTTAAGTTTTTCCACCACCCTAAGGTGGTGGGGTTTCAAAAAATTACACATCTCTTGTGTTTGGATGCGAAAGACGGTTTACGCCGACGCTTCGGTCATAGAAGTGACCTTCTTCAGGCGCTGACCGCCTTGGGAGCTTGACTGCCTGTTATGGCTTTAGTCGCTCAAAAATTGGCCCGTGCAATGCTGCACCTCCCTCCCTTTTCAAAAAATTGACTGGTGTTTCTCTAATCTTTTTTTCAGGTTGCAGTTTAACGTCATGCCCAGGACGGTGAGGTAAGTAATCCAATTAGTAATTTGGTGTCTTTGATGACTTAATTAATTTCTTTTTCTTCTTTTCCAGGGTTCCCGGTCCAGGTGAGTAAAGGTAAGTCCTCTTTTCTTCCTTTCTCCTTCCTTCTCCTCTATCCTTTTCTTCCTCCTTTCTTCTTCCCCGTCTTCTTACTCCCTCTTGTTCTTTGTTCTTCCTTTCTTCTAGTCTTTTCTTCCGTCGACTGATCCTCTGTCTCTTCTGAATCCTTTGTCCTTAGCCGCTCTAATCTTTGTCCTTCTTCTTTTTCAGGTTCTTCTCATGGCTTCAATCAACTTTTTGCCTTTTTCGTACCATGTTGTGCGCTAGTATGCGATAATAATAAATTGGCTCTACTGGATCCTTGTCTTCAGTGGCCTTCTTGAAATGAGCTCTCCCGGTATTTTCTTCGGTGGCTATTAAATATGGGATAATGGCAGAATAGATGGCATTAAAAAGATGACGAGCTTAGATTAGGCTCCGAATCCAAAAATGGCCTCAAATCGGGAACTAAGAGGTAAGAGTACAGGGTGGGACGGGAATTAGCTAGGGTTACAATAGTGGATAGAAACAAACAGGGGTTAGGTTTAGGCGTTGATAAGGGGTTATGTTCTGTTTAGGGTTAGGATAGGGTTGGGTGTAGGGTTAGGGTTAGGGTTAGGGTTAGGGTTAGGGTTAGGGTTAGGATGAGGAATAAAGGGCCTCCCCCTGTTGGAGGAGGCCGGTGCTCTCTCCGTCCCCCTGCCGGATCTCCCGTAACCCTGGTCCCACTGTTGGGGGCGGGGACCTTGACGGCGTCTGCCGTAGCGAACCTCCGTCCACTCCATGTATGAAAGGTAAGTATTGTATGTATTGTATTTATTTATTGTATGATTGTGTGATTCAGGTAAGTATGTATTTATTGTATGAATTGTATGAATGTGTTCCAGGTAAGTATGTATGTGTCCAGGTAGGTATTTATTATTATTTATTGTATATATGTATCAGGTAAGTATTGATTAGTATGTATGTATTTATTCCATAATGAAATTATAGGTTATTTATTTAGATTATTTATTATTATTTATTAGATTATTTATCTATCAATAATGTATTTATTAATAAACAAAATAAAAAAACAAAAACAATAAACAACAAAGGAAGGTGTGCCAAATAAAAATAAACACAACGTTTCAGCCTCTAAACAGGCCTTCATCAGGTGTAGGCACACTGAAAAAGATGATGGGTTAGGGTTAGGGTTAGGGTTAGGGTTAGGGTTAGGATTAGAAAAAAAGTTTACTCCCAAAGGAGAAACAGTGCACTCTCTGCGAGAGGATGTGCTCTGGGTGGGCCCCCAAGCCCTTAGGTTGTCCACCACCAAGGTGGTGGGGTTTCCAAAATTATAACGTGGCGGAGATAGCTAGTATGAGACGGCGTTCAAGCAACGCGTTTCGGCCTAGGAATGGCCTTCCTCAGGCGCTGGCCGCCTGGAGCTGACTGCCTGAAATGGCTTGTCGCCTAAGAGGCCCGTGCTCTGCTGCACCTCCCTCCCTCTTCAAAAAATTGTTTTCAAAAATTGGTTTCAAATTTTTCTTTCAGGTTGCAGTTTAACGTCGTGCCCAGGACGCAGGTAAGTAAAAATTTGGTATAATTTATGAGTGTTTAATTTAGGTGACTTTATATAGTTTTTAATTTATTAATTTGTACCTGTAATCGACACCCACCGTCATCTACTACATATTTCCCTAATATGGGATTATTTATGTTTTTCCCTCAGGTGGGAAGACGGTCCTGTCATTAAGAGTGCCGGACCCCTAATATGGGGACTCTTACGTCAACTCATTCATCGAGGTAAGTCTTTTTCAATTAGTATTAGTTTTTCGAATTTTTCATTAATTTGTTATTCTTCTTTTTTCTACAGGGGCTTCAATCAGGTAAGTATAATGTATTTTTGTTTGTCCAATTAATTGTTTCTATTCTTTTTTAGGTTCTCCAATCAGGTAAGTGGTTCAGGTGAGTAGGTATTATCCTTTTCTTCTTTTCTTCTCTATCCTCTTCCTTTCCTCTTCCTTTATACCTTTCTTCCTTTCCCCTTCCCATCTTCTTCCTCCCTTGTCTTCTTTTCCTCTGTCCTTCCAGTTCCTCTCCTTTATTCCACTAATCTTCTCCTTTCTTTTCCTCCAGGTCCATGGTCATCCACTCCATTATGTCATCTGCTGGTCTCGATGCCTTAGTGAATGTGCGCTAGTATGCGATAAATAAAGATTATATTGGCTCAACTGCACCCTCTTACAGTGGCCTCTTTCTTGAATATTGGCGTGAGTTAGAGCATTAGATAGACAAATGGGCTTTAGATCAGAGTTAGGGATTAAATACTGAGATAGATTAGGGTTAAGGGTTGGATTAAGGGGTTAGGAACAGGGTTAGGGTTTCTGTTTAGGTACAGGGTTAGGGGGTTAAGGTTAGGGTTAGGTAAAGTCGTGGTTAGATGTAGTCCAATTAGGGGGTTAGATATAGTCAAATTGGTTAGATTTAGGCATAGAGGTCAAATTGGTTCAGTTTAGGTGTTGGGGACAAATGGTTAGGTTTAGGG
>WFAA01000087.1:0-29780 GCA_009823395.1 Thamnaconus septentrionalis | reverse complement strand
ATTCAGCTGATGAACACGAGAAAAAAAAATCCAAGCTGTTATTCCACACAGAATACAATTTGCTCAAAATGAATGCTGTTGCTTGATGAAAACAGACATCAAAGTGTTTGAATGCGTGTTCAAACACTATCTGAAGTCTAAACTGTTGAAGTCTGAAATTCAAACACTTCAAACACTTTGAAGTCTGAAATTGTTTGTAAACAGACTTCTTAGTCTGTTTACAAACAGAATCAAAATGCTGCTGCTACTGCTGCTGCTTCTGCTGCTTGAATAACACTCAACTTACTGGGAACATTGAAAAAGAATAAAAAAAAAACTCTTTATGAACACAGGAGAAGCAGAATATATTTTTTCCCGCCATGACTGATGACAGTCCTCTGTTGGTCTGAGAGGGAGGGGCACGGTGCACTGTATTTTCAGTCACATTTGAATCTTTGTTTTGCTTTGTTTATTCCTCCATGCTCATGTGTATGAATGAGTGTTCAAGTGTAAAGCTGTGTGCAGCTCTGTGCAGCTGTTTTCTTGCATAGAGACTTTAATTCAGCTCAGAAACAGGAGAAACAAAGTTCTTTGGGAGTAAGTCATCACAGAAATCCTGCTGCTCCTTCAAAAAAAAAAAAAAAAAAAACAACCTCTCAACTCGGTGAGATAAGGCCCATGACCACAATAAAAAGGAAGTCAAAGTGGTTGAATGAGTTTTTCCTTTCAAAATCTGTATGTAGCTGTTTACTTGCATAGATGCCATGATTCAGCTGAGGAACACGAGAGATAAAAAAATCCAACCTGTTATTCCACACAGAATACAATTTGCTCAAAATGAATGCTGTTGCTTGAAGAAAACAGACATCAAAGTGTTTGAATGCGTGTTCAAACACTATCAAACACTTTGAAGTCTGAAATTGTTTGTAAACAGACTTCTTACTCTGTTTACAAACAAATTCAAGTGCTGCTGCTGCTGCTGCTTCTGCTGCTTGAATAACACTCAACTTACTGGGAACATTGAAAATGAATATAAAAAAAACTCTTTATGAACACAGGAGAAGCAGAATATATTTTTTCCCGCCATGACTGATGACAGTCCTCTGTTGGTCTGAGAGGGAGGGGCACGGTGCACTGTATTTTCAGTCACATTTGAATATTTGTTTTGCTTTGTGTATGAAGGCTCATGTGTATGAATGAGTGTTCAAGTGTAAAGCTGTGTGCAGCTCTGTGCAGCTGTTTTCTTGCATAGAGACTTTATTTTAGCTCAGAAACAGGAGAAACAAAGTTCTTTAGGAGTAAGTCAGCACAGAAATCCTGCTGCTCCTTCAAAAAAGAAAAAAAAAAAAAAACAACCTCTCAACTCGGTGAGATAAGGCCCATGACCACAATAAAAAGGAAGTCAAAGTGGTTGAATGAGTTTTCCTTTCAAAATCTATATGCAGCTGATTACTTTTAAGTTAAGAGTTTGAATGCTTGTTCAAACACTTTGAAGTCTGAAATTGTTTGTAAACTGACCTGTAGGTCTGATTACAAACAAAAAGCTATTACTACTTCTGTTGTTGCTGCTGCTTCTGCTGCTTGAATAACACTCAAATTACTGGGAATATTGAAAAAGAAATAAAATTTTAAAAAAAGAACTTGCATTGTGAGCCTAAAAGGAATGTGTTAAAGTCTGACTGCATTTGTGTTCTCATGGGGGAGCGTACAATGTAATCAGGGAAAAGAGGAGAGATGTTTCCCTCATGTATTTCAGCAGAGAATGACAATTCTATTCAACTTCACCGTTTATACTACTTAATATGCGCATGACTCAGCGAGAGAAGCACAAGGCGCAATAAAAAAATGAAATCCCACTATCTGAATGAGTTTTCATGTTAAAATCTCAAATCGTCTGTGTCCTAATGGGTGAGCCTACAATTTAATCAGGGACAAGAGGAGAGATTTTTCCCTCATGTCTTTCAGCAGTGAATGACAATTCTATTCGACTTCACCTTTTATACTCGCAATGCGCATAACTCAGCGAGAGAAGCACAATGCGGCAATAAAAAATGACAAACCACTGTCTGAATGAGTTTTCATGTTAAATTCTCAATTCATTTGTGTCCTTATGGGTGAGCCTACAATTTATTCAGGGACAAGAGGAGAGATGTTTCCTTCATGTATTTCAGCAGATAATGACAATTCTATTCAACTTCACCGTTTAAACTCGTAATGCACATAACTCAGCGAGAGAAGCACAATGGGGCAATAAAAAATGACAAACCACTGTCTGAATGAGTTTTCATGTTAAAATCTCAAATCATCTGTGTCCTTATGGTAGAGCCTAGAATTTAATCAGGGACAAGAGGAGAGATATTTTCCTCATGTATTTCAGCAGAGAATGACAATTCTATTCAACTTCACCGTTTATAGTCGCAATGCGCATAACTCAGCGAGAGAAGCACAATGGGGCAATAAAAAATGACAAACCACTGTCTGAATGAGTTTTCATGTTAAATTCTCAATTCATCTGTGTCCTTATGGGAGAGCCTACAATGTAAGCAGGAACAAGAGGAGAGATGTTTACCACATGTATTTCAGCAGCAAATGACAATTCTATTCAACTTCACCGTTTATACTCGTAACGTGCTTAACTCAGCGAGAGAAGCACAATGGGGCAATAAAAAATGACAAACCACTGTCTGAATGAGTTTTCATGTTAAATTCTCAATTCATCTGTGTCCTTTTGGGAGAGCCTACAATGTAAGCAGGAACAAGAGGAGAGATGTTTACCACATGTATTTCAGCAGCAAATGACAATTCTATTCAACTTCACCGTTTATACTCGTAACGTGCTTAACTCAGCGAGAGAAGCACAATGGAGCAATAAAAAATGACAAACCACTGTCTGAATGAGTTTTCATGTTAAATTCTCAATTCATCTGTGTCCTTTTGGGAGAGCCTACAATGTAAGCAGGAACAAGAGGAGAGATGTTTACCACATGTATTTCAGCAGCAAATGACAATTCTATTCAACTTCACCGTTTATAGTCGCAATGCGCATAACTCAGCGAGAGAAGCACAATGGGGCAATAAAAAATGACAAACCACTGTCTGAATGAGTTTTCATGTTAAATTCTCAATTCATCTGTGTCCTTTTGGGAGAGCCTATAATGTAAGCAGGAACAAGAGGAGAGATGTTTACCACATGTATTTCAGCAGCAAATGACAATTCTATTCAACTTCACCGTTTATAGTCGCAATGCGCATAACTCAGCGAGAGAAGCACAATGGAGCAATAAAAAATGACAAACCACTGTCTGAATGAGTTTTCATGTTAAAATCTCAAATCATCTGTGTCCTTATGGGAGAGCCTACAATGTACTCAGGGAAAAGAGGAGAGATGTTTCCCTCATGTATTTCAGCAAAGAATGACAATTCTATTCAACTTCACTGTTTATAGTCGCAATGCGCATAACTCAGCGAGAGAAGCACAATGGGGCAATAAAAAATGACAAACCACTGTCTGAATGAGTTTTCATGTTAAATTCTCAATTCATCTGTGTCCTTATGGGAGAGGCTACTATGTAATCAGGAACAAGAGGAGAGATGTTTGCCACATGTATTTCAGCAAAGAATGACAATTCTATTCAACTTCACCGTTTATAGTCGCAATGCGCATAACTCAGCGAGAGAAGCACAATGGAGCAATAAAAAATGACAAACCACTTTATGAATGAGTTTTCATGTTAAAATCTCAAATCATCTGAGTCCTTATGGGAGAGCCTACAATTTAGTCAGGAACAAGAGGAGAGATGTTTCCCTCATGTATTTCAGCAGAGAACGACAATTCTATTCAACTTCACCGTTTAAACTCGTAACGCGCTTAACTTAGCGAGAGAAGCACAATGCGGCAATAAAAAATGACATCCCACTATCTGAATGAGTTTTCATGTTTAATTCTCAATTCATCTGTGTCCTTATGGGAGAGCCTACAATTTAGTCAGGGACAAGAGGAGAGATGTTTCCCTCATGTATTTCAGCAGAGAATGACAATTCTATTCAACTTCACCGTTTATAGTCGCAATGCGCATAACTCAGCGAGAGAAGCACAATGGGGCAATAAAAAATGACAAACCATGTCTGAATGAGTTTTCATGTTAAATTCTCAATTCATCTATTTCAAATGCGGTGAGATAAGTCCCATAACCACAATAAAAAACGATATCCAAGTGGTTGAATGAGTTTTCATTTCAAAATCTCTATGCAGCTTTTTACTTGCATAGATGCCTTGATTCAGCCGTAGAACACGAGAGAAAATAAATCCCACCTGTTTTTCCACACAGAACACAATTTTCTCAAAATGAATCCTGCTACTTTAAGAAAACAGACATTTCAAGAATTTGAATGCGTGTTCAAACACTTTCAAACACTTTCATCCCTGAAATTGTTTTTTAAACAGACTTGTAAGTCTGTTTACAAGCAAATTCAAGTGCTGCTGCTGCTCTCACTGCCGTTGCTGCTGCTGCTTCTGCTGCTTGAATTTCACCTCATAAGACTTGCATTGAATTAGGGTAAACGATAAGCCTGAAACTAGGGTTAGGGTTAGGGTTAGCTGAAATTAGGGTTAGGGTTTCGGGGTTCCTCAGCTACTAGAAGCCCCAAATTTAGCATGGGCACTTCTTGGGGGCTCCTGATGAAAAAGCAAGTGGCCCCATGTCTGTAGGTCAAAGTTGAAATTTCACCCCATAGACTTGAATTGAATTAGGGTTAACGATAAGCCTGAAACTAGGGTTAGGGTTAGTGTTAGGGTTTCGGGGTTCCTCAGCTACTAAAAGCCCCAAATCTTGCTTGGGCGCTTCTTGGGGGCTCCTGTTGAAAAAGCAAGTGGCTCCATGTCTGTAGGTCAAAGTTGAAATTTCACCCCATAGACTTGAATTGAATTAGGGTTAACGATAAGCCTGAAACTAGGGTTAGGGTTAGGGTTAGGGTTTCGGGTTCCTCAAGTACTAGAAGTCCCAAATTTTGCTTGTGCGCTTCTTGGGGGCTCCTGATGAAAAAGCAAGTGGCCCCATGTTTCAAATCTTTTTTTTCTTTTTTAATTGTAAGGTATTCCAGTTATTGATGAAACAATTTCGATCTTGTTTCAGTGGTGTCGATTCATTTGGATGGCTGATGTGTTCTAATGCGTTTGCTGATGTGCAGTGGCACCATTACGCCAGTGGGTGGGGACACAGACCGTGTGATGAATATCAATGGATGATCGATCACAGTCAACTCTCTGTTGTTCTGAGATAGAGGTGCACTGTGCGTATTCCGTTGCTTGATGTACCTCATGTATTGTCAGTCACATTTGAATCTCTTTTTTTATTTTTTGCTTTGTTTATAGCCTCAGGCTCATGTGTATGAATGAGTGTTCAAGTGTAAAGCTGTGTGCAACTCTGTGCAGCTGTTTACTTGCATAGAGACTTCAATTCAGCTCAGAAACAGGACAAACAAAGTTCTTTAAGAGTAAGTTAGCACAGAAATCACTGCTTCTCCTGCAAAATTTAAAAAAATCAACCTCTCAACTCGGTGAGATAAGGCCCATGATAGGCCCACAATAAATACGGAAATAAATTCAAGTGCTGCTGCTGCTACCGTTGCTGCTGCTGCTTCTGCTGCTTGAATAACACTCAACATTTGCAAGTAAACACTTGCATAGATACCTTGATTCAGATGATGAACACCAGAGAAAAAAAATCCAACCTTTTATTGAACACAGAATACAATTTGCTCAAAATGAATGCTGCTACTTGATGAAAACAGACATCAAAGAATTTGAATGCGTGTTCAAACACTTTGAAATCTGAAATTGTTTGTAAACAGACGTGTAAGTCCGTTTACAAACAAATTCAAGTGCTGCTGCTGGTGCTGCCGTTGCTGCTGCTGCTCCTTGAATAACACTCAACTTTTGCAAGTAAACACTTGCATAGATGCCTTGATTCAGCTGATGAAAAGAGAAAAAAATCCAACCTGTTATTCCACACAGAAAACAATTTGCTCTAAATGAATGCTGTTTCTTGAAGAAAACAGACATCAAAGTGTTTGAATGCGTGTTCAAACACTTTGAAGTCTGAAATTGTTTGTAAACAGACTTGTTAGTCTGTTTACAAATTCAAGTGGTGCTGCTGCTGCTGCTGCTGCTGCTGCTGCTGCTGCTGCTGCTGCTGCTGCTGCTGCTGCTGCTGCTGCTGCTGCTGCTTGAATAACACTCAACTTACTGGTGAACATTGAAAATGGAATTAAAAAAAAACTCTTGATGAACACAGGAGGAGCAGAATATATTTTTTCGCGCAATGTCTGATGACAGTCCTCTGTTGGTCTTAGAGGGAGGGGCACGGTGCGTATTCCGTTGATTGATGTACACTGTATTGTCAGTCACATTTGAATATTTGTTTTGCTTTGTTTATTTCTTCAGGCTCATGTGTCTGAATGAGTGTTCAAGTGTAAAGCTGTGTGCAGCTCTGTGCAGCTGTCTTCTTGCATAGAGACTTTAATTCAGCTCAGAAACAGGAGACACAAAGTTCTTTAGGAGTAAGTCAGCACAGAAATCCCTGCTGCTCCTTCAAAAAAAAAAAAAAACAACCTCTCAACTCGGTGAGATAAGGCCCATGACCACAATAAAAAAGGAAGTCAAAGTGGTTGAATGAGTTTTCCTTTCAAAATCTGTATGTAGCTGTTTACTTGCATAGATGCCATGATTCAGCTGAGGAACACGAGAGATAAAAAAAAATCCAACCTGTTATTCCACACAGAATACAATTTGCTCAAAATGAATGCTGTTGCTTGAAGAAAACAGACATCAAAGTGTTTGAATGCGTGTTCAAACACTATCAAACACTTTGAAGTCTAAAATTGTTTGTAAACAGACTTCTTAGTCTGTTTACAAACAAATTCAAGTGCTGCTGCTGCTGCTGCTTCTGCTGCTTGAATAACACTCAACTTACTGGGGAACATTGAAAAGGAATAAAAAAAAAAATCTTTATGAACACAGGAGAAGCAGAATATATTTTTTCCCACCATGACTGATGACAGTCCTCTGTTGGTCTGAGAGGGAGGGGCACAGTGCACTGTATTTTCAGTCACATTTGAATCTTTGTTTTGATTTGTTTATTCCTCCATGCTCATGTGTATGAATAAGTGTTCAAGTGTAAAGCTGTGTGCAGCTCTGTGCAGCTGTTTTCTTGCATAGAGACTTTAATTCAGCTCAGAAACAGGAGAAACAAAGTTCTTTAGGAGTAAGTCATCACAGAAATCCCTGCTGCTCCTTCCAAAAAAAAAAAAAAACAACGTCTCAACTCGGTGAGATAAGGCCCATGACCACAAAAAAAAAGGAAGTCAAAGTGGTTGAATGAGTTTTCCTTTCAAAATCTGTATGTAGCTGTTTACTTGCATAGATGCCATGATTCAGCGGAGCAACACGAGAGATAAAAAAATCCAACCTGTTATTCCACACAGAATACAATTTTCTCAAAATGAATTCTGCTACTTGATGAAAACAGACATCAAAGAGTTTGAATGCGTGTTCAAACACTTTCAAACACTTTTTCTAAAAATGAAGTCTGAAATTGTTTTGTAAACAGACTTGTATGTTCAAACACTTTCAAACACTGAAGTTTGAAATTGTTTGTAAACAGACTTCTTAGTCTGTTTACAAACAAATTCAAGTGCTGCTGCTGCTGCTTGAATAACACTCAACTTACTGGGCAACATTGAAAAAGGAATAAAAAAAAAAATCTTCATGAACACAGGAGAAGCAGAATATATTTTTTCCCGCCATGACTGATGACAGTCCTCTGTTGGTCTGAGAGGGAGGGGCACGGTGCACTGTATTTTCAGTCACTTTTGAATATTTGTTTTGCTTTGTTTATTCCTTCAGGCTCATGTGTTTGAATGAGTGTTCAAGTGTAAAGCTGTGTGCAGCTCTGTGCAGCTGTTTTCTTGCATAGAGACTTTAATTCAGCTCAGAAACAGGAGAAACAAAGTTCTTTGGGAGTAAGTCAGCACAGAAATCCCTGCTGCTCCTTCAAAAAAAGAAAAAAAAAAAACAACCTCTCAAATCGGTGAGATAAGGCCCATGACCACAATAAAAAAGGAAGTCAAAGTGGTTGAATGAGTTTTCCTTTCAAAATCTGTATCTAGCTGTTTACTTGCATAGATGCCATGATTCAGCTGAGGAACACGAGAGATAAAAAAAAACCAACCTGTTATTCCACACAGAATACAATTTGCTCAAAATGAATGCTGTTGCTTGAAGAAAACAGACATCAAAGTGTTTGAATGCGTGTTCAAACACTATCAAACACTTTGAAGTCTGAAATTGTTTGTAAACAGACTTCTTACTCTGTTTACAAACAAATTCAAAATGCTAAGATTCTGCTGCTTCTGCTGCTTGAATAACACTCAACTTACTGGGGAACATTGAAAAGGAATAAAAAAAAGTGTGCAACTCTTTAATAAAAAAAATGAACACAGGAGAAGCAGAATATATTTTTTCCATATGACTGATGACAGTCCTCTGTTGGTCTGAGAGGGAGGGGCACGGTGCACTGTATTTTCAGTCACATTTGAATATTTGTTTTGTTTTGTGTATGAAGGCTCATGTGTATGAATGAGTGTTCAAGTGTAAAACTGTGTGCAGCTCTTTGCAGCTGTTTTCTTGCATAGAGACATTAATTTAGCTCAGAAACAGGAGAAACAAAGTTCTTTGGGAGTAAGTCAGCACAGAAATCCCTGCTGCTCCTTCAAAAAAGAAAAAAAAAAACAACCTCTCAAATCGGTGAGATAAGGCCCATGACCACAATAAAAAAGGAAGTCAAAGTGGTTGAATGAGTTTTCCTTTCAAAAATCTGTATGTAGCTGTTTACTTGCATAGATGCCATGATTCAGCTGAGGAACACGAGAGATAAAAAAAAATCCAAGCTGTTATTCCACACAGAATACAATTTGCTCAAAATGAATGCTGTTGCTTGAAGAAAACAGACATCAAAGTGTTTGAATGCGTGTTCAAACACTATCAAACACTTTGAAGTCTGAAATTGTTTGTAAACAGACTTCTTAGTCTGTTTACAAACAAATTCAAGTGCTGCTGCTACTGCTGCTTCTGCTGCTTGAATAACACTCAACTTACTGGGGAACATTGAAAAGGAATAAAAAAAAAAAAATCTTTATGAACACAGGAGAAGCAGAATATATTTTTTCCCGCCATGACTGATGACAGTCCTCTGTTGGTCTGAGAGGGAGGGGCACGGTGCACTGTATTTTCAGTCACATTTGAATATTTGTTTTGCTTTGTTTATTCCTTCAGGCTCATGTGTATGAATGAGTGTTCAAGTGTAAAGCTGTGTGCAGCTCTGTGCAGCTGTTTTCTTGCATAGAGACTTTAATTCAGCTCAGAAACAGGAGAAACAAAGTTCTTTGGGAGTAAGTCAGCACAGAAATCCCTGCTGCTCCTTCAAAAAGAAAAAAAAAAAACCTCTCAACTCGGTGAGATAAGGCCCATGACCACAATAAAAAAGGAAGTCAAAGTGGTTGAATGAGTTTTCCTTTCAAAATCTGTATGTAGCTGTTTACTTGCATAGATGCCATGATTCAGCTGAGGAACACGAGAGATAAAAAAAAATCCAAGCTGTTATTCCACACAGAATACAATTTGCTCAAAATGAATGCTGTTGCTTGAAGAAAACAGACATCAAAGTGTTTGAATGCGTGTTCAAACACTATCAAACACTTTGAAGTCTGAAATTGTTTGTAAACAGACTTCTTAGTCTGTTTACAAACAAATTCAAGTGCTGCTGCTGCTGCTGCTGCTTCTGCTGCTTGAATAACACTCAACTTACTGGGGAACATTGAAAAGGAATAAAAAAAAAATCTTTATGAACACAGGAGAAGCAGAATATATTTTTTCCCGCCATGACTGATGACAGTCCTCTGTTGGTCTGAGAGGGAGGGGCACGGTGCACTGTATTTTCAGTCACATTTGAATCTTTGTTTTGATTCGTTTATTCCTCCATGCTCATGTGTATGAAAAGTGTTCAAGTGTAAAGCTGTGTGCAGCTCTGTGCAGCTGTTTTCTTGCATAGAGACTTTAATTCAGCTCAGAAACAGGAGAAACAAAGTTCTTTAGGAGTAAGTCAGCACAGAAATCCCTGCTGCTCCTTCAAAAAAAAAAAAAAAAACAACCTCTCAACTCGGTGAGATAAGGCCCATGACCACAATAAAAAAGGAAGTCAAAGTGGTTGAATGAGTTTTCCTTTCAAAATCTATATGTAGCTGTTTACTTGCATAGATGCCATGATTCAGCTGAGGAACACGAGAGATAAAAAAAATCCAACCTGTTATTCCACACAGAATACAATTTGCTCAAAATGAATGCTGTTGCTTGAAGAAAACAGACATCAAAGTGTTTGAATGCGTGTTCAAACACTATCAAACAATTTGAAGTCTGAAATTGTTTATAAATTCACGTGCTGCTGCTGCTACTGCTGCCATTGCTGCTGCTGCTTCTGCTGCTTGAATAAAACTCAAAATTTTCAAGTAAACACTTGCACAGATGCCTTGATTCAGATGATGAACACCAGAGAAAAAAAAATCCAACCTGTTATTCCACACAGAATATAATTTTCTCAAAATGAATTCTGCTACTTGATGAAAACAGACATCAAAGAGTTTGAATGCGTGTTCAAACACTTTCAAACACTTTGAAGTCTGAAATTGTTTGTAAACAGACTTGTAAGTTCAAACACTTTCAAACACTTTGAAGTCTGAAATTGTTTGTAAACAGACTTCTTAGTCTGTTTACAAACAAATTCAAGTGCTGCTGCTGCTGCTGCTGCTTCTGCTGCTTGAATAACACTCAACTTACTGGGGAACATTGAAAAAGGAATAAAAAAAAAATCTTTATGAACACAGGAGAAGCAGAATATATTTTTTCCCACCATGACTGATGACAGTCCTCTGTTGGTCTGAGAGGGAGGGGCACGGTGCACTGTATTTTCAGTCACTTTTGAATCTTTGTTTTGCTTTGTTTATTCCTTCAGGCTCATGTGTATGAATGAGTGTTCAAGTGTAAAGCTGTGTGCAGCTCTGTGCAGCTGTTTTCTAGCATAGAGACTTTAATTCAGCTCAGAAACAGGAGAAACAAAGTTCTTTGGGAGTAAGTCAGCACAGAAATCCCTGCTGCTCCTTCAAAAAAAAAAAAAAAACAACCTCTCAACTCGGTGAGATAAGGCCCATGACCACAATAAAAAAGGAAGTCAAAGTGGTTGAATGAGTTTTCCTTTCAAAATCTGTATGTAGCTGTTTACTTGCATAGATGCCATGATTCAGCTGAGGAACACGAGAGAGAAAAAAACCAAGCTGTTATTCCACACAGAATACAATTTGCTCAAAATGAATGCTGTTGCTTGAAGAAAACAGACATCAAAGTGTTTGAATGCGTGTTCAAACACTATCAAACACTTTGAAGTCTGAAATTGTTTGTAAACAGACTTCTTAGTCTGTTTACAACCAAATTCAAGTGCTGCTGCTGCTGCTGCTGCTTCTGCTGCTTGAATAACACTCAACTTACTGGGGAACATTGAAAAGGAATAAAAAAAAACTCTTTATGAACACAGGAGAAGCAGAATATATTTTTTCCCGCCATGACTGATGACAGTCCTCTGTTGGTCTGAGAGGGAGGGGCACGGTGCACTGTATTTTCAGTCACATTTGAATATTTGTTTAGTTTTGTGTATGAAGGCTCATGTGTATGAATGAGTGTTCAAGTGTAAAACTGTGTGCAGCTCTGTGCAGCTGTTTTCTTGCATAGAGACTTTAATTTAGCTCAGAAACAGGAGAAACAAAGTTCTTTAGGAGTAAGTCAGCACAGAAATCCCTGCTGCTCCTTCAAAAAAAAAAAAACAACCTCTCAACTCGGTGAGATAAGGCCCATGACCACAATAAAAAAGGAAGTCAAAGTGGTTGAATGAGTTTTCCTTTCAAAATCTGTATGTAGCTGTTTACTTGCATAGATGCCATGATTCAGCTGAGGAACACGAGAGAAAAAAAAAAATCCAACCTGTTATTCCACACAGAATACAATTTGCTCAAAATGAATGCTGTTGCTTGAAGAAAACAGACATCAAAGTGTTTGAATGCGTGTTCAAACACTATCAAACAATTTGAAGTCTGAAATTGTTTATAAATTCACGTGCTGCTGCTGCTACTGCTGCCGTTGCTGCTGCTGCTTCTGCTGCTTGAATAAAACTCAAAATTTTCAAGTAAACACTTGCACAGATGCCTTGATTCAGATGATGAACACCAGAGAAAAAAAAATCCAACCTGTTATTCCACACAGAATATAATTTTCTCAAAATGAATTCTGCTACTTGATGAAAACAGACATCAAAGAGTTTGAATGCGTGTTCAAACACTTTGAAGTCTGAAATTGTTTGTAAACAGACTTGTAAGTTCAAACACTTTGAAGTCTGAAATTGTTTGTAAACAGACTTCTTACTCTGTTTACAAACAAATTGAAGTGCTGCCTGCTGCCTCTGCTGCTTGAATAACACTCAACTTACTGGGGAACATTGAAAAAGGAATAAAAAAAATAACTCTTTATGAACACAGGAGAAGCAGAATATATTTTTTCCCGCCATGACTGATGACAGTCCTCTGTTGGTCTGAGAGGGAGGGGCACGGTGCACTGTATTTTCAGTCACATTTGAATATTTGTTTTGCTTTGTGTATGAAGGCTCATGTGTATGAATGAGTGTTCAAGTGTAAAGCTGTGTGCAGCTCTGTGCAGCTGTTTTCTTGCATAGAGACTTTATTTTAGCTCAGAAACAGGAGAAACAAAGTTCTTTAGGAGTAAGTCAGCACAGAAATCCCTGCTGCTCCTTCAAAAAAAGAAAAAAAAAACAACCTCTCAACTCGGTGAGATAAGGCCCATGACCACAATAAAAAAGGAAGTCAAAGTGGTTGAATGAGTTTTCCTTTCAAAATCTATATGCAGCTGATTACTTTTAAGTTAAGAGTTTGAATGCTTGTTCAAACACTTTGAAGTCTGAAATTGTTTGTAAACTGACCTGTAGGTCTGATTACAAACAAAAGCTGTTGCTACTTCTGTTGTTGCTGCTGCTGCTTGAATAACACTCAAATTACTGGGGAATATTGAAAAAGAAATAAAATTTAAAAAAAAAAAGAACTTGCATTGTGAGCCTAAAAGGAATGTGTTAAAGTCTGACTGCATTTGTGTTCTCATGGGGGAGCGTACAATGTAATCAGGGAAAAGAGGAGATGTTTCATGTATTTCAGCAGAGAATGACAATTTATTCAACTTCACTGTTTATACTCGCAATGCGCATGACTCAGCGAGAGAAGCACAATGCGCAATAAAAATGAAATCCCACTGTCTGAATGAGTTTTCATGTTAAAATCTCAAATCGTCTGTGTCCTAATGGGTGAGCCTACAATTTAATCAGGGACAAGAGGAGAGATTTTTCCCTCATGTCTTTCAGCAGTGAATGACAATTCTATTCGACTTCACCTTTTATACTCGCAATGCGCATAACTCAGCGAGAGAAGCACAATGCGGCAATAAAAAATGACAAACCACTGTCTGAATGAGTTTTCATGTTAAATTCTCAATTCATCTGTGTCCTTATGGGTGAGCCTACAATTTATTCAGGGACAAGAGGAGAGATGTTTCCTTCATGTATTTCAGCAGAGAATGACAATTTATTCAACTTCACCGTTTATAAACTCGTAATGCGCATAACTCAGCGAGAGAAGCACAATGGGGCAATAAAAAATGACAAACCACTGTCTGAATGAGTTTTCATGTTAAATTCTCAATTCATCTGTGTCCTTATGGGAGAGCCTACAATGTAAGCAGGGACAAGAGGAGAGATGTTTTCTCATGTATTTCAGCAGAGAATGACAATTTATTCAACTTCACTGTTTATAGTCGCAATGCGCATAACTCAGCGAGAGAAGCACAATGGAGCAATAAAAATGACAAACCACTGTCTGAATGAGTTTTCATGTTAAATTCTCAATTCATCTGTGTCCTTATGGGAGAGCCTACAATGTAATCAGGAAAAAGAGGAGAGATGTTTCCATGTATTTCAGCAGAGAATGACAATTTATTCAACTTCACCGTTTATAGTCGCAATGCGCATAACTCAGCGAGAGAAGCACAATGGGGCAATAAAAATGACAAACCACTGTCTGAATGAGTTTTCATGTTAAATTCTCAATTCATCTGTGTCCTTATGGGAGAGCCTACAATGTAATCAGGAACAAGAGGAGAGATGTTTCCATGTATTTCAGCAGCAAAATGACAATTTATTCAACTTCACCGTTTATAGTCGCAATGCGCATAACTCAGCGAGAGAAGCACAATGGAGCAATAAAAAATGACAAACCACTGTCTGAATGAGTTTTCATGTTAAAATCTCAAATCATCTGTGTCCTTATGGGAGAGCCTACAATGTACTCAGGGAAAAGAGGAGAGATGTTTCCCTCATGTATTTCAGCAGAGAATGACAATTCTATTCAACTTCACCGTTTATAGTCGCAATGCGCATAACTCCGCGAGGGAAGCACAATGGAGCAATAAAAAATGACATCCCACTGTCTGAATGAGTTTTCATGTTAAATTCTCAATTCATCTGTGTCCTTATGGGAGAGCCTACAATGTAATCAGGAACAAGAGGAGAGATGTTTCACATGTATTTCAGCAGCAAATGACAATTCTATTCAACTTCACCGTTTATAGTCGCAATGCGCATAACTCAGCGAGAGAAGCACAATGGAGCAATAAAAAATGACAAACCACTGTTTGAATGAGTTTTCATGTTAAAATCTCAAATCATCTGTGTCCTTATGGGAGAGCCTACAATGTAATCAGGAACAAGAGGAGAGATGTTTCCCTCATGTATTTCAGCAGAGAATGACAATTCTATTCAACTTCACCGTTTAAACTCGTAACGCGCTTAACTTAGCGAGAGAAGCACAATGCGGCAATAAAAAATGACATCCCACTATCTGAATGAGTTTTCATGTTAAATTCTCAATTCATCTGTGTCCTTATGGGAGAGCCTACAATTTAGTCAGGGACAAGAGGAGAGATGTTTCCCTCATGTATTTCAGCAGAGAATGACAATTCTATTCAACTTCACCGTTTATAGTCGCAATGCGCATAACTCAGCGAGAGAAGCACAATGGAGCAATAAAAAATGACATCCCACTGTCTGAATGAGTTTTCATGTTAAATTCTCAATTCATCTGTGTCCTTATGGGAGAGCCTACAATTTAATCAGGGACAAGAGGAGAGATGTTTCATGTATTTCAGCAGAGAATGACAATTTTATTCAACTTCACCGTTTATAGTTGCAATGCGCATAACTCAGCGAGAGAAGCACAATGGGGCAATAAAAAATGACAAACCACTGTCTGAATGAGTTTTCATGTTAAATTCTCAATCCATCTATTTCCAATGCGGTGAGATAAGTCCCATAACCACAATAAAAAACGATATCCAAGTGGTTGAATGAGTTTTCATTTCAAAATCTCTATGCAGCTTTTTACTTGCATAGATGCCTTGATTCAGCCGTAAGAACACGAGAGAAAATAAATCCCACCTGTTTTTCCACACAGAACACAATTTTCTCAAAATGAATCCTGCTACTTTAAGAAAACAGACATTAAAGAATTTGAATGCGTGTTCAAACACTTTCAAACACTTTCATCCCTGAAATTGTTTTTTAAACAGACTTGTAAGTCTGTTTACAAGCAAATTCAAGTGCTGCTGCTGCTCACTGCCGCTGCTGCTGCTGCTGCTTCTGCTGCTTGAATTTCACCTCATAAGACTTGCATTGAATTAGGGTTAACGATAAGCCTGAAACTAGGGTTAGGGTTAGGGTTAGCTGAAATTAGGGTTAGGGTTTCGGGTTCCTCAGCTACTAGAAGCCCCAAATTTAGCATGGGCACTTCTTGGGGCCCTGATGAAAAAGCAAGTGGCCCCATGTCTGTAGGTCAAAGTTGAAATTTCACCCCATAGACTTGAATTGAATTAGGGTTAACGATAAGCCTGAAACTAGGGTTAGGTTAGGTTAGGGTTTCGGGTTCCTCAGCTACTAAAAGCCCCAAATCTTGCTTGGCGCTTCTTGGGGCTCCTGATGAAAAAGCAAGTGGCCCCATGTCTGTAGGTCAAAGTTGAAATTTCACCCCATAGACTTGAATTGAATTAGGGTTAACGATAAGCCTGAAACTAGGGTTAGGGTTTCGGGTTCCTCAAGGACTAGAAGTCCCAAATTTTGCTTGTGCGCTTTTGGGGGCCCTGATGAAAAGCAAGTGGCCCCATGTTTCAAATCTTTTTTTTCTTTTTTAATTGAAAGGTATTTCAGTTATTGATGAAACAATTTCGATCTTGTTTCAGTGGTGTCGATTCATTTGGATGGCTGATGTGTTCTAATGCGTTTGCTGATGTGCAGTGGCACCATTACGCCAGTGGGTGGGGACACAGACCGTGTGATGAATATCAATGGATGATCGATCACAGTCAACTCTCTGTTGTTCTGAGATAGAGGTGCACTGTGCGTATTCCGTTGCTTGATGTACCTCATGTATTGTTGGTCACATTTGAATCTGTTTTTTTTTTTTTTTGCTTTGTTTATACCCTCAGGCTCATGTGTATGAATGAGTGTTCAAGTGTAAAGCTGTGTGCAACTCTGTGCAGCTGTTTTCTTGCATAGAGACTTCAATTCAGCTCAGAAACAGGACAAACAAAGTTCTTTAAGAGTAAGTCAGCACAGAAATCACTGCTTCTCCTGCAAAATTAAAAAAATCAACCTCTCAACTCGGTGAGATAAGGCCCATGATAGGCCCACAATAAATACAGAAATAAATTCAAGTGCTGCTGCTGCTACTGCTGCCGTTGCTACTGCTGCTTCTTCTGCTGCTTGAATAACACTCAACATTTGCAAGTAAAAACTTGCATAGATGCCTTGATTCAGATGATGAACACCAGAGAAAAAAAATCCAACCTTTTATTGCACACAGAATACAATTTTCTCAAAATGAATTCTGCTACTTGATGAAAACAGACATCAAAGAGTTTGAATGCGTGTTCAAACACTTTGAAATTGAAATTGTTTGTAAACAGACGTAAGTCCGCTTACAAACAAATAAGTGCTGCTGCTGCTGCTGCTGCTGCTGCTGCTGCCCTGAATAACACTTCAACTTTTGCAAGTAAACACTTGCATAGATGCCTTGATTCAGCTGATGAAAACGAGAAAAAAATCCAACCTGTTATTCCACACAGAAAACAATTTGCTCTAAATGAATGCTGTTTCTGAAGAAAATAGACATCAAAGTGTTTGAATGCGTGTTCAAACACTTTGAAGTCTGAAATTGTTTGTAAACAGACTTGTTAGTCTGTTTACAAATTCAAGTGGTGCTGCTGCTGCTGCTGCTGCTGCTGCTGCTGCTGCTGCTGCTGAATAACACTCAACTTACTGGGGAACATTGAAAATGGAATTAAAAAAAAACTCTTGATGAACACAGGAGAAGCAGAATATATTTTTTCGCGCAATGTCTGATGACAGTCCTCTGTTGGTCTTAGAGGGAGGGGCACGGTGCGAATTCCGTTGATTGATGTACACTGTATTGTCAGTCACGTTTGAATATTTGTTTTGCTTTGTTTATTTCTTCAGGCTCATGTGTATGAATGAGTGTTCAAGTGTAAAGCTGTGTGCAGCTCTGTGCAGCTGTCTTCTTGCATAGAGACTTTAATTCAGCTCAGAAACAGGAGACACAAAGTTCTTTAGGAGTAAGTCAGCATAGAAATCCCTGCTGCTCCTTCAAAAAAAAAAAACAACCTCTCAACTCGGTGAGATAAGGCCCATGACCACAATATAAAAGGAAGTCAAAGTGGTTGAATGAGTTTTCCTTTCAAAATCTGTATGTAGCTGTTTACTTGCATAGATGCCATGATTCAGCTGAGGAACACGAGAGATAAAAAAATCCAAGCTGTTATTCCACACAGAATACAATTTGCTCAAAATGAATGCTGTTGCTTGAAGAAAACAGACATCAAAGTGTTTGAATGCGTGTTCAAACACTATCAAACACTTTGAAGTTCGAAATTGTTTGTAAACAGACTGTCTGTTTACAAACAAATTCAAGTGCTGCTGCTGCTGCTGCTGCTGCTTCTGCTGCTTGAATAACACTCAACTTACTGGGGAACATTGAAAAGGAATAAAAAAAAATTTTATGAACACAGGAGAAGCAGAATATATTTTTTCCCGCCATGACTGATGACAGTCCTCTGTTGGTCTGAGAGGGAGGGGCACGGTGCACTGTATTTTCAGTCACATTTGAATCTTTGTTTTGATTCGTTTATTCCTCCATGCTCATGTGTATGAAAAGTGTTCAAGTGTAAAGCTGTGTGCAGCTCTGTGCAGCTGTTTTCTTGCATAGAGACTTTAATTCAGCTCAGAAACAGGAGAAACAAAGTTCTTTAGGAGTAAGTCAGCACAGAAATCCCTGCTGCTCCTTCAAAAAAAAAAAAAAAACAACCTCTCAACTCGGTGAGATAAGGCCCATGACCACAATAAAAAAGGAAGTCAAAGTGGTTGAATGAGTTTTCCTTTCAAAATCTGTATGTAGCTGTTTACTTGCATAGATGCCATGATTCAGCTGAGGAACACGAGAGATAAAAAAAAAATCCAACCTGTTATTCCACACAGAATACAATTTGCTCAAAATGAATGCTGTTGCTTGAAGAAAACAGACATCAAAGTGTTTGAATGCGTGTTCAAACACTATCAAACAATTTGAAGTCTGAAATTGTTTGTAAATTCACGTTCTGCTTCTGCTACTGCTGCCGTTGCTGCTGCTGCTTCTGCTGCTTGAATAAAACTCAAAATTTTCAAGTAAACACTTGCACAGATGCCTTGATTCAGATGATGAACACCAGAGAAAAAAAATAACCTTTTTGATTGCACACAGAATCCAATTTTCTCAAAATGAATTCTGCTATTGATGAAAACAGACATCAAAGAGTTTGAATGCGTGTTCAAACACTTTCAAACACTTTGAAGTCTGAAATTGTTTTTAAACAGACTTGTAA
This sequence comes from Thamnaconus septentrionalis, assembly GCA_009823395.1. Taxonomy (NCBI): domain Eukaryota; kingdom Metazoa; phylum Chordata; class Actinopteri; order Tetraodontiformes; family Monacanthidae; genus Thamnaconus; species Thamnaconus septentrionalis. The sequence continues at coordinate 10,660 of WFAA01000087.1, read as the reverse complement.
GTTCAAACACTTTCAAACACTTTGAAGTTCGAATTGTTTGTAAACAGACTTCTTAGTCTGTTTACAAACAAATTCAAGTGCTGCTGCTGCTGCTGCTGCTTCTGCTGCTTGAATAACACTCAACTTACTGGGGAACATTGAAAAGGAATAAAAAAAAAAATCTTTATGAACACAGGAGAAGCAGAATATATTTTTTCCCACCATGACTGATGACAGTCCTCTGTTGGTCTGAGAGGGAGGGGCACGGTGCACTGTATTTTCAGTCACATTTGAATCTTTGTTTTGATTTTGTTTATTCCTCCAGGCTCATGTGTATGAATGAGTGTTCAAGTGTAAAGCTGTGTGCAGCTCTGTGCAGCTGTTTTCTTGCATAGAGACTTTAATTCAGCTCAGAAACAGGAGAAACAAAGTTCTTTAGGAGTAAGTCAGCACAGAAATCCCTGCTGCTCCTTCAAAAAAAAAAAAAAAACAACCTCTCAACTCGGTGAGATAAGGCCCATGACCACAATAAAAAAAGGAAGTCAAAGTGGTTGAATGAGTTTTCCTTTCAAAATCTGTATGTAGCTGTTTACTTGCATAGATGCCATGATTCAGCTGAGGAACACGAGAGATAAAAAAATCCAACCTGTTATTCCACACAGAATACAATTTGCTCAAAATGAATGCTGTTGCTTGAAGAAAACAGACATCAAAGTGTTTGAATGCGTGTTCAAACACTATCAAACAATTTGAAGTCTGAAATTGTTTATAAATTCACGTGCTGCTGCTGCTACTGCTGCCGTTGCTGCTGCTGCTTCTGCTGCTTGAATAAAACTCAAAATTTTCAAGTAAACACTTGCACAGATGCCTTGATTCAGATGATGAACACCAGAGAAAAAAAAATCCAACCTTTAATTGCACACAGAATACAATTTTCTCAAAATGAATTCTGCTACTTGATGAAAACAGACATCAAAGAGTTTGAATGCGTGTTCAAACACTTTGAAGTCTGAAATTGTTTGTAAACAGACTTGTAAGTTCAAACACTTTCAAACACTTTGAAGTCTGAAATTGTTTGTAAACAGACTTGTAAGTTCAAACACTTTCAAACACTTTGAAGTCTGAAATTGTTTGTAAACAGACTTCTTAGTCTGTTTACAAACAAATTCAAGTGCTGCTGCTGCTGCTGCTGCTTCTGCTGCTTGAATAACACCCAACTTACTGGGGAACATTGAAAAGGAATAAAAAAAAAATTTTTATGAACACAGGAGAAGCAGAATATATTTTTTCCCGCCATGACTGATGACAGTCCTCTGTTGGTCTGAGAGGGAGGGGCACGGTGCACTGTATTTTCAGTCACATTTGAATCTTTGTTTTGATTTGTTTATTCCTCCATGCTCATGTGTATGAATAAGTGTTCAAGTGTAAAGCTGTGTGCAGCTCTGTGCTGTTGTTTTCTTGCATAGAGACTTTAATTCAGCTCAGAAACAGGAGAAACAAAGTTCTTTAGGAGTAAGTCAGCACAGAAATCCCTGCTGCTCCTTCAAAAAAAAAAAAAAACAACCTCTCAACTCGGTGAGATAAGGCCCATGACCACAATAAAAAAGGAAGTCAAAGTGGTTGAATGAGTTTTCCTTTCAAAATCTGTATGTAGCTGTTTACTTGCATAGATGCCATGATTCAGCTGAGGAACACGAGAGATAAAAAAAAATCCAACCTGTTATTCCACACAGAATACAATTTGCTCAAAATGAATGCTGTTGCTTGAAGAAAACAGACATCAAAGTGTTTGAATGCGTGTTAAAACACTATCAAACAATTTGAAGTCTGAAATTGTTTATAAATTCACGTGCTGCTGCTGCTACTGCTGCCGTTGCTGCTGCTGCTTCTGCTGCTTGAATAAAACTCAAAATTGTCAAGTAAACACTTGCACAGATGCCTTGATTCAGATGATGAACACAAGAGAAAAAAAAAATCCAACCTTTAATTGCACACAGAATACAATTTTCTCAAAATGAATTCTACTTGATGAAAACAGACATCAAAGAGTTTGAATGCATGTTCAAACACTTTCAAACACTTTGAAGTCTGAAATTGTTTGTAAACAGACTTGTAAGTTCAAACACTTTCAAACACTTTGAAGTCTGAAATTGTTTGTAAACAGACTTCTTAGTCTGTTTACAAACAAATTCAAGTGCTGCTGCTGCTGCTGCTTCTGCTGCTTGAATAACACTCAACTTACTGGGGAACATTGAAAAAGGAATAAAAAAAAAATCTTTATGAACACAGGAGAAGCAGAATATATTTTTTCCCACCATGACTGATGACAGTCCTCTGTTGGTCTGAGAGGGAGGGGCACGGTGCACTGTATTTTCAGTCACTTTTGAATATTTGTTTTGCTTTGTTTATTCCTTCAGGCTCATGTGTATGAATGAGTGTTCAAGTGTAAAGCTGTGTGCAGCTCTGTGCAGCTGTTTTCTTGCATAGAGACTTTAATTCAGCTCAGAAACAGGAGAAACAAAGTTCTTTAGGAGTAAGTCAGCACAGAAATCCCTGCTGCTCCTTCAAAAAAAAAAAAAAAAACAACCTCTCAACTCGGTGAGATAAGGCCCATGACCACAATAAAAAAGGAAGTCAAAGTGGTTGAATGAGTTTTCCTTTCAAAATCTGTATGTAGCTGTTTACTTGCATAGATGCCATGATTCAGCTGAGGAACACGAGAGAAAAAAAAATCCAACCTGTTATTCCACACAGAATACAATTTGCTCAAAATGAATGCTGTTGCTTGAAGAAAACAGACATCAAAGTGTTTGAATGCGTGTTCAAACACTATCAAACACTTTGAAGTCTGAAATTGTTTGTAAACAGACTTCTTACTCTGTTTACAAACAAATTCAAGTGCTGCTGCTGCTGCCTCTGCTGCTTGAATAACACTCAACTTACTGGGGAACATTGAAAAAGGAATAAAAAAAACAACTCTTTATGAACACAGGAGAAGCAGAATATATTTTTTCCCGCCATGACTGATGACAGTCCTCTGTTGGTCTGAGAGGGAGGGGCACGGTGCACTGTATTTTCAGTCACATTTGAATATTTGTTTTGCTTTGTGTATGAAGGCTCATGTGTATGAATGAGTGTTCAAGTGTAAAGCTGTGTGCAGCTCTGTGCAGCTGTTTTCTTGCATAGAGACTTTAATTTTAGCTCAGAAACAGGAGAAACAAAGTTCTTTAGGAGTAAGTCAGCACAGAAATCCCTGCTGCTCCTTCAAAAAAAAAAAAAACAACCTCTCAACTCGGTGAGATAAGGCCCATGACCACAATAAAAAAGGAAGTCAAAGTGGTTGAATGAGTTTTCCTTTCAAAATCTATATGCAGCTGATTACTTTTAAGTTAAGAGTTTGAATGCTTGTTCAAACACTTTGAAGTCTGAAATTGTTTGTAAACTGACCTGTAGGTCTGATTACAAACAAAAGCTGTTGCTACTTCTGTTGTTGCTGCTGCTTCTGCTGCTTGAATAACACTCAAATTACTGGGGAATATTGAAAAAGAAATAAAATTTAAAAAAAAAACTTGCATTGTGAGCCTAAAAGGAATGTGTTAAAGTCTGACTGCATTTGTGTTCTCATGGGGGAGCGTACAATGTAATCATGGAAAAGAGGAGAGATGTTTCCCTCATGTATTTCAGCAGAGAATGACAATTCTATTCAACTTCACCGTTTATACTCGCAATACGCATGACTCAGCGAGAGAAGCACAAGGCGCAATAAAAAAATGAAATCCCACTATCTGAATGAGTTTTCATGTTAAAATCTCAAATCGTCTGTGTCCTAATGGGTGAGCCTACAATTTAATCAGGGACAAGAGGAGAGATTTTTCCCTCATGTCTTTCAGCAGTGAATGACAATTCTATTCGACTTCACCTTTTATACTCGCAATGCGCATAACTCAGCGAGAGAAGCACAATGCGGCAATAAAAAATGACAAACCACTGTCTGAATGAGTTTTCATGTTAAATTCTCAATTCATTTGTGTCCTTATGGGTGAGCCTACAATTTATTCAGGGACAAGAGGAGAGATGTTTCCTTCATGTATTTCAGCAGATAATGACAATTCTATTCAACTTCACCGTTTAAACTCGTAATGCGCATAACTCAGCGAGAGAAGCACAATGGGGCAATAAAAAATGACAAACCACTGTCTGAATGAGTTTTCATGTTAAATTCTCAATTCATCTGTGTCCTTATGGGAGAGCCTACAATTTAATCAGGGACAAGAGGAGAGATGTTTCCCTCATGTATTTCAGCAGAGAATGACAATTCTATTCAACTTCACCGTTTATAGTCGCAATGCGCATAACTCAGCGAGAGAAGCACAATGGAGCAATAAAAAATGACAAACCACTGTCTGAATGAGTTTTCATGTTAAATTCTCAATTCATCTGTGTCCTTATGGGAGAGCCTACAATGTAAGTCAGGAACAAGAGGAGAGATGTTTACCACATGTATTTCAGCAGAGAATGACAATTTATTCAACTTCACCGTTTATAGTCGCAATGCGCATAACTCAGCGAGAGAAGCACAATGGAGCAATAAAAATGACAAACCACTGTCTGAATGAGTTTTCATGTTAAATTCTCAATTCATCTGTGTCCTTATGGGAGAGCCTACAATGTAATCAGGAACAAGAGGAGAGATGTTTCCATGTATTTCAGCAGAGAATGACAATTTATTCAACTTCACTGTTTATAGTCGCAATGCGCATAACTCAGCGAGAGAAGCACAATGGAGCAATAAAAATGACAAACCACTGTCTGAATGAGTTTTCATGTTAAAATTCTCAATTCATCTGTGTCCTTATGGGAGAGCCTACAATGTAATCAGGAACAAGAGGAGAGATGTTTCATGTATTTCAGCAGAGAATGACAATTTATTCAACTTCACCGTTTATAGTCGCAATGCGCATAACTCAGCGAGAGAAGCACAATGGGGCAATAAAATGACAAACCACTGTCTGAATGAGTTTTCATGTTAAATTCTCAATTCATCTGTGTCCTTATGGGAGAGCCTACAATGTAATCAGGAACAAGAGGAGAGATGTTTCATGTATTTCAGCAGCAAATGACAATTTATTCAACTTCACTGTTTATAGTCGCAATGCGCATAACTCAGCGAGAGAAGCACAATGGAGCAATAAAATGACAAACCACTGTCTGAATGAGTTTTCATGTTAAAATCTCAAATCATCTGTGTCCTTATGGGAGAGCCTACAATGTAATCAGGAACAAGAGGAGAGATGTTTCCACATGTATTTCAGCAGAGAATGACAATTTATTCAACTTCACTGTTTATAGTCGCAATGCGCATAACTCAGCGAGAGAAGCACAATGGAGCAATAAAAATGACAAACCACTGTCTGAATGAGTTTTCATGTTAAATTCTCAAATCATCTGTGTCCTTATGGGAGAGCCTACAATGTAATCAGGAACAAGAGGAGAGATGTTTCCACATGTATTTCAGCAGCAAATGACAATTTATATTCAACTTCACTGTTTATAGTCGCAATGCGCATAACTCAGCGAGAGAAGCACAATGGAGCAATAAAAATGACAAACCACTGTCTGAATGAGTTTTCATGTTAAAATCTCAATTCATCTGTGTCCTTATGGGAGAGCCTACAATGTAATCAGGAACAAGAGGAGAGATGTTTCACATGTATTTCAGCAGAGAATGACAATTTATTCAACTTCACTGTTTATAGTCGCAATGCGCATAACTCAGCGAGAGAAGCACAATGGAGCAATAAAATGACAAACCACTGTATGAATGAGTTTTCATGTTAAAATCTCAAATCATCTGAGTCCTTATGGGAGAGCCTACAATTTAGTCAGGAACAAGAGGAGAGATGTTTCCTCATGTATTTCAGCAGAGAACGACAATTTATTCAACTTCACCGTTTAAGTCGTAACGCGCTTAACTTAGCGAGAGAAGCACAATGCGGCAATAAAAAATGACATCCCACTGTCTGAATGAGTTTTCATGTTAAATTCTCAATTCATCTGTGTCCTTATGGGAGAGCCTACAATTTAGTCAGGGACAAGAGGAGAGATGTTTCCCTCATGTATTTCAGCAGAGAATGACAATTCTATTCAACTTCACCGTTTATAGTCGCAATGCGCATATCTCAGCGAGAGAAGCACAATGGAGCAATAAAAAATGACAAACCCCTGTCTGAATGAGTTTTCATGTTAAAATCTCAAATCATCTGTGTCCTTATTGGAGAGCCTACAATTTAGTCAGGGACAAGAGGAGAGAGGTTTCCTTCATGTATTTCAGCAGAGAATGACAATTCTATTCAACTTCACCGTTTATAGTCGCAATGCGCATATCTCAGCGAGAGAAGCACAATGGAGCAATAAAAAATGACAAACCACTGTCTGAATGAGTTTTCATGTTAAATTCTCAATCCATCTATTTCCAATCCGGTGAGATAAGTCCCATAACCACAATAAAAAACGATATCCAAGTGGTTGAATGAGTTTTCATTTCACAATCTCTATGCAGCTGTTTACTTGCATAGATGCCTTGATTCAGCCGAGGAACACGAGAGAAAATAAATCCCACCTGCTTTTCCACACAGAACACAATTTGCTCAAAATGAATCCTGCTACTTTAAGAAAACAGACATTAAAGAATTTGAATGCGTGTTCAAACACTTTCAAACACTTTCATCCCTGAAATTGTTTTTTAAATAGACTTGTAAAGTCTGTTTAAAAGCAAATTCAATTGCTGCTGCTGCTCTCATTGCCGTTGCTGCTGCTTCTTCTGCTGCTTGAATTTCACCTCATAAGACTTGCATTGAATTAGGGTTAACGATAAGCCTGAAACTAGGGTTAGGGTTAGGGTTAGCTGAAATTAGGGTTAGGGTTTCGGGGTTCCTCAGCTACTAGAAGCCCCAAATTTAGCATGGGCACTTTGGGGCTCCTGATGAAAAGCAAGTGGCCCCATGTCTGTAGGTCAAAGTTGAAATTTCACCCCATAGACTTGAATTGAATTAGGTTAACGATAAGCCTGAAACTAGGGTTAGGGTTAGGGTTAGGGTTTCGGGGTTCCTCAGCTACTAAAGCCCCAAATCTTGCTTGGGCTTCTTGGGGCCCTGATGAAAAGCAAGTGGCCCCATGTCTGTAGGTCAAAGTTGAAATTTCACCCCATAGACTTGAATTGAATTAGGGTTAACGATAAGCCTGAAACTAGGTTAGGGTTAGGTTAGGGTTTCGGTTCCTCAAGGACTAGAAGTCCCAAATTTTGCTTGTGCGCTTCTTGGGGGCTCCTGATGAAAAGCAAGTGGCCCCATGTTTCAAATCTTTTTTTTCCTTTTTAATTGAAAGGTATTTCAGTTATTGATGAAACAATTTCGATCTTGTTTCAGTGGTGTCGATTCATTTGGATGGCTGATGTGTTCTAATGCGTTTGCTGATGTGCAGTGGCACCATTACGCCAGTGGGTGGGGACACAGACCGTGTGATGAATATCAATGGATGATCGATCACAGTCAACTCTCTGTTGTTCTGAGATAGAGGTGCACTGTGCGTATTCCGTTGCTTGATGTACCTCATGTATTGTCAGTCACATTTGAATCTCTTTTTTTTTTTTTGCTTTGTTTATACCCTCAGGCTCATGTGTATGAATGAGTGTTCAAGTGTAAAGCTGTGTGCAACTCTGTGCAGCTGTTTACTTGCATAGAGACTTCAATTCAGCTCAGAAACAGGACAAACAAAGTTCTTTAAGAGTAAGTCAGCACAGAAATCACTGCTTCTCCTGCAAAATTAAAAAAATCAACCTCTCAACTCGGTGAGATAAGGCCCATGATAGGCCCACAATAAATACAGAAATAAATTCAAGTGCTGCTGCTGCTACTGCTGCCGTTGCTACTGCTGCTTCTTCTGCTGCTTGAATAACACTCAACATTTGCAAGTAAACACTTGCATAGATACCTTGATTCAGATGATGAACACCAGAGAAAAAAATCCAACCTTTTATTGAACACAGAATACAATTTGCTCAAAATGAATGCTGCTACTTGATAAAAACAGACATCAAAGAATTTGAATGCGTGTTCAAACACTTTGAAATCTGAAATTGTTTGTAAGTCCGTTTACAAACAAATTCAAGTGCTGCTGCTGCTGCTGCCGTTGCTGCTGCTGCTCCTTGAATAACACTCAACTTTTGCAAGTAAACACTTGCATAGATGCCTTGATTCAGCTGATGAAAAAGAGAGAAAAAAAATCCAACCTGTTATTCCACACAGAAAACAATTTGCTCTAAATGAATGCTGTTTCTTGAAGAAAACAGACATCAAAGTGTTTGAATGCGTGTTCAAACACTTTGAAGTCTGAAATTGTTTGTAAACAGACTTGTTAGTCTGTTTACAAATTCAAGTGGTGCTGCTGCTGCTGCTGCTGCTGCTGCTGCTGCTGCTGCTGCTGCTTGAATAACACTCAACTTACTGGGGAACATTGAAAATGGAATTAAAAAAAAACTCTTGATGAACACAGGAGAAGCAGAATATATTTTTTCGCGCAATGTCTGATGACAGTCCTCTGTTGGTCTTAGAGGGAGGGGCACGGTGCGTATTCCGTTGATTGATGTACACTGTATTGTCAGTCACATTTGAATATTTGTTTTGCTTTGTTTATTTCTTCAGGCTCATGTGTATGAATGAGTGTTCAAGTGTAAAGCTGTGTGCAGCTCTGTGCAGCTGTCTTCTTGCATAGAGACTTTAATTCAGCTCAGAAACAGGAGACACAAAGTTCTTTAGGAGTAAGTCAGCATAGAAATCCCTGCTGCTCCTTCAAAAAAAAAAAAAACAACCTCTCAACTCGGTGAGATAAGGCCCATGACCACAATAAAAAAGGAAGTCAAAGTGGTTGAATGAGTTTTCCTTTCAAAATCTGTATGTAGCTGTTTACTTGCATAGATGCCATGATTCAGCTGAGGAACACGAGAGATAAAAAAAATCCAAGCTGTTATTCCACACAGAATACAATTTGCTCAAAATGAATGCTGTTGCTTGAAGAAAACAGACATCAAAGTGTTTGAATGCGTGTTCAAACACTATCAAACACTTTGAAGTTCGAAATTGTTTGTAAACAGACTTCTTACTCTGTTTACAAACAAATTCAAGTGCTGCTGCTGCTGCTGCTGCTTCTGCTGCTTGAATAACACTCAACTTACTGGGGAACATTGAAAAGGAATAAAAAAAAAAAATCTTTATGAACACAGGAGAAGCAGAATATATTTTTTCCCGCCATGACTGATGACAGTCCTCTGTTGGTCTGAGAGGGAGGGGCACGGTGCACTGTATTTTCAGTCACATTTGAATCTTTGTTTTGATTCGTTTATTCCTCCATGCTCATGTGTATGAAAAGTGTTCAAGTGTAAAGCTGTGTGCAGCTCTGTGCAGCTGTTTTCTTGCATAGAGACTTTAATTCAGCTCAGAAACAGGAGAAACAAAGTTCTTTAGGAGTAAGTCAGCACAGAAATCCCTGCTGCTCCTTCAAAAAAAAAAAAAACAACCTCTCAACTCGGTGAGATAAGGCCCATGACCACAATAAAAAAGGAAGTCAAAGTGGTTGAATGAGTTTTCCTTTCAAAATCTGTATGTAGCTGTTTACTTGCATAGATGCCATGATTCAGCTGAGGAACACGAGAGATAAAAAAAATCCAACCTGTTATTCCACACAGAATACAATTTGCTCAAAATGAATGCTGTTGCTTGAAGAAAACAGACATCAAAGTGTTTGAATGCGTGTTCAAACACTATCAAACAATTTGAAGTCTGAAATTGTTTATAAATTCACGTGCTGCTGCTGCTACTGCTGCCGTTGCTGCTGCTGCTTCTGCTGCTTGAATAAAACTCAAAATTTTCAAGTAAACACTTGCACAGATGCCTTGATTCAGATGATGAACACCAGAGAAAAAAAAATCCAACCTTTAATTGCACACAGAATCCAATTTTCTCAAAATGAATTCTGCTACTTGATGAAAACAGACATCAAAGAGTTTGAATGCGTGTTCAAACACTTTCAAACACTTTGAAGTCTGAAATTGTTTGTAAACAGACTTGTAAGTTCAAACACTTTCAAACACTTTGAAGTTTGAATTGTTTGTAAACAGACTTCTTAGTCTGTTTACAAACAAATTCAAGTGCTGCTGCTGCTGCTGCTTCTGCTGCTTGAATAACACTCAACTTACTGGGGAACATTGAAAAAGGAATAAAAAAAAAAAATCTTTATGAACACAGGAGAAGCAGAATATATTTTTTCCCACCATGACTGATGACAGTCCTCTGTTGGTCTGAGAGGGAGGGGCACGGTGCACTGTATTTTCAGTCACATTTGAATCTTTGTTTTGCTTTGTTTATTCCTCCAGGCTCATGTGTATGAATGAAGTGTTCAAGTGTAAAGCTGTGTGCAGCTCTGTGCAGCTGTTTTCTTGCATAGAGACTTTAATTCAGCTCAGAAACAGGAGAAACAAAGTTCTTTAGGAGTAAGTCAGCACAGAAATCCCTGCTGCTCCTTCAAAAAAAAAAAAAAAAAACAACCTCTCAACTCGTGAGATAAGGCCCATGACCACAATAAAAAAAGGAAGTCAAAGTGGTTGAATGAGTTTTCCTTTTCAAAATCT
>WFAA01000035.1:0-39675 GCA_009823395.1 Thamnaconus septentrionalis | reverse complement strand
GGTAATGGAGTTGTGAGGCTAATGCTTATATGGAAACCTCAGCCAGGCCGTGGGTGTGATTGCCCCTACTGGACCTGCTCTGCATGGCTGAGGTTTCTGATGAAACAATATAAAGACTCTCTCATGCACCAAAAGGTAATAAACATCACACTGGATCACAGCAAACGAAATATTAATTAAGATAAAATAGTAAGTGTAATATAATTGTTGTTGTGGCTCCTCGGATTCCAAAAGATAAAGGTAATAATTAAATTCAAGGGAGATTATATTCAAAAGAAAGTTAAGATTAGGCAAATAAGTCAGTGTTTAATTCAAATAGAAAATTAATTAAATAAATATTAAAGGACTGGTCTGTTTAGGCGAGCCCATCGAATGGGTTCTGATTAGAATTAGGGTTGTGTTTTCGTTAGAAATTAAATGATTCTGTTTAGGCGAGCCCACCGAATGGGTTCTGATTAGGATTAGGTTGTGTTTTCGTAGAAATTAAAAATAAATTTAAAGGTTCCTAGGCGTGTGGAATGAAAGGTTAGGTTAGGATTAAAGTTAGTTTGGGGTTAAAACTCAGAATCATCCTGCATAGGGAGCCACAACAAGAATGGTAAGACAGAACAGGATCACAAAAAACAGTTGTTATTGCAAGAATTGTAGAAATATAATCACAAGGATAGAAATTAAAAGAAGGCATTATAGGTTGGTGTTTAACATGTAGTGAAGAATAAGAGAACTGAAGGTTTTAACAGGGGTTAGGTTAGGGGTTAGGGGTTAGGGTAGGGGTTAGGGTTAGGTTAGGGTTAGGGTTAGGGTTAGGGTTAGGGTTAGTAGTTAGGTTTCAGGGTAAGTCCCTCCCATGGGCAAGCCCATGGTTGGGAAAGTGCACAGTCCATCCGAGGTCGATGCCAGGCCTCTGCCCCGGCCTCTTTGATGTTGACCACCACCCGAAGGTGGTGGGGGTTCAAAATTAGACTTATAGCCTTTAGTTAGTTAAGATCGGGTTATCGCCGACGCTTCTCGCCTATTTTGAGGCCTCTCAGGCGCCACCGATCTGCTTTGTGGGGCTGTGACCTCCAGCCCTATTCGTCCCCTGCTAGGTTCCGTGGTCGTCCTCCTCCGCTTGTCTAGTGACGTTTCGCCTTCTTCTTTGTCTTGTGACTGTTCGCCTTTCTTGTCCGCTTTGACGCTTGTTCGCTTTTTTTTGTTAGCCTTTGGTGTTCGCCTTTTTGTTTCTTTTATGTGGTAAGTATTAATTATTCCGCCTTGTGTTCTTTTAGAGATTATCAATTAGAATTATGAATTTCCTTCGTAAGTATTTTTATCCCATTTTTTAGGTTTTTAGAATTTTCAATTAAAATTAATGAATTAATTTCCCTTTAATTTATTCCCAATTTGTCCCATATTGTGCCAATTATGAATTTTTGTTCTTTATCCCCCAGGTTGCAAGCGTTTAACGTCAGTGCCCAGGACGGTTCCAGGTAAGTAATTTAGGTTTTAGGTTCCAGGTAAGTAATTTAGGTTTTAGGTTCCAAATTAGGTTTTAATTTCAGGTAACTAATTTGTTTTTTCTCTTTTACAGGTTTTACAGGTAAGTGTTTTGATTGTATGCATGCTTCTTCTCTTTCTTTTCCTTTGGTTTCGCTATCCCTTCCTTTTCTTCCTCCTCTTCTTTCCTTTGTTCCGCTTTGACCTTTGACCTCTTCTTCTTCTTCCGCTGCGTCCTTTCCCGGCTTTCTTCGGCTTCCTTCTTGCTTCTCACTCTGCTTTACGCTTATTAACCCCTCAACCCCTACATAATAAAAGATTTTGGCTCAACTCTGTGGTGGGCCTATTATTTCGCCTGCGTTTGCTTAGCGAATCAGACCCATCAGTTGCCCGCAGGAATGAGCGGAGCTTTGGGTGTAGATAGCAATAGGGCGCATACTGGGTGGAAATACAGGGATGGTCACGGGCTTTTGTTAGGGTTAGAGTCCAAATCGGCTTCTGGTTAGGGTTTAGGTAGGCTTAGGGTTAGGTTAGAAATCAGAATAGAATTAGGCAAACTAGGGCCTGTAAATTGGTTAGGATTAGGTATTCAAATTAAAGTGACGGGTTAGGCTTAGGCAAGGGAGGGAATTAGGTTAAGATTAGGTTTTGGAAATAGGGTGGGGATTAGGGTTTTCTTAGGCCTCCGGAAGGGCACTGTGGGGGCCCGGCTGGATTAGTAAGAAGAAGAAGTTAGGGGTTAGAAGAAGGCTAGGGTTAGGGTTAGGGTTAGGTTAGTGTTAGGGTTAGGTTAGGTTAGGCACAGGGTATTAACCACGATCGGGAAATTCGATCCTCTCTAAAATGTCCATATCTCCACGGTGGAATGAGTTATAGACTTGAAATTTGTACACATGTGATGAGGCGTGTACCTACCTGTAACGTGAGTTACGTGATGATGTCACTTCCGGTTCCGGAGTTATACTCGGAAATAGTCATATCTCGGGAACCGTAGGTCGTAGAGACTCGGGGATGGTACCAGTGTGTTCAGCATGGCTGAATTATGTCAGACGGATCAAGGTTCCAAGGTCGTAGGATTTACCGCTCTCGCGATATTTGCGTTTGAATTTCGCCATTCATTTCAATGGAGATTCGTTGGAGTGGCAAAAACAGCAAAGTGTTTTCCGAAAAATCACCTCCCAGAAAGTGGTTAGGGTTGTGAGAGGGTCTCCAACCCTCTGGGTTAGGGTTAGGGTTAGGATAGTGGGGAAAAGGGCCTTCCTTCCGGAGAAGGGGCCCGAGCACTCCATTCCCCTGCCGGGCCCTCCTGTGAACTCCTGATCCTCTTGGGGCGGGCCCTGTTGACGGCGCGCTTTGGGTTAGGGGTTAGGGTTAGGATTTTGAAAGGGGTCCCAGAAGGGTTAGGGTTAGGGGTTAGTTAGTTAGGTTAGGGTTAGGGTTAGGTTAGGGTTAGGGTTAGGGAAGAAAGGTTCTCCTAAGAGAAACCTGAGCACCTCCGGCTGAGAGTGTGCTCAGGTGGGCCCCCAAGCTTCTTGAGTTTTTCCACCACCCTAAGGTGGTGGGGGTTCAAAAATTACACATCTCTTTGTGTTTGGATGCAAAGATTTGTTTACTGCTGGGCCGACAAGCCGGGTCATTAGACTGACCTCTTCAGGCGCTGACTGCTCTGGGAGCTAGACTGTCGGCTATTATGGCTTTTAGTCGCTTCAAACAGTGGCCTGCGTAATGTTGCACCTCCTCCCATTCAAAAAAATTGACTAATTTTGTCCAAATTTATTTTATTTTTTAATTAATTAACCTTTTTCCAAATTTTTATTTTCCCTTTTTTTTTTTCCCTTTTTTTTTTGCCCTTTTTTTTTTTTTTTTTAAAAAATTGGTTTTTCCTTGTTTAAGGGGTTTTGTTTTTTGGTTTTTTGGTTAATCAAAAATTTTTTTAAAAAAGGGGGTTAAAAATTTGGATGGTTGTTAGGTGGCTTCTAAATGGTTCCAGGTTTTGGTGATAATAATTTTTCTTTGGTTAATAGTGGTAGTACAACCATTGGTCTTGCCTTCCATTTATGGCTTTGGCTTCTAGGTAGATTCTTGATCTTCTTATGGTATTTAGGTTTCCATGGTTCTTGTTTGAACCTTGTTAGGTCAGTTCTTTAGGTTGGTCTAGTGGCTTCAAAGTTGGTTTCAACCATTGGGTTGCATAAGAAATGCGAGTCCAAGTGGCTTGTTAGCTTCAAAATGGTTCATCATGGTAAGGGTAGAGTAGGATAAAGGTTAAGTGAAACGGGCACTCGTAAAGGCTAGGCCTCATAGGCCTAGTACAATCCGGGATAGGCATTGGGTAATTTAGCAAAATTTTTTTAAAACGGAGGTTAGGCTGAGGGGTAGGTGTTCAATTAGTACCTGAGTTGGTAAGGGTTAATTACCATCCTCATTGCCGTGGATGAAAGGTTACTCTCTTCTAATTGTGACTTTGTCAGGTGTTACCCCAGGTCTTTAACCGCCAGGACTGGGCTCAGTTCTCATTTGTTTTAGCTCCTGGCTTGAAACTGTTCTTCGAATAGCCCTGGGCAGCTGCTTTTGGTTCCCTTAATTTCCAATCACTATCCTTTTCAATATCCTTTTTGCCTTCTTTCCATTGGTCAGTCCGTTCACAGCTTATAGTCCCTTTTTTGTCTTTATCTAAATTCTGTCTTCTTCACTTCTTTCAGGATTCCACTTTTCCTTTCTCTGCTATTTCCTTAAGTTATGGTCTTCTACTTGTCTTAGGTTGTTTTGCTTGTTTTCTTTCTATGTTGATGTGTTGGATAAATATGGCTTATTCCTTTCAATGGCCTTAGGGACCAAATTTTCCTTTATAATTATGCTAATTGTTAAATTTACGGTTTTCCATGGGTTAATGAAGGGTTGGTGTAGTCAATATGGAATTGGCCTGTTTTAAAGGTTTCAAAATTAGCCTCGTAAGTGTGTCCATTTGGAGTTTTATAGGGTTGGGTCAAAATTAGGGATAAATTTATGTGATCGAAAAAGGTTAGGTGGACCTTCTAAGTGGCTTTTTAGGTTAGGGAGGTCTGGGGTAATGAAATGCTTAGGATAATGGCAAAGGGGAAGCTCCACATAATGTTAAATTGTCCAATTGTTAGGTTGAGTAAAGGTTGAGAACCTGGGAATAATCTGAAGATCAGGGCTAGGCTTTACCTCTCTTTGGGTTGGCAGGGTGGTTAAAAATATCCTTAAATGGCTTTCCTGATTTTGTCTTAGGTGCTCTCTTCAGTTGCCCGCCCTAGGTTGTTGTTATTATTCTGTGTCTCATAATCCTCCTTCAAATTTTTGCCTTTTTCCTTCTTTACCTCCGACTGTTTTTGCAATTCTCCTGTTCTGCTCTCTCTTCAAGTCTCTCTTCTTTATTTTCCCCTGTGGTTCTCGTTCCTTCTGCTTTCATGTTAATTTGTTCCTTTCAGATTATTACCTTCATCTACTCTCTCATATCTTTGCTAATCTTACTTCTTCTCGTGCCTTTTGAACCTCCGCTTCTTTAGTTCTAATTGTCATTCTTTGGTTTTTGGTTCCAAACAATGCTTCTTCGAACATTGGTTTTAGGATAATTATTTTTTAGGTGTTCTGAAAAGTTAGCTTTTCCCTTTTCTGCTATTCTTAAAATCCTACGATAGGTCTAGTGGCTCTTTAGCTCTCCAATGGCCTTGTACGAAAGTTCAGGAATTGGCATTTACAGGTTGATTAGTTTAGGGTTTTAAGGTAGCGGAAAGGAAAAGGTTGTGGTTCAGTACTGGTTTTTAATAAAAAGGGTTTTGGTCGTCAAAAGGTTTGGCTAGAATTGGCAATTGGCTTGATGCATTTTGGGGAATAGGCTAGTCATTAAATAAGGTAGGGTCAATAATTTGTGGGTTAAATAGGGAAACGGTAATAGGGTATAGTAGGTTCTAGTAAGTCTGTGAGCTAAGTACTTGGCTTTGTCAGGTTCGGCCCAATGCTGAGGTTTCCCAAAGGTTGTTCTAAATCTTCCGTTTTTCTTGCGTTACCGCCTCTGGTTTTAGCCATTTTAGTCTACTTTGCTGACTTTTATTCTTTATCTTCAGTTCCGCCAGCTGCCTCTCAGGTCTATGCTTTCACCATTTTCCTCATTTCTTGGCTCCATTATCTCCAGTTTCATATAATTTGTTCATCTTCTTATTATCCTTCTTCATCGTCCGTCCTGGTGGTAAGTTAATTGTCTTTAGTGTCTTCAATGCTTCAATCTACTTTCCTTTTCTCATTCGGCCAGTAGTAATCTTCTTTTCTGTCCTTTCTTCAGTGTTCTTATGATTTATCTCTGTACTTTGTTAGCCTTTTTTTCTTTTAGGTTCCTAGGTGAGTCAATTGTTCTTTCTCCGATTTGGCTTTTGACTAAATTTTTGATCCTTCAATCTTTTTAAGTTCGTATCGTTAGCTATAATAGTAATCTGTTAATGGCTTAAAGGGTTGGGTATCCTTCCAAATTCCCACGGCAAAAGTTTAGAAAGTTAATGGAAAGTTATAATTGGCTCAGGGATCAGAAGGTAGGTTTGGGAATACGGTTGTTAAGGTAGAAATAGGGTAGGAAATTAAAGGGATTAGGCCCTTGATTGGAGGTTAGGGAAGTCCAAGGTAAATTAGGGTGAATTGGTAGGTAGGAACCATATTAAACAAGGGGGTTTATAAATTTTAGGTTAGGTAGGGTCGGATGTACAAATGGAAAGCGGTTATGAAGTCAAGTTGTCCTTTGAATAACCCTCCTTGAGTGGTTGTCCAAGTGGGTTGATTCTCCCCTTGTTGGGTTACTACCCGTTGTCAACTTACCCACCCATCCTCTTGTTCTTGGTTTTGGAGTGTTCCTTAATACCTTTCCTTCATTCCGGTGCAGTGGGCCACCTCTTCTTTTCTTTTTCCCTTTTATCTTTTCTTCCCTCAAGTTGGTATTGTTAATTGTTTGGTCTTTTTCCCTTGAGAGTCCGTTTTTGTTGTGCTATATTTAATCCTCTTCATTCTTCATTTGTCATATTTAGGTCCTTTTTCTCCCTTATCGTACTATGTCAATAGTTTTTCTTTCTTTACTCTTTTATTCTCCTTCGTTCTTTATGATAGGATTTTTTTCTTATGGCTTCGTTACCTTAACTTTTTTAGCCCTTTATCGTTAGGTTTATGCTATCAATTGTTTTGGTTTTGTCTATCTTTTAATGATTATTGTGTCTATGATAAGGCTAAGTGTCATTAAGGACTTGGTCAAACTTCAAGGCTAATGACTTGGAAGTAAGGTTAAGGAACTAATTGGTAGGATTGCAATGGTTAAAGGTGGTTAGTGTTAAATAGTGAAGAGAAAGGTGGTTAGGAAAATGTAAATTAGGCTCGTCCAGTTGGTAGGTTTGGGAGTAGATTTAATTAGGGTAATGGCATTGTGGGTTAGGTAAGGTTGGGGCAACATTGGTTATTAAAATTGCTTTGGTTAAATAGGTTAGTATCCACCAAACGGGTTACTGCCGGTTAGGTTAGATAGTTTAGGAATGACCTCTCGGCTGCTGGTTAGGTTAGGGGAAAGGTCCTATTCCCCACCTCAAAGGGGCTAATTTCCCCTTTTTATCACACCCTCGGTGTTAGTGCGGTTTTCTAGTTTTGGCCTTGGCTAATTTGCCTTTGGCCTTTGCCTAGTCCCCATATAGGTTCTTTCAATTCCTTCTATGTTTCTCATTTTTGCTTTTATTTTCCATTCGTTAATTGCTTGGACTTTTTCATTTTTTAGTTCCGTCTTTATCTTTTAACCATTTTTTCTTTCCGTTCTTTCAGGTAGTAATCTCTTCCTTTCTCCTGTCCTTAGTTGTGTCTTGTTTTCTCTTCCTTTTAGTTCAGTCGTGTTAAAGCTTCGTCTTTCTTGCTCGCTATCTTGTTCTTAATTCTTTTCATTGGTTAATTTTGCCTTCTTCCTTCCATGGATAAGTTTGCTCCATGGTTATCTAGTTTCAATTTGGTACTCGGTTAGTCTTACGCATATAGGTAATCAATAGGGCTTAAAAGGTGGGTAATGAGTAATAATGGCCTCCTGGTAGGTTAGAAGAGGATTTTAAAGAGCTCCATAAGTGGTAGGAACAAGGTTAGTAGGTGATAAACAAAGGGGTTGGTTAGTTAGCAGTTTGGGTCCAAAAGGGTTAGGACATGTACAATTAGGGGAAATTGGTTGAGTTTTAGGTAGAAACTGCTTAGGTTGCTAAGGTTCCAAGGCTGATTACAAAGGTGGGGTCAAATTCAAATTATTCGTGCAAAAGCGGTTAGCGGGAGTTTAAGAGGTTTGCTAGTTTAGATTCTCTTAGGGGGCACCATGAATTTCCCTGCTCCCCTTTCACCATCCTTTTCAATTCGACTCGTTTAGTGCGAGCGTTAGAACCTTCTTCAGATTGCTCTGGGCGATGCCTTAGTTTTCGACCCTATATGGTTACGTCCACTTGGTACGTGCTCTTCTTCCAATTCTGACTTTTCATCTGTCTTTTTTCTCATTTGCTTCCACTGGACGTTCCATGTTCACATTTCTTATGACTATTTTGTAATTTTTCTTCTTTTCAGTTCGTCCAGAGTAAGGTAAGTCTTCTTCCTTCTTCCTTATCCTTTTCCTCCTCTTTCCGCTTTTATCCTCTTTGTTTTCTTCTTGGCTTTTCCAGCGTCTCGGTTTCTGTTTCTTTGTTTAGGGAATTTGTCCTTCTTTCAGTTCTTGTTCAGCACTTATTGCCTTTTATAATGTTATCCTAGGTAATTTATCATGGTCTTATTCTTGGACCTTGTTAAAAGGGTTTCTTCGATAGGTACAGTTTCAAATGGCTTAATAGTGGGTATCATAAAAATGGGTATGGCAATGTAGGCTTACGGAAAAGGCTCAAAGTCTAAGAGGTATCCACTGGTGATAATGGTAAGGAAAGTGTTAAACAAAGGGTGGTTAGATTAAGTTGGTGGTCAAGGGTTAACATCGGGAAATTAGGGCTGATTTAGGTGGACGAAAGTTAGTTAGGGAACCTATGTTATGGTCAAATGGTGGTATGTAAGGTAGTAGGGTAAAAAATTAAGTTGTCAATAAGGGTTAGTGACCTCATCACTATCGGGACTGGGTTGGTTTAAGAGGTTCCTAAAACTGTTCCTCGCAAGGTTGGTGGGCCAAGGCTTTTCCACACCTAGGGTTGGGTCAAAATTCTCCTTGCTTTCTGCGAGACGTTTGGGGTTTGGTTATAACTAGTTCTTTACGCTGACCCTTGCTCTGCTTTTGGGTTGCCGCCAAATTGCCCCTTTGCCTCTCCATTAAAATTCTTTTTGTCAAATTTTTTCGTTTGCATTACTCTGCCCTGTGGGGTTAATGTCTTTAGTTTGTCTTTATGACTTTTTCCTTCTTTTCCGGGTCCCGTCATAGTTAAGCTTTTTTTTCCTTTATTCCTTTCCTTTTCTCTCCCGCTAGTATTTTGTTTTTTCTTTATCTTATTTTCCCTGATCTTGTCTCGTTTTGGTTAAGAATCTTTGTCTTCTTACAGGTTCTTTAGCTAATACTTTTGCTTTTTCTCCATTTGCTAGTGCTATGAATGCCATGTCCTTGTTACGTTTTCTGAATGACTCGATCTTGTTGGCTATAATTAATTGGAGAGCATTAATATGGGCTTGTTAGATCAATGCCTAATAGGGTAAGAAAGGTTGGTTGGAAGTGTCTAATTATAGTATGAATAAACTTGGTAGGTTAGGTTATAAGGGTAGGTTTAGAGTGGTTAGATCATTAAAGGTAATAGGCCTGAGGTAGTAGGAAGAATTCTAATTATGTGATCAATTGGTTAGGTAGTAAGGGTAGAATGTAGGAGCTCCAGGGATCGTAAATACACCAAGTGGTGGTTCAAATTCTTCTTGCAGATAGGGCACGAGTAGGCTTAGGCTAGCAGTCTAGGAAGGTTTCAGACACTGCCTGTCCGTAGTGGCAGCCGACTGTACCTCACCAGGGCCATCTGATATCAGGTTGGTATGCCTCCGATCATCTAGCTCATGGTTATGGAGATTATACTGCATCTTCCACTAGTCCTCTCTTGAGATTCTTTAGTTTCAGGAGTAATTAACCTTCTTAGTTCTCTTTAGGTTTTCGTTCTCGTATATCTTCTTTTACATGTTCAGAAGTATTCTTCTCTTTGTTCATTTAGTTTTTTTCTTCTAAGTTTTTTTTATAGACTTATCCGGTTCTTCTATTTGTTCTAGCCTCATTTGTCCTTCTTTCAGGTTCCTCAGGCTTCAATCACTTTTCCTTTCTCCATTACCATATCTAATATTCCTCATCCTTGTCTACAGTGGCCTTCTTGAAATGAGCTCTCCGGTATTTCCTTCGGTGGCTATCAAATATGAAATAATGGCAGAATAGATGGCATTAAAAGATGATGAGCTTAGATTAGGCACTGTCCAAAAATGGCCTCCAATCGGGAACTAAGAGGTAAGAGTACAGGGTAGGATGGGAATTAGCTAGGTTAATTAATAGTGGATAGAAACAAACAGGGGTTAGGTTTAGGCGTTGATAAGGGGTTAGGTTCTGTTTAGGGTTAGGATAGGGTTGGGTGTAGATCCAAATTAAAGGGGTTAAATTTAGCGTCCATCGAATTGGTTAGGTTTAGGCGGAACTCCAAATTGGTTAAGTTTAGGTGTGTCCATCAAATTGGTTAGGATTAGTGTAAAGGGTTAGGGTAGGTGTACAATCCAATAGGAATAACAACATGCAAGAAAGGGGCTCAAGGGCTGGGACCACATCCCATCACAACACTCTCCGGGACCTGGCTGGGTAGGTTTAGGAAGAAAGGTTCTCCTAAGAGAAACCTGAGCACCTCGGCTGAGAGTGTGCTCAGGTGGGCCCCAAGCCCTTAGTTTTTCCACCACCCTAAGGTGGTGGGGTTCAAAAATTACACATCTCTTGTGTTTGATGCGAAGACGGTTTACGCCGACGTTCGGTCATTAGACTGACCTTCTTCAGGCGCTGACCGCCTTGGGAGCTAGACTGCCTATTATGGCTTTAGTCGCTCAAAATTGGCCCTGCAATGCTGCACCTCCTCCCATTCAAAAAATTGACTAATTTTGTCCAAATTTTATTTCAGGTTGCAGTTTAACGTCGTGCCCAGGACGGTGAGGTAAGTGTTCCAATTAGTAATTTAGTGTCTTTGATGACTTAATTAATCCTCTTTTTCTTCTTTTCCAGGGTTCCCGGTCCAGGTGAGTAAAGGTAAGTCCTCTTTCTTCCTTTCTCCTTCCTTTTCCTCTATCCTTCTTCCTCCTTTCTTCTTCCCCGTCTTCTTACTCTCTTGTTCTTTGTTCTTCCTTTCTTCTAGTCTTTTCTTCCATCGACTGATCCTCTGTCTCTTCTGAACTTTGTTCTTAGCCGCTCTAATCTTTGTCCTTCTTTACAGGTTCTTCTCATGGCTTCAATCAACTTTTGCCTTTTTCATACCATGTTATGCGCTAGTATGCGATAATAAAATTGGCTCTACTGGATCCTTGTCTACAGTGGCCTTCTTGAAATGAGCTCTCCGTATTTCCTTCGTGGCTATCAAATATGAAATAATGGCAGAATAGATGGCATTAAAAGATGATGAGCTTAGATTAGGCACTGTCCAAAAATGGCCTCCAATCGGGAACTAAGAGGTAAGAGTACAGGGTAGGATGGGAATTAGCTAGGTTAATTAATAGTGGATAGAAACAAACAGGGGTTAGGTTTAGGCGTTGATAAGGGGTTAGGTTCTGTTTAGGGTTAGGATAGGGTTGGGTGTAGATCCAAATTAAAGGGTTAAATTTAGGCGTCCATCGAATTGGTTAGGTTTAGCGGAACTCCAAATTGGTTAAGTTTAGTGTGTCCATCAAATTGGTTAGGATTAGTGTAAAGGGTTAGGTAGGTGTACAAATCCAATAGGAATAACAACATGCAAGAAAGGGGCTCAAAGGGCTAGGGGACCACATCCCATCACAACACTCTCCGGGACCTGGCTGGGTAGGTTTAGGAAGAAAGGTTCTCCTAAGAGAAACCTGAGCACTCTCCGGCTGAGAGTGTGCTCAGGTGGCCCCAAGCCCTTGTTTTCCACCACCCTAAGGTGGTGGGGTTCAAAAATTACATCTCTTGTGTTTGGATGCGAAGACGGTTTACCGACGTTCGGTCATTAGACTGACCTTCTTCAGGCGCTGACCGCCTTGGGAGCTAGACTGCCTATTATGGCTTTAGTCGCTCAAAAATTGGCCTGCAATGCTGCACCTCCCTCCCATTCAAAAATTGACTAATTTTGTCCAAATTTTATTTCAGGTTGCAGTTTAACGTCGTGCCCAGGACGGTGAGGTAAGTGTTCCAATTAGTAATTTAGTGTCTTTGATGACTTAATTAATCCTCTTTTCTTCTTTTCCAGGGTTCCCGGTCCAGGTGAGTAAAGGTAAGTCCTCTTTTCTTCCTTTCTCCTTCCTTTCCTCTATCCTTTTCTTCCTCCTTTCTTCTTCCCCGCCTTCTTACTCCCTCTTGTTCTTTGTTCTTCCTTTCTTCTAGTCTTTTCTTCCATCGACTGATCCTCTGTCTCTTCTGAATCCTTTGTTCTTAGCCGCTCTAATCTTTGTCCTTCTTTACAGGTTCTTCTCATGGCTTCAATCAACTTTTGCCTTTTTCATACCATGTTATGCGCTAGTATGCGATAATAAAATTGGCTCTACTGGATCCTTGTCTACAGTGGCCTTCTTGAAATGAGCTCTCCCGGTATTCGTGGCTATCAAATATGAAATAATGGCAGAATAGATGGCATTAAAAGATGATGAGCTTAGATTAGGCACTGTCCAAAAATGGCCTCAATCGGGAACTAAGAGGTAAGAGTACAGGTAGGATGGGAATTAGCTAGGGTTAATTAATAGTGGATAGAAACAAACAGGGGTTAGGTTTAGGCGTTGATAAGGGGTTAGGTTCTGTTTAGGGTTAGGATAGGGTTGGGTGTAGATCCAAATTAAAGGGTTAAATTTAGGCGTCCATCGAATTGGTTAGGTTTAGGCGGAACTCCAAATTGGTTAAGTTTAGGTGTGTCCATCAAATTGGTTAGGATTAGTGTAAAGGGTTAGGTAGGTGTACAAATCCAATAGGGAATAACAACATGCAAGAAAGGGGCTCAAAGGGCTAGGGGACCACATCCCATCACAACACTCTCCGGGACCTGGCTGGGTAGGTTTAGGAAGAAAGGTTCTCCTAAGAGAAACCTGAGCACCTCCGCTGAGAGTGTGCTCAGGGTGGGCCCCAAGCCCTAGTTTTCCACCACCCTAAGGTGGTGGGGGTTCAAAATTACACATCTCTTGTGTTTGGATGCGAAGACGGTTTACGCTGACGTTCGGTCATTAGACTGACCTTCTTCAGGCGCTGACCGCCTTGGGAGCTAGACTGCCTATTATGGCTTTAGTCGCTCAAAATTGGCCTGCAATGCTGCACCTCCTCCCATTCAAAAATTGACTAATTTTGTCCAAATTTTATTTCAGGTTGCAGTTTAACGTCGTGCCCAGGACGGTGAGGTAAGTGTTCCAATTAGTAATTTAGTGTCTTTGATGACTTAATTAATCCTCTTTTCTTCTTTCCAGGGTTCCCGGTCCAGGTGAGTAAAGGTAAGTCCTCTTTCTTCCTTTCTCCTTCCTTTCCTCTATCCTTTTCTTCCTCCTTTCTTCTTCCCGCCTTCTTACTCCCTCTTGTTCTTTGTTCTTCCTTTCTTCTAGTCTTTTCTTCCATCGACTGATCCTCTGTCTCTTCTGAATCCTTTGTTCTTAGCCGCTCTAATCTTTGTCCTTCTTTTACAGGTTCTTCTCATGGCTTCAATCAACTTTTTGCCTTTTTCATACCATGTTATGCGCTAGTATGCGATAATAAAATTGGCTCTACTGGATCCTTGTCTACAGTGGCCTTCTTGAAATGAGCTCTCCCGGTATTTCCTTCGTGGCTATCAAATATGAAATAATGGCAGAATAGATGGCATTAAAAGATGATGAGCTTAGGATTAGGCACTGTCCAAAAATGGCTCTAATCGGAACTAAGAGGTAAGAGTACAGGTAGATGGAATTATTAGGTTAATTACACAGGATAGAAACAAACAGGTTAGGCTTAGTTGATAAGTTAGGTTCTGTTTAGGGTTAGATAGGGGAAGGCAGATCCAAATTGGGGCAATAAATTTAGGCGTCCATCGAATTGGTTAGGGTTTAGCGGAACTCCAAATTGTTGTTTAGGTGTGTCCACTAAATTGGTTAGGATTAGTGTAAAGGGTTAGGGGTAGGTGTACAAATCCAATAGGGAATAACAACATGCCAGGCAACAGTGCCTGTGTAACATCCGCCTCAACACTCTCCGGGACCTGGCTGGGTAGGTTTAGAAGAAAGGTTCTTAAGAGAAACCTGGAGCCTCCACAGAGTGTGCTTCAGGTGGGCCCCAAGCCCTTAGTTTTTCCACCACCCAGGTAGGTTCAAAATTACACATCCTTGTGTCGGATGCGAAGACGGCTTCACGCCGACGCTCGGGCCACAGACGACCTTCTTCAGCGCTTATTCGCCTTGGGAAAGCTGTGACTGCCTATTAGGCTTGAAGCTGCTCAAAAAATTGCCTGCAATGCTGCACTCTCCCATTCAAAAACAGTCTGCCTTGTCTCAAATTTACCAGGTTGTGCTTGTCATGCTCGTGACGGTGATGTAAGCGTTCCAATTTCAGTAATTTAGTGTCTTTGACGACTTAATTAATCCTCTTTTCTTCTTTTCCAGGGTCTCGGGTCCAGGTGAGTAAAGGTAAGTCCCTCTTCTTCCTTTCTCCCCTTCCTTTTCCCCTATCCTTTCTTCCTCCTTTCTTCTTCCTTCGTCTTCTTTACTCCCCTTGTTCTTTGTTCTTCCTTTCTTCTAGTCTTTTCTTCCATCGACTGGATCCTCTGTCTCTTCTGAATCCTTTGTTCCTAGCCGCCTAATTCCTTGTCTCTTTTTTTACAGGTTCTTCATAGCTTCAATCAATCCTTTTGCCTTTTTTCATACTCAAGGCGCGCTAGTATGCGAGCACAAAATTATTTCTATTTAATCCGGTTCACAGTGGCTTTCTTTGAAATGAGCTCTCCGGGTATTTCCTTCGTGGCTAATAAATATGAAATAATGGCAGAATAGATGGTATTAAAAAGATGATGAGCTTAGATTAGGTACCGTCTCAAAAAATGCCCAATCTGGAACCAGAGGTAGAGTACAGGTAGGATGGGAATGAATAGGTTAATTAATAGTGGATAGAAACAAACAGGGGTTAGGTTTTAGGCGTTGATATGTTGAATTCTGCTTAGGGTTAGGATAGGGGTTGGTGTAGATCCAAATTAAAGGGGCAAGTTTAGCGTTGCCACCGACCTGGTTAGGGTTTAGGCGGAACTCCAAATTGGTTGTTTAGGTGTGTCCACCAAATTGGTTAGATTAGTGTAAAGGGTTAGGTAGGTGTACAAATCCATTAGGGAACAACAACATGCAAGAAAGCAATTAAAGGGGTTAGGGGGACCACATCCCATCACAAGGCACTCCTCCGGGACCTGGTTGTAGGTTTAGGAAGAAAAGTTCTCCCAAGAGAAACCTGAGCACTCTCCGCTGAGAGTGTGCTCAGGGTGGGTTCTCAAGTCTCTGAGTTTTTTCCACCACCCTTAAGTGGTAGGGGGTTCAAAAAATTACACATCTCTTTGTGTTTGGATGCGAAGATTCGGCTTTTATTAGGCCGACGTTTCGGTCATTAGACTCAATCTCTTTCAGGCGCTGGACTGCCTTTGGGAGCTGTATCGCCTATTAAGTGGCTTGTATTCGCTCAAAAATTGGCTCCGTGTACTGTTGCACCCTCCTCCCATTCAAAAAAAAATTGACCAATTTTGTCCAAATTCTTATTTCAGGCTGCAGTTTAACGCTCGCAGTCTAGGACGCAAGAGGGCAGTGTTCCAATTAGTAATTTAGTGTCTTCGATGACTTAATTAATCCTCTTTTTCTTCTTTTCCACCCAAACTGTCCAGGTGAGTAAAGGTAGTCCTCTTTCTTCCTTCTTTCTCCTCCTTTTCCTCTATCCTTTCTTCCTCCTTTTCTTCTTTCCCTGCCTTCTTACTCCTCTTGTTCTTTGTTCTTCCTTTCTTCTAGTCTTTTCTTCCACCGACCGATCCTCTGTCTCTTCTGAATCCTTTGTTCTCAGCTCCAGTTCAATCTTCATCCTGTCTACAGGTTCTTCTCATGTATTTCAATCAACTTTTGCCTTTTTCATACCTATGCTACAAGCAATTAGTATGCTAGCAATAAAATTGGCTCTACTGATCCTTGTCTACAGTGGCCTTCCTTGAAATGAGAGCTCTCCGGTATTTCCTTCGGTACAACAAATATAAAATAATGCAGTATAGATGGCATTAAAAGATGATGAGCTTAGATTAGGCACTGTCCAAAAATGGCTCCAATCGGGAACCAAGAGGTAAGAGTAATAGGGTAGGATGTGAATGAGCTAGGGTTAATTATTAGTGTGATAGAAACAAACAGGGGTTAGGTTTAGGTGCTGATGCGGGGTTAGGCTCCGCTTAGGGTTAGGATAGGGCTAGTGTGGAATCCAAATTAAAGGGGTTAAATTTAGGCGTCTAACTAATTGGCTAGTTTAGGCGGAACCCCAAATTGAAGTTAAGTTTTAGTGTGTCCACTAAATTGGTTAGGATTAGTGTAAAGGGTTAGGGTAGGTACAAATCCACAAGGGAATAACAACATGCAAGAAAGGCTCAAAGGGCTATGGGGGACCACATCCCATCACAAATACCTCTGGGACCTGGCTGGTAGGGTTAGGAAGAAAAGGCCTCCTAAGAGAACCCCAGCACTCCGCCGAGAGTGCCTAGGTGGCCCCCGTTTTCTTGTTTTTCTGCACCAATTCTAAGGTGGTGGGGCTCAAAAATTGTGTACCCTGTGTTTGGATGCGCAAGACGGTTTACTGCCAAGGACAAGCTCGGGCCATTAGACTGACCTTTCTTCAGGCGCTGGACTGTCTTGGGAGCTAGACTGCTTATTATGTGGCTTTAGTCGTCAAAAATTGGGTCTGTAATGCTGCACCCTCCCTCCCATTCAAAAAAATTGACTAATTTTTGTCCAAATTCTTTATTTCAGGTTGCAGTTTAACGCCAGGCGCTCCAGACGGTGAGGTAAGTGTTCCAATTAGTACTTTAGTGTCTTTGATGACTTTAATTAACTTTCTTTTTCTTCTTCTTCCAGGGTTCCCGGTCCAGGTGAGTAAAGGTAAGTCCCTTTTCTTCTTCCCCTTCTTCCTTTTCCTCTATCCTTTTCTTCTTCCTCCTTTCTTCCTGTCTTCATACTCCCTCTTGTTCTTTGTTCTTCCTTTCTTCTAGTCTTTCTTCCAGATCGACTGATCCTCTGTCTCTTCTGAATCCTTTGTTCTTAGTCATTTAATCTTTGTCCTTCTTTACAGGTTCTTCCTATGGCTTCAGTCAATCCTTTTTGCCTTTTTCACGGCATGTTATGCGCTAGTATGCGATAATAAAATCATTTCTACTGATCCCCTGTCTCAGTGGCTCTCTTTGGAAATGAGCTCTCCGGTATTTCCTTCCGTGGCTATCAAACATGAAGCTAATGGCAGAATAGATGGTATTAAAAAAAAGATGATGAGCTTAGATTAGGTACTGTCCAAAATGGCTCCAATCGGGAACCAAGAGGTAAGTGTACTGGGTAGGATGGGAATTAGCTAGGTTAATCAATAGTGGATAGAAACAAGAAGGTGCTAGGGTTTATAGGCGCTGATAGGGGGTTAGGTTCAGTTGAGGTTAGGATAGGGTTGGGTGTAGATCCAAATTAAAGGCTTAAATTTAGGCCCATCGAATTGGTTAGGGTTTAGAAGGAACTCCAAATTGCTAAGTTTAGAAAATTAATCAAATTGTTTAGGATTGGTGTAAAGGGTTAGGGTAATGCACAACCAATAGGGAAACAACAAACATGCAAGAAAGGGCCTCGTTAGCGGGCTAGGGGGACCACACATCCCATCACAACACTCTCCTCCGGACCTGGCTGGTAGGTTTAGGGAAGAAAGCCCTCCATGAGGTTCCATACCCTCCGGCTGAGAGTGTTTGTGGTGGCCCCCAAGCTCTGAGTTTTTCCACCACCCTAAGGTGGTGGGGGTTCAAAAATTCACATCTCTTTGTGTTTGACGCGAAGACGACACGCTGCCGACGCCGGGTCATTAGACTGACCTTCAGGCGCTGACCGCCTTTAAGCTAGACTGCCTATTATGGCTTTAGTCGCCAAAATTGGGTCTGCAATGCTTGCACCTCCCTCCCATTCAAAAAAATTGACTAATTTTGTCCAAATTTTATTTCAGGAAGGTAGTTTAACCGTGCCCAGGACGGGTGGGAGGTGGGCAATCAATTAGTACTTAGTGTCTTTGATGACTTAATTAACTCTTTTCTTCTTTCCAGGGTTCCCGGCCAGGTGAGTAAAGTTGCAAGTCCTCTTTTCTTCCTTTCTCCTTCCTTTTCCTCTATCCTTTTCTTCCTCCTTTCTTCCCCGCCTTCTTACTCCCTCTTGTTCTTTGTTCTTCCTTTCTTCTAGTCTTTTCTTCCATCGACTGATCCTCTGTCTCTTCTGAATCCTTTGTTCTTAGCCGCCTAATCTTTGTCCTTCTTTACAGGTTCTTCTCATGGCTTCAATCAACTTTTGCCTTTTTCATACCATGTTATGCGCTAGTATGCGATAATAAAATTGGCTCTACTGGATCCTTGTCTACAGTGGCCTTCTTGAAATGAGCTCTCCGGTATTTCCTTCGGTGGCTATCAAATATGAAATAATGGCAGAATAGATGGCATTAAAAGATGATGAGCTTAGATTAGGCACTGTCCAAAAATGGCCTCCAATCGGGAACTAAGAGGTAAGAGTACAGGGTAGGATGGGAATTAGCTAGGTTAATTAATAGTGGATAGAAACAAACAGGGGTTAGGTTTAGGCGTTGATAAGGGGTTAGGTTCTGTTTAGGGTTAGGATAGGGTTGGGTGTAGATCCAAATTAAAGGGGTTAAATTTAGGCGTCCATCGAATTGGTTAGGTTTAGCGGAACTCCAAATTGGTTAAGTTTAGGTGTGTCCATCAAATTGGTTAGGATTAGTGTAAAGGGTTAGGGTAGGTGTACAAATCCAATAGGGAATAACAACATGCAAGAAAGGGGCTCAAGGGCTAGGGGACCACATCCCATCACAACACTCTCCGGGACCTGGCTGGGTAGGTTTAGGAAGAAAGGTTCTCCTAAGAAACCTGAGCACTCTCCGGCTGAGAGTGTGCTCAGGTGGCCCCAAGCCCTTAGTTTTTCCACCACCCTAAGGTGGTGGGGGTTCAAAATTACACATCTCTTGTGTTTGGATGCGAAGACGGTTTACGCTGACGCTTCGGTCATTAGACTGACCTTCTTCAGGCGCTGACCGTCTTGGGAGCTAGACTGCCTATTATGGCTTTAGTCGTCAAAATTGGCCGGCAATGCTGCACCTCCCTCCCATTCAAAAATTGACTAATTTTGTCCAAATTTTATTTCAGGTTGCAGTTTAACGTCGTGCCCAGGACGGTGAGGTAAGTGTTCCAATTAGTAATTTAGTGTCTTTGATGACTTAATTAATCCTCTTTCTTCTTTTCCAGGGTTCCCGGTCCAGGTGAGTAAAGGTAAGTCCTCTTTCTTCCTTTCTCCTTCCTTTCCTCTATCCTTTCTTCCTCCTTTCTTCTTCCCCGCCTTCTTACTCCCTCTTGTTCTTTGTTCTTCCTTTCTTCTAGTCTTTTCTTCCATCGACTGATCCTCTGTCTCTTCTGAACTTTGTTCTTAGCCGCCTAATCTTTGTCCTTCTTTACAGGTTCTTCTCATGGCTTCAATCAACTTTTGCCTTTTTCATACCATGTTATGCGCTAGTATGCGATAATAAAATTGGCTCTACTGGATCCTTGTCTACAGTGGCCTTCTTGAAATGAGCTCTCCGGTATTTCCTTCGTGGCTATCAAATATGAAATAATGGCAGAATAGATGGCATTAAAAGATGATGAGCTTAGATTAGGCACTGTCCAAAAATGGCCTCCAATCGGGAACTAAGAGGTAAGAGTACAGGGTAGGATGGGAATTAGCTAGGGTTAATTAATAGTGGATAGAAACAAACAGGGGTTAGGTTTAGGCGTTGATAAGGGGTTAGGTTCTGTTTAGGGTTAGGATAGGGTTGGGTGTAGATCCAAATTAAAGGGGTTAAATTTAGGCGTCCATCGAATTGGTTAGGTTTAGGCGGAACTCCAAATTGGTTAAGTTTAGGTGTGTCCATCAAATTGGTTAGGATTAGTGTAAAGGGTTAGGGTAGGTGTACACAATCCAATAGGGAATAACAACATGCAAGAAAGGGGCTCAAAGGGCTAGGGGACCACATCCCATCACAACACTCTCCGGGACCTGGCTGGGTAGGTTTAGGAAGAAAGGTTCTCCTAAGAGAAACCTGAGCACTCTCCGGCTGAGAGTGCTCAGGGTGGGCCCCAAGCCCTTAGTTTTTCCACCACCCTGGTGGTGGGGGTTCAAAAATTACACATCTTTGTGTTTGATGTTAGCACGGTTTACGTGCCGATTTCCTGCTTTCGGGTCATTAGGACTGACCTTCAGGCGCTGACCGCCTTGGAGCTAGACTGCCTATTGCGCTTTAGTCGCTCAAAATTGGCCCGCGGCAATGCTGCACCTCCTCCCATTCAAAATGACTAATTTTGTCCAAATTCTACCTTTGTTGCAGTTTTAACGTCAGGCTCCAGGACGGGTGAGGTAAGTGTTCCCAATTTAGTACCCCAGTGCCCTCGATGACTTAATAATCCCCTTTTCTTCTTTCCAGGGTTCCCGGTCCAGGTGAGGAAAGGTAAGTCCTCTTTTCTTCCTTTCTCCTTCCTTTCCCCCATCCTTCCTTCCTTCTTTCTTCTTACCTGCCTACTACCTCTTGTTCTGTTCCTCCTTTCTCTTCTGGGGTTCTTTCTCCCATCGACTGGATCTCTCTGTCTCTTCTGAATCCTTTTGTTCTTAGCCGCCTAATCTTTTGTCCTTCTTTACAGGTTCTTCTCATGGTTCTTAACTCAACTTTAGTTTTTTACTTACCATGTTATGCGCTAGTATGCGAGAATAAAATTGGTTTCTACTGGATCCTTGTCTACAAAGCTCCTCTTGAAATGAGCTCTCCCGGCATTTCCTCCGTGCTGATTAAATATGAAATAATGGTAAGAATAGATGGCATTAAAAGATGATGAGCTTAGATTAGTAATCATTCAAAAATGGCCTCTCAATCGGGAACTAAGAGGTAAGAGTACAGGTGGTATTGGGGAATTAGTTAGGGTTAATTAATAGTGGATAGAAACAAACAGGGGTTAGGTTTAGGTGTTGGCTAAGGGTTAGTCTCTGTTTAGGTTAGGATAGTTGTGTGTAGATCCAAATTAGCAAGGTTAAACTTAGCAGTTCAACGAATTGGTTAGGCTTAGGCGGAACTCCAAATTGCTAAGTTTAGGTGTGTCCATCAACTTGGTTAGGATGAGTGCAAAGGGTTAGGTAAGTAGGTGTACAAATCCATTAGGGAATAACAACATGCAAGAAAGTGGGGGCCTGGGGTTAGGGGGGACATATCCCCATCACAACACCTCCGGGACCTGGCTGCAGGTTTAGGAAGAAAGGTTCCTCCTAAGAGAAACCTGAGCACCTCCTGCTGAGAGTGTGGCTCAGGGTGGGCCCCAAGCCTCAGAGTTTTTCCACCACCCTTAAGGTGGTGGCCTGTAAAACACACATCTCTTGTGCTTGATGCGAAAGACGGTTTATTGCATGACGCTTTCCGGGCCATTAGACTGACCTTCTCTAGGCGCTTGACTGCGGCCTGGGAGCTAGACTGCTCATTATGGCTTTTAGTCGCCAAAAATGGTTCTGCAATGCTGCACCTCCTCCCATTCAAAAAATTGACTAATTTTGTCCAAATTTTATTTGTGGCTGTGCAGTTTAACGCTGCGTCTATAGGGACGGTGAGGTAAGTGTTCCAATTAGTAATTTAGTGTCTTTGATGACTTACCTAATCCCTTTTTTCTTCTTTCCAGGGTTCCCCATCCAGGTGAGGGTTGCAGTCCTCTTTTCTTCCTTTCTCCCTTCCTTTTCCTTCATCCTTTTCTTCCTCCTTTCTTTTCTTCCTCTGCCTTCTTACTCCCTCTGTTCTTGTTCTTCCTTTCTTCTAGTCTTTCTTTCCATCTGATTGATCTTCTGTCTCTTCTGAACTATGTTCTTAGTCAGCTTCTAATCTTTGTCCTCCTTTATAGGTTCTTCTCATGGCTTCAACCAACTTTTTGCCTTTTCATACTATGTTATGCGCTAGGTATGCGTATAATAAAATTGGCTCTACTTGGATCCTCGTTCACAGTGGCCTTTCTTAAAATGGAGCTCTCCCGCATTTCTTCTCGTGACTATCAAATATGAAATAGTCGGCAGAATAGATGGGTATTAAAAAAGATGATGAGTTAGAATAGCACTGTCCAAAATGGCCTCCAATCGGGAACTAAGAGGTAAGAGTACAGGGTAGGATGGGAATTAGCTAGGTTAATTAATAGTGGATAGAAACAAACAGGGGTTAGGTTTAGGCGTTGATAAGGGTTAGGTTCTGTTTAGGTTAGGATAGGGTTGGGTGTAGATCCAAATTAAAGGGGTTAAATTTAGGCGTCCATCGAATTGGTTAGGTTTAGCGGAACTCCAAATTGGTTAAGTTTAGGTGTGTCCATCAAATTGGTTAGGATTAGTGTAAAGGGTTAGGTAGGTGTACAACCAATAGGGAATAACAACATGCAAGAAAGGGGCTCAAAGGGCTAGGGGACCACATCCCATCACAACACTCTCCGGGACCTGGCTGGGTAGGTTTAGGAAGAAAGGTTCTCTAAGAGAAACCTGAGCACTCTCCGGCTGAGAGTGTGCTCAGGGTGGGCCCCAAGCCCTAGTTTTCCACCACCCTAAGGTGGTGGGGTTCAAAAATTACACATCTCTTGTGTTTGATGCGAAGACGGTTTACACACGCTTGGTCATTAGACTGACCTTCTTCAGGCGCTGACCGCCTTGGGAGCTAGACTGCCTATTATGGCTTTAGTCGCTCAAAATTGGCCTGCAATGCTGCACCTCCTCCCATTCAAAAATTGACTAATTTTGTCCAAATTTTATTTCAGGTTGCAGTTTAACGTCGTGCCCAGGACGGTGAGGTAAGTGTTCCAATTAGTAATTTAGTGTCTTTGATGACTTAATTAATCCTCTTTTCTTCTTTCCAGGGTTCCCGGTCCAGGTGAGTAAAGGTAAGTCCTCTTTCTTCCTTTCTCCTTCCTTTTCCTCTATCCTTTTCTTCCTCCTTTCTTCTTCCCCGCCTTCTTACTCCCTCTTGTTCTTTGTTCTTCCTTTCTTCTAGTCTTTTCTTCCATCGACTGATCCTCTGTCTCTTCTGAATCCTTTGTTCTTAGCCGCCTAATCTTTGTCCTTCTTTACAGGTTCTTCTCATGGCTTCAATCAACTTTTTGCCTTT
Organism: Thamnaconus septentrionalis; assembly: GCA_009823395.1. Taxonomy (NCBI): domain Eukaryota; kingdom Metazoa; phylum Chordata; class Actinopteri; order Tetraodontiformes; family Monacanthidae; genus Thamnaconus; species Thamnaconus septentrionalis. Next base: position 16,640 of record WFAA01000035.1, on the reverse strand, counting down.
TTCATACCATGTTATGCGCTAGTATGCGATAATAAAATTGGCTCTACTGGATCCTTGTCTACAGTGGCCTTCTTGAAATGAGCTCTCCGGTATTTCCTTCGTGGCTATCAAATATGAAATAATGGCAGAATAGATGGCATTAAAAGATGATGAGCTTAGATTAGGCACTGTCCAAAATGGCCTCCAATCGGGAACTAAGAGGTAAGAGTACAGGTAGGATGGGAATTAGCTAGGGTTAATTAATAGTGGATAGAAACAAACAGGGGTTAGGTTTAGGCGTTGATAAGGGTTAGGTTCTGTTTAGGGTTAGGATAGGGTTGGGTGTAGATCCAAATTAAAGGGGTTAAATTTAGGCGCCCATCGAATTGGTTAGGTTTAGGCGGAACTCCAAATTGGTTAAGTTTAGGTGTGTCCATCAAATTGGTTAGGATTAGTGTAAAGGGTTAGGGGTAGGTGTACAAATCCAATAGGGAATAACAACATGCAAGAAAGGGGCTCAAAGGGCTAGGGGACCACATCCCATCACAACACTCTCCGGGACCTGGCTGGGTAGGTTTAGGAAGAAAGGTTCTCCTAAGAGAAACCTGAGCACTCTCCGCTGAGAGTGTGCTCAGGGTGGGCCCCAAGCCCTAGTTTTTCCACCACCCTAAGGTGGGGGGTTCAAAAAATTACACATCTCTTGTGTTTGGATGCGAAAGACGGTTTACGCGCGACGTTTCGGTCATTAGACTGACCTTCTTCAGGCGCTGACCGTCTTGGGAGCTAGACTGCCTATTATGGCTTTAGTCGCTCAAAAATTGGCCTGCGTAATGCTGCACCTCCTCCCATTCAAAAAATTGACTAATTTTGTCCAAATTTTATTTCAGGTTGCAGTTTAACGTCGTGCCCAGGACGGTGAGGTAAGTGTTCCAATTAGTAATTTAGTGTCTTTGATGACTTAATTAATCCTCTTTTCTTCTTTTCCAGGGTTCCCGGTCCAGGTGAGTAAAGGTAAGTCCTCTTTTCTTCCTTTCTCCTTCCTTTCCTCTATCCTTTCTTCCTCCTTTCTTCTTCCCCGCCTTCTTACTCCCTCTTGTTCTTTGTTCTTCCTTTCTTCTAGTCTTTTCTTCCATCGACTGATCCTCTGTCTCTTCTGAATCCTTTGTTCTTAGCCGCCTAATCTTTGTCCTTCTTTACAGGTTCTTCTCATGGCTTCAATCAACTTTTGCCTTTTTCATACCATGTTATGCGCTAGTATGCATAATAAAATTGGCTCTACTGGATCCTTGTCTACAGTGGCCTTCTTGAAATGAGCTCTCCGGTATTTCCTTCGTGGCTATCAAATATGAAATAATGGCAGAATAGATGGCATTAAAAAGATGATGAGCTTAGATTAGGCACTGTCCAAAATGGCCTCCAATCGGGAACTAAGAGGTAAGAGTACAGGGTAGGATGGGAATTAGCTAGGTTAATTAATAGTGGATAGAAACAAACAGGGGTTAGGTTTAGGCGTTGATAAGGGTTAGGTTCTGTTTAGGGTTAGGATAGGGTTGGGTGTAGATCCAAATTAAGGGGTTAAATTTAGCGTCCATCGAATTGGTTAGGTTTAGGCGGAACTCCAAATTGGTTAAGTTTAGGTGTGTCCATCAAATTGGTTAGGATTAGTGTAAAGGGTTAGGTAGGTGTACAAATCCAATAGGGAATAACAACATGCAAGAAAGGGCTCAAAGGGCTAGGGGACCACATCCCATCACAACACTCTCCGGGACCTGGCTGGGTAGGTTTAGGAAGAAAGGTTCTCTAAGAGAAACCTGAGCACCTCCGCTGAGAGTGTGCTCAGGTGGGCCCCAAGCCCTTAGTTTTCCACCACCCTAAGGTGGTGGGGTTCAAAAATTACACATCTCTTGTGTTTGGATGCGAAGACGGTTTACGCGACGCTTCGGGTCATTAGACTGACCTTCTTCAGGCGCTGACCGCCTTGGGAGCTAGACTGCCTATTATGGCTTTAGTCGCCAAAAATTGGCCCGCGAATGCTGCACCTCCTCCCATTCAAAAATTGACTAATTTTGTCCAAATTTTATTTCAGGTTGCAGTTTAACGTCGTGCCCAGGACGGTGAGGTAAGTGTTCAATTAGTAATTTAGTGTCTTTGATGACTTAATTAATCCTCTTTTCTTCTTTTCCAGGGTTCCCGGTCCAGGTGAGTAAAGGTAAGTCCTCTTTTCTTCCTTTCTCCTTCCTTTCCTCTATCCTTTCTTCCTCCTTTCTTCTTCCCCGTCTTCTTACTCCCTCTTGTTCTTTGTTCTTCCTTTCTTCTAGTCTTTTCTTCCATCGACTGATCCTCTGTCTCTTCTGAACTTTGTTCTTAGCCGCTCTAATCTTTGTCCTTCTTTACAGGTTCTTCTCATGGCTTCAATCAACTTTTGCCTTTTTCATACCATGTTATGCGCTAGTATGCGATAATAAAATTGGCTCTACTGGATCCTTGTCTACAGTGGCCTTCTTGAAATGAGCTCTCCGGTATTTCCGTGGCTATCAAATATGAAATAATGGCAGAATAGATGGCATTAAAAGATGATGAGCTTAGATTAGGCACTGTCCAAAATGGCTCCAATCGGGAACTAAGAGGTAAGAGTACAGGGTAGGATGGGAATTAGCTAGGGTTAATTAATAGTGGATAGAAACAAACAGGGGTTAGGTTTAGGCGTTGATAAGGGTTAGGTTCTGTTTAGGTTAGGATAGGGTTGGGTGTAGATCCAAATTAAAGGGGTTAAATTTAGGCGTCCATCGAATTGGTTAGGTTTAGGCGGGAACTCCAAATTGTTAAGTTTAGGTGTGTCCATCAAATTGGTTAGGGTTAGAGGTTAGTTAGGGTTAGGGTTAGGGTTAGGGTTAGGTTATGAAAAAGGTTTCTCTCAAAGAGAGAAACCTGTGCACTCTCCTCTTCGGAGAGGGCACATGGGCAGATCCCAAGATTGAAACCACCACCCAAGGTGGTGGGGTTCAAAATTCGACTTATCTTGCCAGATAGTCAGCAGTCAACTGTAGGCGCCACGCTCGACCTAGTATGGTCCTTCATCAGGCGCAGTTGACTGAAAGGTAAGTAGCCTGGTATGGCTTACTCACCTAGGGCCCACTGCTCCTGTTGGATGCCTTTAACGTCATGCCCAGGACGGTTAAAATTGACCTCACCATCATCTACTCTGCAGTCCTCGATATGGGATTTACTGCAGTTTTCCTTCCGTGAGTATACCTTCCTTTCACGATGGTTCCAGGTAAGTATAATTCAATTAGCTCTTTAGGCTTAAACATTTAGGTTTTATTTATGTGCAGGTAAGTGCTTTTCCTTTTATACAGGTTTCAGGTAAGTATTTTTTCTTTGTTCCAGGTAAGTATTGGTTTAATTTTAGGTAAGTAGACCTTAGGGATTCTAGGTTGTTTCTTCTGTCCCCTCCTCCCCATTCCTCCCAATCTTCCCTTCCCCATCACCCAACCCTAGGCCGTCATTCCCACTACCTCCAAAGAGGAGCAGGGTCAGCCCAGGGTCAGGTTCAAGGTTTGTCGGTTTATCGAGGTTAGGTTTAGAAACAGAGTTAGGGTTAGGAACAGACATCCAATTAGGGCTTATTTAATACATCCAATTTAGTGGTTAGGGTTAGAGTAGGCTTCCAATTAGGGTTAAGTTTAGGTCCTCAAAGGGTTAGGTTTAGGCGTAGCCGCTAGAGGTTAAGTTTAGTATAGGGCTTAGGGTTGGGTGTCAAAATGACTTACGAGCAGGTCAAAGGCTCAAGCCAAGGGACCACATCCCATGACCAACTCCGCTGGGACCTGGCCGGTAGGTTAAGGAAAAAGGTTTCTCTCAAAGAGAAACTTGCACTCTCCCTTCGGAGAGGGCACATGGGCAGATCCCAAAGATTGAAACCACCACCAAGGTGGTGGGGTTCAAAAATTCGACTTATCTTGCCAGATAGTCAGCAGTCAACTGTAGCGCCACGCTTCGACCTAGTATGGTCTTCATCAGGCGCAGTTGACTGAAAGGTAAGTAGCCTGGTATGGCTTACTCACCTAGGGCCCACTGCTCCCTGTTGGATGCCTTTAACGCCATGCCCAGGACGGTTAAATTGGACCTCACCATCATCTACTCTGCAGTCCTCGATATGGGATTTACTGCAGTTTTCCTTCCGTGAGTATACCTTCCTTTCACGATGGTTCCAGGTAAGTATAATTCAATTAGCTCTTAGGGCTTAAACATTTAGGTTTTATTTATGTGCAGGTAAGTGCTTTTCCTTTATACAGGTTTCAGGTAAGTATTTCTTCTTTGTTCCAGGTAAGTATTGGTTTAATTTTAGGTAAGTAGACCTTAGGGATTCTCAGGTTTCTTCTTCTGTCCCTCCCTCCCCCATTCCTCCCAATCTCTTCCCTTCCCCATCACCCAACCCTAGGCCGTCATTCCCACTACCTCCAAAGAGGAGCAGGGTCAGCCCAGGGTCAGGTTCAAGGTTTGTCGGTTTATCGAGGTTAGGTTTAGAAACAGAGTTAGGGTTAGGAACAGACATCCAATTAGGGCTTATTTAATACATCCAATTTAGTGGTTAGGGTTAGAGTAGGCTTCCAATTAGGGTTAAGTTTAGGTCCTCAAAAGGGTTAGGTTTAGGCGCAGTAGCCGCTAGAGGTTAAGTTTAGTATAGGGCTTAGGGTTGGGTGTCAAAATGACTTACGAGCAGGTCAAAGGGCTCAAGCCCAAGGGACCACATCCCATGACCAACTCCGGGACCCGGCCGGTAGGTTATGGAAAAAGGTTTCTCTCAAAGAGAAACCTGGTGCACTCTCCCTTCGGAGAGGGCACATGGGCAGATCCCAAGATTGAAACCACCACCCAAGGTGGTGGGGTTCAAAATTCGACTTATCTTGCCAGATAGTCAGCAGTCAACTGTAGGCGCACGCTTCGGACCTAGTATGGTCCTTCATCAGGCGCAGTTGACTGAAAGGTAAGTAGCCTGGTATGGCTTACTCACCTAGGGCCCACTGCCCTGTTGGATGCCTTTTAACGTCATGCCCAGGACGGTTAAAATTGACCTCACCATCATCTACTCTGCAGTCCTCGATATGGGATTTACTGCAGTTTTCCTTCCGTGAGTATACCTTCCTTTCACGATGGTTCCAGGTAAGTATAATTCAATTAGCTCTTTAGGGCTTAAACATTTAGGTTTTATTTATGTGCAGGTAAGTGCTTTTCCTTTTATACAGGTTTCCAGGTAAGTATTTCTTTCTTTGTTCCAGGTAAGTATTGGTTTAATTTTAGGTAAGTAGACCTTAGGGATTCTCAGGTTTCTTCTTCTGTCCCTCCCTCCCCATTCCTCCCAATCTCTTCCTTCCCCATCACCCAACCCTAGGCGTCATTCCCACTACCTCCAAAGAGGAGCAGGGTCAGGCCCAGGGTCAGGTTCAAGGTTTGTCGGTTTATCGAGGTTAGGTTTAGAAACAGAGTTAGGTTAGGAACAGACATCCAATTAGGGGCTTATTTAATACATCCAATTTAGTGGTTAGGTTAGAGTAGGCTTCCAATTAGGGGTTAAGTTTAGGTCCTCAAAGGGGTTAGGTTTAGGCGAGAGCTAGAGGTTAAGTTTAGTATAGGGCTTAGGTTGGGTGTCAAAATGACTTACGAGCAGGTCAAAGGGCTCAAGCCCAAGGGACCACATCCCATGACCAACTCCGCGACCTGGCCGGGTAGGTTAGGAAAAAGGTTTCTCTCAAAGAGAAACTTGCACTCTCCTCGGAGAGGGCACATGGGCAGATCCAAAGATTGAAACCACCACCAAGGTGGTGGGGTTCAAAATTCGACTTATCTTGCCAGATAGTCAGCAGTCAACTGTAGGCGCCACGCTTCGGACCTAGTATGGTCCTTCATCAGGCGCAGTTGACTGAAAGGTAAGTAGCCTGGTATGGCTTACTCACCTAGGGCCCACTGCTCCCTGTTGGATGCCTTTAACGCCATGCCCAGGACGGTTAAAATTGGACCTCACTCATCATCTACCTGCAGTCCTCGATATGATTTACTGCAGTTTTCCTTCCGGTGAGTATACCTTCTTTCACGATGTGTCTGTAGGTATAATTCAATTAGCTCTTTAGGGCTTAAACATTTAGGTTTTATTATGCAGGTAAGTGCTTTTTCCTTTATACAGGTTTTGCAAGTATTTTCTTGTTCCAGGCATTGGTTTAATTTTAGGTAAGTAGACCTTAGATTCTCGTTTCTCTTCTGTCCCTTCTCCCCCATTCCTCCCAACCTCTTCCTCTCCCCCATCACCCAACCCTAGGGTCATTATTCCCACTCACCTCCAAAGAGGAGCAGGTCAGGCCCAGGGTCAGGTTCAGGGTTTATTTGGGTTTGTCGAGGTTAGGTTTAGAGACAGATAGAAGTTAGGAACAGACATCCAATTAGGGGCTTGAGCTGAAGGCATCCAATTTAGTGGTTAGGGTTAGAGTAGGCTCAAATAAGGGTTAAGTTTAGGTCCCCGTAAGCTTAGAATAGTTGTAGCCGCTTAGGGGTTAAGTTTAGTGGCTAGGGCTTAGGGGCTAAAAGGTCAAAAAAATGACTTACTTAGGCAGGTCAAAGTACTCAAGCCCAAGTGACCACATCCCATGACCAACTCCGCTGGGACCTGGCCGCCGGGTAGGTTATGAAAAAAGGTTTCTCTCAAAGAGAGAAACCTGGTGCACCTCTCCTCTTCGGAGAGGGCACATGGGCAGATCCTAAAAGATGAAACCACCACCTCAAGGTGGTGGGGGTTCAAAAAATTCGACCATTCTTGCCAGATAGTCAGCAGTCAACTGTAGGCGCTACGTTTAACCTAGTATGGTCTCTTCATCGCATGAAGTCGACTGAAAGGTGGGTAGCCTCGGTATGGCTTCATCACCTAGGGCCCACCGTCTTCGTTGGATGCCTTTAACGCCATGCCCAGGATCGTTGAAATTGACTCACCATCATCTACTCTTGCAGTCCACTAGCAAGGGATTTACTGCAGTCTTCCTTCCGTGAGTATACCTTCCTGTCACGATGGTTCCAGGTGGGCATAATTCAATTAGCAACTTTGTACTAGGTGTTAGGCTTTTTGTGTGTGCATGTGAGTGCTTAGGTAAGTATGTAAGGATTTCTAGCAAATAAGTGCTTAATTTTTCCTTTTTTTTCCTTTAGGTGTCCAGGTAAGTATCCTTCGGTTCTGTAAGCATTGGTTAATTTTTAGTGTGGGTAGACCTCTTTAGGGATTTCTTCAGCTTCTTTCCTCTTTCTGTCCCTCCCTTCCCAACTCTCTCCTACCCTCTTCTCTTTCCCCCACCCAACCCCTGTGGTCAGTTATTCTCACTAGCCTCCAAAGAGGAGCAGGGTCAGCCCAGGGTCAGGTTCAGGGTTTGTCGGTTTGTCGCAGGTTAGGGTTTAGAGACAGAGTTATGGGTTAGAAACAGACATCCAATTAGTTGATTTAATACATCCAATTTAGTGGTTAGGGGTTAGAGTAGGCTTCCAATAAGGGGGTTGCCTAGGTCCCCGGCAAGGTTAAGTTTAGGCGCAGCCACAGGAGGTTAAGCTTAGTATAGGCTTAGGGTGGGGTGTCAAAATGACCTATTTAAGAGGTCAGCGGGCTCAAGCCCAAGCGGACCACATCCCATGACCAACTCCATGGGACCCTGGCCGGGTAGGTTAGTGGAAAAAAAAGGCTCTCTCGTAGAGAACCAGGCAGTACTCTCCTTCGGAGAGGGCACATGGGCAGATCCTGAAGACTTTGGAAACCACCAATCAAGGTGGTAAATCAAAAATCTGACCATTCTTGCTGCCAGATAGTCAGCAGTCAACTGTAGGCGCTTACGCTTTCGGACCTAGTATGGTCCTTCATCAGGCGCAGTTGGGACTGGAAAGGTGCGTAGCTTGCGCGGCTTACTCAACCTAGGCCCACGCGGTTCTTGCTTTGATGCCTTTAAACGCTATGCCCAGGACGGTTAAAATTGACCTCACCATCACCCACCTGCAGTCCACGATATGGGATTTACTGCAAGTTTCTTCCTTCCGTGAGTATACCTTCCTGTCACGATGGTTCCAGGTAAGTACAAATCACTAGCTCTTTAGGGCTTAAACATTTAGGTTTTATTTATGTGCAGGTAAGTGCTTTTCCTTTTATACAGGTTTCCAGGTAAGTATTTCTTTCTTTGTTCCAGGTAAGTATTGGTTTAATTTTAGGTAAGTAGACCTTAGGGATTCTCAGGTTTCTTCTTCTGTCCCTCCTCCCCCATTCCTCCCAATCTCTTCCCTTCCCCATCACCCAACCCTAGGTCTATTCCCACTACCTCCAAAGAGGAGCAGGGTCAGCCCAGGGTCAGGTTCAAGGTTTGTCGGTTTATCGAGGTTAGGTTTAGAAACAGAGTTAGGGTTAGGAACAGACATCCAATTAGGGGCTTATTTAATACATCCAATTTAGTGGTTAGGGTTAGAGTAGGCTTCCAATTAGGGGTTAAGTTTAGGTCCTCAAAGGGGTTAGGTTTAGGCGTAGCCGCTAGAGGTTAAGTTTAGTATAGGGCTTAGGGTTGGGTGTCAAAAATGACTTACGAGCAGGTCAAAGGGCTCAAGCCCAAGGGACCACATCCCATGACCAACTCCGCGGGACCTGGCCGGGTAGGTTAAGGGAAAAAAAGGTTTCTCTCAAAGAGAGAAACCTGGTGCACTCTCCTCGGAGAGGCACATGGGCAGATCCCAAGATTGAAACCACCACCAAGGTGGTGGGGTTCAAAATTCGACTTATCTTGCCAGATAGTCAGCAGTCAACTGTAGGCGCCACGCTTCGACCTAGTATGGTCTTCATCAGGCGCAGTTGACTGAAAAGTAGCCTGGTATGGCTTACTCACCTAGGGCCCACTGCCCCTGTTGGATGCCTTTAACGTCATGCCCAGGACGGTTAAAATTGACCTCACCATCATCTACTCTGCAGTCCTCGATATGGGATTTACTGCAGTTTTCCTTCCGTGAGTATACCTTCCTTTCACGATGGTTCCAGGTAAGTATAATTCAATTAGCTCTTTAGGCTTAAACATTTAGGTTTTATTTATGTGCAGGTAAGTGCTTTTCCTTTTATACAGGTTTCCAGGTAAGTATTTTTCTTTGTTCCAGGTAAGTATTGGTTTAATTTTAGGTAAGTAGACCTTAGGGATTCTCAGGTTTCTTCTTCTTCTGTCCCTCCTCCCCCATTCCTCCCAATCTCTTCCTTCCCCATCACCCAACCCTAGGCGTCATTCCCACTACCTCCAAAGAGGAGCAGGGTCAGGCCCAGGGTCAGGTTCAAGGTTTGTCGGTTTATCGAGGTTAGGTTTAGAAACAGAGTTAGGGTTAGGAACAGACATCCAATTAGGGCTTATTTAATACATCCAATTTAGTGGTTAGGTTAGAGTAGGCTTCCAATTAGGGTTGTTTAGGTCCTCAAAAGGGGTTAGGTTTAGGCGTAGCCGCTAGAGGTTAAGTTTAGTATAGGGCTTAGGGTTGGGTGTCAAAATGACTTACGAGCAGGTCAAAGGGCTCAAGCCCAAGGGACCACATCCCATGACCAACTCCGGGACCTGGCCGGGTAGGTTATGGAAAAAGGTTTCTCTCAAAGAGAAACCTGGTGCACTCTCCTTCGGAGAGGGCACATGGGCAGATCCCAAGATTGAAACCACCACCAAGGTGGTGGGGTTCAAAAATTCGACTTATCTTGCCAGATAGTCAGCAGTCAACTGTAGGCGCCACGCTTCGACCTAGTATGGTCCTTCATCAGGCGCAGTTGACTGAAAGGTAAGTAGCCTGGTATGGCTTACTCACCTAGGGCCCACTGCTCCCTGTTGGATGCCTTTAACGCCATGCCCAGGACGGTTAAAATTGGACCTCACCATCATCTACTCTGCAGTCCTCGATATGGGATTTACTGCAGTTTTCCTTCCGTGAGTATACCTTCCTTTCACGATGGTTCCAGGTAAGTATAATTCAATTAGCTCTTTAGGCTTAAACATTTAGGTTTTATTTATGTGCAGGTAAGTGCTTTTCCTTTTATACAGGTTTGTAAGTATTTCTTTCTTTGTTCCAGGTAAGTATTGGTTTAATTTTAGGTAAGTAGACCTTAGGGATTCTCAGGTTTCTTCTTCTGTCCCTCCTCCCCCATTCCTCCCAATCTCTTCCTTCCCCATCACCCAACCCTAGGCCGTCATTCCCACTACCTCCAAAGAGGAGCAGGGTCAGGCCCAGGGTCAGGTTCAAGGTTTGTCGGTTTATCGAGGTTAGGTTTAGAAACAGAGTTAGGGTTAGGAACAGACATCCAATTAGGGCTTATTTAATACATCCAATTTAGTGGTTAGGGTTAGAGTAGGCTTCAATTAGGGGTTAAGTTTAGGTCCCTCAAAGGGGTTAGGTTTAGGCGAGCCGCTAGAGGTTGTTTAGTATAGGGCTTAGGGTTGGGTGTCAAAATGACTTACGAGCAGGTCAAAGGGCTCAAGCCCAAGGGACCACATCCCATGACCAACTCGCGGGACCTGGCCGGTAGGTTAGGAAAAAGGTTTCTCTCAAGAGAGAAACCTGGTGCACTCTCCTTCGGAGAGGGCACATGGGCAGATCCCAAAGATTGAAACCACCACCGAAGGTGGTGGGGTTCAAAAATTCGACTTATCTTGCCAGATAGTCAGCAGTCAACTGTAGGCGCTACGCTTCGACCTAGTATGGTCCTTCATCAGGCGCAGTTGACTGAAAGGTAAGTAGCCTGGTATGGCTTACTCACCTAGGGCCCACTGCTCCCTGTTGGATGCCTTTAACGCCATGCCCAGGACGGTTAAAATTGGACCTCACCATCATCTACTCTGCAGTCCTCGATATGGGATTTACTGCAGTTTTCCTTCCGTGAGTATACCTTCCTTTCACGATGGTTCCAGGTAAGTATAATTCAATTAGCTCTTTAGGGCTTAAACATTTAGGTTTTATTTATGTGCAGGTAAGTGCTTTTCCTTTATACAGGTTTCCAGGTAAGTATTTCTTTCTTTGTTCCAGGTAAGTATTGGTTTAATTTTAGGTAAGTAGACCTTAGGGATTCTCAGGTTTCCTTCTCTTCTGTCCCTCCTCTCCCATTCCCCCTCCCACCCTTCCTTCCCCATCACCCAACCCTAGGTCATTATTCCACTACCTCCAAAGAGAGCAGGGTCAGCCTAGGTCAGGTTCAAGGTTTGTCGTTTATCGAGGTTAGGTTTAGAAACAGAGTTAGTTAGGAACAGACATCCAATTAGGCTTATTTAATACATCCAATTTAGTGGTTAGGGGTTAGAGAGGCTCAATTAGGGGTTGCTTAGGGTCCTCAAAGGTTAGGTTTAGCGCAGTCATTAGAGGTTAAGCTAGTATAGGGGCTTAGGGTTGGGTGTCAAAATGACTCACGAGCAGGTCAAAGGGCTCAAGCCTGCGATCACATCCCATGACCAACTCCAGGACCTGGCCGGTAGGTTAAGGAAAAAGGTTTCTCTCAAAGAGAGAAACCTGGTGCACTCTCCTTCGGAGAGGGCACATGGGCAGATCCCAAAGATCGAAAACCACCCATTGAAGGTGGTGAAGGTTCAAAAATTCGACTTATCTTGCCAGACAGTCAGCAGTCAACTGTAGGCGCCACGCTTCGGACCTTAGTATGGTCCTTCATCAGGCGCAGTTGACTTGAAAGGCAAGTAGCTCTGGCATGGCTTTACTCACCTAGGGGCCCACTGCTCTCGTTGATGCCTTTTAACGCCATGCCCAGGACTTGAAAGAAAATTGGACCTCAATTATCACTCCACTCTGGCAGTCCTCGAGCATGGGATTTATTTTGTGTTTTCCTCCGTGAGTATACCTTCCTTTCAATGATTTGTCCAGGCAAGTACATTCAATTAGCTCTTTAGGCTTAAACATTTAGGTTTTATTTATGTGCAGGTAAGTGCTTTTTCCTTTACAGGTTTCCAGGCAAGTGTATTTTTCTTGGTTCCAGGCATTGGCTTTAATTTTAGGTAAGTAGACCTTAGGGATTCTCAGGTTTCCTCTCTCTTCTGTTCCCTCCCCTCCCCTCATTCTCTCCCAATCTCTTCCCTTCCCCTATCACCCAACCCTAGGCCGTCATTCCCACCTACCTCCAAAGAGGAGCAGGGTCAGGCCTGTGGGTCAGGTTCAAGGTTTGTTTGGTTTATCGAGGTTAGGTTTAGAAACAGAGTTAGGTTAGGAAACAGACATCCAATTATTAGGGGCCATTTAATACATCCAACCTAGTGGTTAGGGCTAGAGTAGGCTTCCACTTAGGGGTTAGGTTTAGTCCTCAAAAGGGGTTAGGCTTAGGCGCAGCCGCTTAGGAGGTTAAGCTTAGTATAGGGCTTAGGCTGCGTGTCAAAAATGACTCTACGTAGCAGGTCAAAGGGCTCAAGCTTCCAAGGGGACACATCCCATGACCAACTCCGCTGGGACCAGCTCGGTAGGTTATGGAAAAAGGCTTTCCTCTGTGAGAGAACCTGGTGCACTCTCCTCTTCGGTGAGGGCACATGGGCAGATCCCAAAGATTGGAAACCACCACCCAAGCTGCGGTGGGGTTCGCAATTGACTTGTCTTTGCCAGATAGTCAGCAGTCAACTGTAGAGCGCCATTGTTTCGACCTAGTATGGTCCTTCATCAGGCGCAGTTGACTGAAAGGTAAGTAGCCTGGTATGGCTTACTCACCTAGGGCCCACTGCTCCCTGTTGGATGCCTTTAACGCCATGCCCAGGACGGTTAAAATTGACCTCACCATCATCTACTCTGCAGTCCTCGATATGGGATTTACTGCAGTTTTCCTTCCGTGAGTATACCTTCCTTTCACGATGGTTCCAGGTAAGTATAATTCAATTAGCTCTTTAGGGCTTAAACATTTAGGTTTTATTTATGTGCAGGTAAGTGCTTTTCCTTTATACAGGTTTCCAGGTAAGTATTTTTTCTTTGTTCCAGGTAAGTATTGGTTTAATTTTAGGTAAGTAGACCTTAGGGATTCTCAGGTTTCCTTCTTCTGTCCCTCCCTCCCCATTCCTCCCAATCTCTTCCCTTCCCCATCACCCAACCCTAGGCCGTCATTCCACTACCTCCAAAGAGGAGCAGGGTCAGGCCCAGGGTCAGGTTCAAGGTTTGTCGGTTTATCGAGGTTAGGTTTAGAAACAGAGTTAGGTTAGGAACAGACATCCAATTAGGGGCTTATTTAATACATCCAATTTAGTGGTTAGGGTTAGAGTAGGCTTCAATTAGGGTTAAGTTTAGGTCCTCAAAAGGGTTAGGTTTAGGCGAGCCGCTAGAGGTTAAGTTTAGTATAGGGCTTAGGTTGGGTGTCAAAAATGACTTACGAGCAGGTCAAGGGCTCAAGCCCAAGGACCACATCCCATGACCAACTCCGGGACCTGGCCGGTAGGTTAAGGAAAAAGGTTTCTCTCAAAGAGAAACCTGGTGCACTCTCTCGGAGAGGGCACATGGGCAGATCCCAAGATTGAAACCACCACCAAGGTGGTGGGGTTCAAAATTCGACTTATCTTGCCAGATAGTCAGCAGTCAACTGTAGGCGCCACGCTCGACCTAGTATGGTCCTTCATCAGGCGCAGTTGACTGAAAGGTAAGTAGCCTGGTATGGCTTACTCACCCAGGGCCCACTGCTCCCTGTTGGATGCCTTTAACGCCATGCCCAGGACGGTTAAAATTGACCTCACCATCATCTACTCTGCAGTCCTCGATATGGGATTTACTGCAGTTTTCCTTCCGTGAGTATACCTTCCTTTCACGATGGTTCCAGGTAAGTATAATTCAATTAGCTCTTTAGGCTTAAACATTTAGGTTTTATTTATGTGCAGGTAAGTGCTTTTCCTTTATACAGGTTTCCAGGTAAGTATTTCTTTCTTTGTTCCAGGTAAGTATTGGTTTAATTTAGGTAAGTAGACCTTAGATTCTCAGGTTTCTTCTTCTGTCCTCCTCCCCCATTCCCTCCCAATCTCTTCCCTTCCCCATCACCCAACCCTAGGTCATTCCCACTACCTCCAAAGAGGAGCAGGGTCAGGCCCAGGGTCAGGTTCAAGGTTTGTCGGTTTATCGAGGTTAGGTTTAGAAACAGAGTTAGGGTTAGGAACAGACATCCAATTAGGGCTTATTTAATACATCCAATTTAGTGGTTAGGGTTAGAGTAGGCTTCCAATTAGGGTTAAGTTTAGGTCCTCAAAAGGGGTTAGGTTTAGGCGCAGCCGCTAGAGGTTAAGTTTAGTATAGGGCTTAGGTTGGGTGTCAAAATGACTTACGAGCAGGTCAAAGGGCTCAAGCCCAAGGGACCACATCCCATGACCAACTCGCGGGACCTGGCCGGGTAGGTTATGGAAAAAGGTTTCTCTCAAAGAGAGAAACCTGGTGCACTCTCCTCTTCGGAGAGGGCACATGGGCAGATCCCAAGATTGAAACCACCACCCAAGGTGGTGGGGTTCAAAATTGACTTATCTTGCCAGATAGTCAGCAGTCAACTGTAGGCGCCACGCTTCGGACCTAGTATGGTCCTTCATCAGGCGCAGTTGACTGAAAGGTAAGTAGCCTGGTATGGCTTACTCACCTAGGGCCCACTGCTCCCTGTTGGATGCCTTTAACGCCATGCCCAGGACGGTTAAAATTGGACCTCACCATCATCTACTCTGCAGTCCTCGATATGGGATTTACTGCAGTTTTCCTTCCGTGAGTATACCTTCCTTTCACGATGGTTCCAGGTAAGTATAATTCAATTAGCTCTTTAGGGCTTAAACATTTAGGTTTTATTTATGTGCAGGTAAGTGCTTTTCCTTTTATACAGGTTTCCAGGTAAGTATTTCTTTCTTTGTTCCAGGTAAGTATTGGTTTAATTTTAGGTAAGTAGACCTTAGGGATTCTCAGGTTTCTTCTTCTGTCCCTCCTCCCCATTCCCTCCCAATCTCTTCCCTTCCCCATCACCCAACCCTAGGCTCATTCCCACTACCTCCAAAGAGGAGCAGGGTCAGGCCCAGGGTCAGGTTCAAGGTTTGTCGGTTTATCGAGGTTAGGTTTAGAAACAGAGTTAGGGTTAGGAACAGACATCCAATTAGGGGCTTATTTAATACATCCAATTTAGTGGTTAGGTTAGAGTAGGCTTCCAATTAGGGTTAAGTTTAGGTCCTCAAAGGGGTTAGGTTTAGGCGTGTAGCCGCTAGAGGTTAAGTTTAGTATAGGGCTTAGGTTGGGTGTCAAAATGACTTACGAGCAGGTCAAAGGGCTCAAGCCCAAGGGACCACATCCCATGACCAACTCCGCGACCTGGCCGGGTAGGTTAGGAAAAAGGTTTCTCTCAAAGAGAAACCTGGTGCACTCTCTTCGGAGAGGGCACATGGGCAGATCCCAAGATTGAAACCACCACCCAAGGTGGTGGGGTTCAAAAATTCGACTTATCTTGCCAGATAGTCAGCAGTCAACTGTAGGCGCTACGCTTCGACCTAGTATGGTCCTTCATCAGGCGCAGTTGACTGAAAGGTAAGTAGCCTGGTATGGCTTACTCACCTAGGGCCCACTGCTCCCTGTTGGATGCCTTTAACGCCATGCCCAGGACGGTTAAAATTGGACCTCACCATCATCTACTCTGCAGTTCTCGATATGGGATTTACTGCAGTTTTCCTTCCGTGAGTATACCTTCCTTTCACGATGGTTCCAGGTAAGTATAATTCAATTAGCTCTTTAGGGCTTAAACATTTAGGTTTTATTTATGTGCAGGTAAGTGCTTTTTCCTTTTATACAGGTTTCCAGGTAAGTATTTTTTCTTTGTTCCAGGTAAGTATTGGTTTAATTTTAGGTAAGTAGACCTTAGGGATTCTCAGGTTTAGGTTAGGTTAGGTTAGGTTAGGGTTAGGGTTAGGGTTAGGGTTAGGAAAGAGAGTTCTCCCGGGAGAGAACCAGTGCACTCCCTCTTCAGAGTGGGCTGGTGAGGACAGATCTCCCAGTTTGGGTTCCACCACCCAAAGGTGGTGGAGGGTCAAAAATTTAAACATAGCTGTTTTATAGCTAGTTTTAGGTAAGTCGACCGCTGCGCAACGTTTCGGCCATTTAGGGCCTTCATCAGGCGCGGTCGACGAGAGTGGGTAGCCTAGTATGGCTTACACCACTTGGGCCCGTGCCCAGCTGCTCCCTCCAGGGTGCAGTTTAACGTCTTGCCCAGGACGGAATAGACTCTCACCTTCATCTACTCTGCACACCCTAGTATGGGATTTGTGCAGTTTTCCATCCGGTGAGTTACTTAACGAGGTAAGTATTCCAATTAAATTTCCTTTTTCTAGGTTTTTCTTCCTTTAGGGGTTTCCGAATTTGACTAATATGTCTTTTTTCTTCCTTTTAGGGGTTCCAGGTAAGTATAGGTTTTAGGTAAGTATTGTTTTCACTAATTATAGGTTATGATTTTTGACTAAATATGTCTTTTTCTTCCAATAGGGGTTCCAGGTGATTGATGTATTCAGGTAAGTGCTCTTCTTTTCCTCCTTTGTTCTTCTGTTCTTCCCATCCTTCTTCTTTGATCCTCTACTCCACACTTCTTCTTCCTTCTCATCCAGCTGCCTTCTCTACCTTCATCGTCACTAATATGTGCTTTAATAAAATTGACTCAACTGTGTCTC
>WFAA01000078.1:0-39798 GCA_009823395.1 Thamnaconus septentrionalis | reverse complement strand
AAAGGGTTTGGGGGAAAAATTTTAAAATTTTGGAATTAATTTTATTTTTTCCCCTTTTTAATCCCTTTCCGGGTTAAACCCCAAACCCCGAGTGGGGATGCCCTTAAAATTTTAAAAATAAATTTTGTTCCCTATTTTAAAGGTTAAGTTGGTTTTTTTTTTTTTTTTTTGGTATTTTTATAAAAACCAAAATTTTTTTCCCTTTTTGGGAAGGGGAAGGGTTTAGTCCCTTTTTTTACCTTTTTTTTTTTGGTTTGCAAAGGTTTTTTAAAAAGGGTTTTTTAAATTTTTTCCTTTCCACCCTTCCCTTTCCCTTCTACCGTTTAAAAAACCCCTTTGGGGGTTTCTGGGCTTTTCAATCCCTTTCCCCCCTTTTTTTTTTTAATTTGAAATTCCAAATTTTTCCCCTTTGGCAGGGGGTAATTGGGGTTTTATTAACCCCCTTTTTTTTTGGTTTAATCCTTAAAATTTTTTATTTTAGGTAATTTTTCCCCCTTTTTTCCCTTTTCCCTCCCCTTCCCTTTTCCCCTCCCAAAATGGCCCCTTTCCTTTTCCCCCCTTTTTCCCTTTTTCCGGGGTTTAAAAATTTTTTTAGGGGGTTTTTTTTTTCCCCCGGGGTTTTTTAAAATTTGGTCCAAAATTTTAAAATTCCCCCAATTTTTGGGTTAAAAAAATTTTGGAAACCTTTTAAAATTTTTAAAAGCAAAAGGGTTTTACCCAAAGGGTTAAAAAAACCTTTTTTTGGGATTGGGAGTTTTGGGGGAAAAAACCCCCCCTAATTTTTTCCCAAATTTTACCCTTTTTAAAAGGGGTTTTAGGCCCCTGGGAAGGTTTGGGAGGTTAAATTTTAGGGCTAATCCTGTGGTTTCCCAAATTCTAATTTGGGAAGTTGGTTTGGTTTGCCACCCGGCTGAGGGTGGGGTTTTTTAAATGCTTTAAGTTTCCCCCAAAATGGGTTTTAAAATTTTCCCGGAAAGGTTTTGGGTATTTTTACCTTTTTTCCCAGGCCACCGGAAAATTTAGTTTTCCCACCTTTAACCCCCCAAGGGGGAATTTCTTCCCCCAGGGTTAAAGGGTTTTTTTTATGGGAGTTGTATTTTTTTAAAAATTTTTTTTTTTTTGGGGTTGGAAGGGTTTTTTCCAATTTTTTAAACCCTTTTTTCCCTTTTTTTAGGTTGGTTTTAACCCCCCTAATTTTTTTTTATTTTTTGGGATTGGGGGGTTAGGGAGGGTTAGGGTTGGTTTTGGGGGGTTTTTTAAAGGGTTTTGGGGAGGGCCCCCTTTCCCCCGGTTTTGGGTTCCCCTTTTAAAATTTTTACCCCCCAATTTGTTTTTTTTACTTTAAAATTTGGCTTTAAAATTTTTTTTCCCCCCCTTTTTTGGGGTTTTAGTTTTTTCCCCTTTCCCCCAAATTTAGGTTTTAATTTTTTTTTTTTTTTTTTAATTTTTTCCTTTTTTTTAAATGCCTTAGTTTTTTTTTCCTTTTTTTTTTTTTTTTTTCCCTTTTTTTTTTTATCCTTTTTCCTCCCCTTTCTTCTTTTTTTTTCCCCTTTCCTTCCCCTTTCTTCTTTCCCCCTTCTTCACCTTCCTTTCTCCCTTTCCCCCTTCCCATTCCTTTTCCTCTTTCCTCCCCTTTTCTCCACCCCTCCCTTCCCTTCCCCCCCCCTTTCCCTTCCTTCCTGGCCTATTAGGCCCCAATTTATTCCTCAAGCCTCCCCCCAAAATTCCCCTATTTCCTTTTTTGGTAAAAATTTAATACTTGCTGGGTTATTTTAAAGGGGCCCCAAAAATAAGGCCAGCAGGGTTAAGTTAAAAAAGTTAAAAACCCGAAAAGGGGGAAAAAAGGGAAAAAGGACAAAAAGGGACGAAAAGGGTTAGGGGGAAAAGGGAAAGAAAAGGAAAGGGTTGGGTTTAAATTTTAAAGGGTTTGGAGGAGGGTTAGGTTTAAGGGGTTTTTATTTTAAAGGGTTAGGGGGGAGGGCCCAATTTAAAAAAATGGGGGTTGGGAAATTCCTAAAAGGGGGGAGGGGGGGGATTTCCAAGGGGGGAAAGGAAAAGGGTTTCCCAAAACCCCCAAACCCCCAAATTTTTTCCCCTTTAAAATTTAAAAAAGGGGGGTTTTCCCAAAAAATTTTGTTTAGGTGGTTTGGGAGGTTTCCCCCTTTGGTTTTAAACCCCCATTAAAATTTGGCCCTTTGGTTTTCTTTTTTTCCCTATTTTTTTAAATTTGGTTTGGTTTCCCGGGGGTTTGAAATTTGTTTTTAAATTTCCTTTTTTAGGGGTTTTTTTTTTTTTTTTGGGAATTTCCCATTTTTTTCCTTTTTCTTTTTCTTCCCTTTTTTTTCCTTTCCCCCCCCTTTTTATCTTTTTTTTTTCTTCTTTTTTTTTCCCTTCCCCCTTTTTTCCCCCTTTTTTTTCCCCCCTTTTTGGTAGGAAATATCCCTAATTTTCCTTTTCCCTTCCCCCCCCATCCCTTTCCTCTCTGTTTATCCTGCTTTTTTCCCCCACCCCCCCTTTTTATTTTTTTTTTTTTTATTGAAGGTTAAGGGGGTTATTTTTTTTGGGGTTTTTCTAGGGGTATTTTTTTAGGGTTTCTCCCAAGGGGCCCCCCACCCCGGGTTTAAATTTAAATTTGGGGGTTTTTTTGTATTGAACCCGGTTGGTGGGGTTAAAATTTTAGGGTGTTTAAATTTTGGGTGGGATTTTTAATTGGGTGTAGGAGGGAGCCCTTGGGGCCCAGGGATTTCCCTTCCCACTTGGGCTTAGTTTGGGTTTCCCCCCAAAGGTTTTGGGGTTCAATTTTTTACTTTTTCCCCTTTAGGGACGTTTAACGGGTTTCCGGCTTTCATTTGGTTTTTAGGCCAAATTTGGAAATTGTGGTGGGTTAGAATTCCTTACCAACCCACCCTTCCTCCCAACCCTCTTCCCCCCAGTCCCCAACCCAGGCAATTCCCTACCTCCAAAATGGGCGGCCCAGGGTAGGGATTTACGGTTTTCATTAGGTTTAGGGTTATTGGGTTAGGTAGATCCCAATTTAGTGGTTTCAATACATTTTTTTTTAGGGGTTCCAATGGTTCTTTTATGCTTTTTTAGGTTTAGGTAAGATAGGTTGGTTAGTAAATTAACTCAAAAAATGTTCCCCACTTAGGCCAATTCCTGACAGTGCCGGCAAGGTTAGGTATGAATTATGAATCCACCCTGATTTGGGATGGATCCTGTGCACCTTCACTTCTCAGTAGGCACTTCCTAAGTTTGTCCCAACGATACTAGAACCCACCATCCGAAGATAGTGGGCAGGGTTCAAAAAATTGACCCCTTCACGCCTGAATGTCTTAGTGGTCGGCCAGGTCGCGATCAAGCCTCGGGCTACAGGCCTCTCCAGGGCCCCCTACCAGGCGCCTTGTAACCCACTGGTAGCTGAGTGGCTTAATCATGCCTTGACCTCGCTTTTATGCCAAGCATCCATTCCTCTTCGTTCTCCCATCTTCCCATTCCAGGTAAGTGGTTTTCTTTTCTTTTATGAGCTTTTTATTATTAATTGTTTTTCTTCTCTTCTCCCCTTTAGGTGATGGTGGATCCAGGTAAGTGGTTATTTTATTCCTATTCTTCTTCTAACCCTTTCTTTCTTTTCAGGTTGCAGTTTAACGTCTTGCCCAGGACGGCTGTAAGTATCCTTTCTTCTTCTTTCTCCATCCCTCTTTTCTTCCCTTTGCTCTTCCTCAGTCGGCATTCCTTCCTCCTTTTCCTGCTTTTTCCTCCTCCATTTCGCTTTTCCTCTTTAGGGGTTCAATCAAATAAAGTGCCTCACCTGGCATTGTCTTCAGGGGCCTAATCAACTCACTCTCCTGGCATTCATTCCTCAGGGGTCTCATCAATGGCAGATAATGGATTTGGTTAAATTAGGATCAGGAAACAGGTTCACAGCATCATCGAGTCAGAGCTCTGGTGCAAAACAGGCTAGGACAGTGTCCTCGAGAAAAGGAACTTTCATAATTAGTTTTAGATAGTCCAAATTATAGGTTAAATTGTAGTGAATAGGTTTAGAATTCCATTATCCAACCCCATCCCCTCCTCCCCATCCCTCCCAACCCTCTTCCCCTTTCCCCTCAGTCCCCAACCCTAGGCTGGCTATTCCCACTCACCTCCGAAGTGAGTAGGGTCAGGCCCAGGTCAGGGCCCAGGTTTATCCGGTTTGTCGAGGGTTAGGTTTAGGGTTAGGGTTAGGGTTAGGGCTAGATCTCCAATTTAGTGGTTAGTCAATACATCCAATTATGGGTTAAGTTTTAGGTATTGGTTCCGGAATAGGTTCTGTTTAGGTGGCATAAGAGAGTGGGGTTAGTGTTTAGGGTAAGCATAGGTTCAGGTTAGCTAAAGGGCTTAAGGCTCAATCAAAATCCGTGGTCCCCTCACTTAGGGCCAATTCCCGATGACAGTGCCGGCAAGGTTAGGAAAAGGAATTATGAATCCACCCTGAGCCTGGGATGGATCCTAGTGCACTCACTTCTCAGAAAGTGTCTCCTAAGTTTGTCCCAACGGACATTAGAAACCCACCCATCCGAAGATGGTGGGCAGGGGTTCAAAAATTGACCCTTCACGCCTGAAATGTCTTAGTGGTCGGGCCAGGTCGCGACGCTTTCGGCCATATTTGTGGCCTCATCAGGCGCTGTAACCCACCAGAAGCTGAGTGGCGACTGCGCCTGACTCGCCAAGTGCCAAGCATCTACCTTTCGCTTCTCCCATCTTCCCATTCCAGGTAAGTGGTTTTTTTTCTTTATGAGCTTTTTATTATTAATTGTTTTCTCTTTCTTCTCTCCTTTAGGTGATGGTGGATCCAGGTAGTGGTTATTTTATTCCTATTCTTCTTCTAACCCTTTTCTTTTCTTTTTCAGGTTTTTCGTAGTTTAACGTCTTGCCCAGGACTATGTGTAAGTATCCTTTCTTCTTCTTTCTCCATCCCTCTTTCTTCCCTTTGCTCTTCCTCAGTCGGTATTCTTCCCTCCTTTTTCCTGCTTTTTTCCTCCTCCATTTCTCGCTTTTCCTCTTTAGGGGTTCAATCAAAATAAAGTGGCTCACCTGGCATTGTCTTCAGGGGCCTAATCAACTCACTCTCCTGGCATTCATTCCTCAGGGTCTCATCAATGTGGCGTAGATAATGGATTTGGTTAAATTAGGATCAGGAACCGGTTCACAGCATCATCGAGTCAGAGCTCAGGTGCAAAATAGGGCTAGGGACAGTGTCCGAAAAGGAACTTTCATAATTAGTTTTTAGATAGTCCAAATTATAGGTTAAATTGTAGTGAATAGGGTTAGAATTCCATTATCAACTCCATCCCTCCCCCTCATCTCTCCCAACCCTCTTCCTTCCCCAGTCCCCAACCCTAGGTCATTATTCCCACTCACCAAGAGGAGTAGGGTCAGGCCCAGGTCAGGGCCCCAGGCTTATCGGGTTTGTCGAGGGTTAGGTTTAGGGTTAGGGTTAGGTTAGGGCTAGATCTCCAATTTAGTGGTTAGTCAATACATCCAATTATGGGTTAAGTTTAGGTATTGGTTCCGACAGGTTCTGTTTAGGTGCATAAGAGAGAGTGGTTAGGTTTAGGTGCACAGGTTCAGGGTTAGCTAAAGGGCTTAAGGCTCAAAAAAATCGTGGTCCTCACTTAGGCCAATTCTGACAGTGCCGGCAAGGTTAGGTAAAGGAATTATGAATCCACCCTGAGCCTGGGATGGATCCTAGTGCACTCACTTCTCAGAAAGTGTCTCCTAAGTTTGTCCCAACGGACACTAGAAACCCACCATCCGAAGATGGTGGGTAGGGGTTCAAAAATTGGACTTTCACGCTCTGAAATGTCTTAGTGGTCGGCCAGGGTCGCGACGCTTCCGGCCATATTTGTGGCCTTCATCAGGCGCTGTAACCGACCAGAAGCTGAGTGGCGAATGCGCCTGACTCGCTTTTAAGTGCCAAGCATCTACCTTTCGCTCTCCCATCTTCCCATTCCAGGTAAGTGGTTTTTTTTTCTTTTATGAGCTTTTTTATTATTAATTGTTTTTCTTCTCTTCTCCTTTAGGTGATGGTGGATCCAGGTAAGTGGTTATTTTATTCCTATTCTTCTTCTAACCCTTTCTTTTCTTTTCAGGTTGCAGTTTAACGCCTTGCCCAGGACGGCGGTAAGTATCCTTTCTTCTTCTTTTTCTCCATCCCTCTTTCTTCCCCCTTTGCTCTTTCCTCAGTCGGCATTCTTCCCTCCTTTTCCTGCTTTTTCCTCCTCCATTTTCGCTTCCTCTTAGTCTTCAATCAAAATAAAGTGGCTCACCTGGTATTGTCTTCAGGGGCCTAATCAACTCACTCTCCTGGCATTCATTCCTCAGGGGTCTCTATCAATGTGGCGATAATGGATTTGCTAAATTAGATCAGGAACGGGTTCACAGCATCATCGAGTCAGAGCTCAGGTGCAAACAGGGCTAGGACAGTGTCCGAAAAAGGAACTTATAATTAGTTTTTAGATAGTCCAAATTATAGGTTAAATTGTAGTGAATAGGGTTAGAATTCCATTAT
The DNA here is from genome assembly GCA_009823395.1 of Thamnaconus septentrionalis. NCBI lineage: Eukaryota > Metazoa > Chordata > Actinopteri > Tetraodontiformes > Monacanthidae > Thamnaconus > Thamnaconus septentrionalis. The sequence continues at coordinate 33,248 of WFAA01000078.1, read as the reverse complement.
CCAACCCATCCCTCCCCTCATCCCTCTCCCAACCTCTTCCCTTCCCCCAGTCCTCAACCCTAGGCCGCTATTCCCACTCACCTCCCGAAGAGGAGTAGGTCAGCCCAGGTCAGCCCCAGGTTTATCGGTTTGTCGAGGGTTAGGTTTAGGGTTAGGGTTAGGTTAGGGAACTAGATCTCCAATTTAGTGGTTAGTCAATACATCCAATTATGGGTTAAGTTTAGGTATTGGTCTCCGAATAGGTTCTGTTTAGGTGCATAAGAGAGAGTGGTTAGGTTTAGGGGTGTGCTACAGTTCAGGTTAGCCAAAGGGCTTAAGGTTCAATAAAATCTGTGGTCCTCACTTAGGCCAATTCTGACAGTGCTGCAAGGTTAGGTAAGGAATTATGAATCCACCCTGAGCCTGGGATGGATCCTCAGGTGCACACTTCTCAGAAAGTGTCTCCTAAGTTTGTCCCAACGATTACTCAGAACCCACCATCCGAAGATGGTGGGCAGGGGGTTCAAAAATTGGACTTTCACGCCTGAATGTCTTAGTGGTCGCCAGGTCGCGACGCTTCGCCATATTTGTGGCCTTCATCAGGCGCTGTAAACCGACTAGAAGCTGAGTGGCTTAATTGCGCCTTGACTCGCTTTTAAGTGCCAAGCATCTACCTTTCGCTCTCCCATCTTCCCATTCCAGGTAAGTGGTTTTCTTTTTCTTTATGAGCTTTTTATTATTAATTGTTTTTCTTCTCTTCTCCTTTAAATTGATGGTGGATCCAGGTAAGTGATTATTTATTCCTATTCTTCTTCTAACCCTTTCTTTTTTTTTTCAGGTTGCAGTTTAACGCCTGCCTGGGACGGCGTGTGTAAGACTTTTCTTCTTCTTTCACTCCATCCTCTTTCTTCCCTTTGCTCTTCCTCAGTCGGCATTCTTCCCTCCTCCTTTTCCTGCTTTTTCCTCCTCCATTTCTCGCTTCCTCTTTAGGGTTCAATCAAAATAAAGTGGCTTCACCTGGCATTGTCTTCAGGGGCCTAATCAACTCACTCTCCTGGCATTCATTCCTCAGGGTCTCATCAATGTGGCGTAGATAATGGATTTGGTTAAATTAGGATCAGAAACGGGTTCACAGCATCATCGAGTCAGAGCTCAGGTGCAAAACAGGGCTAAGGACAGTGTCCTAAAAGGAACTTTCATTTATTAGTTTTTCAATAGTCCAAATTATAGATTAAATTGTAGTGAATAGTTAGAATTCCATTATCTAACTCCATCCCTCCCCTCTATCCCTCCCAACCTCTTCCCTTCCCCCCTGGAAGTCCCCAACCCTAGGGCCGTCATTCCCATTCACCTCCTAAGAGGAGTAGGGTCAGGCCCAGAAGGTCAGGGCCCAGGTTTCATCGGTTTGTCGAGGGTTAGGTTTAGGGTTAGGGTTAGGGTTAAGGCCAGATCTCCAATTTAGTAGTTAATCAATACATCCAATTATAGGTTAAGCTTAGCGTGCATTGGTTCGGAATAAGTTCCTGTTGCAGGCGAGTAAGAGAGAGTGGTTAGAGTTTAGGGTAAGCATAGAAGTTTCAGGTTAGCTAAAGAGCTAAAGGCTCAACAAAATCACGTGGTCCTCACTTAGGCTAATTCCTGGACAAGTGCCGCAAAGTTAGGTATGGAGTTATGAATCCACCCTGAGCCTGGGATGGATCTGGTACTCACTTCTCAGAAAGTGTCTCCTAAGTTTGTCCCAACGGACATCAGAAACCCACCATCCGGTGCGATAGTGGGCAGGGGTTCAAAAAATTGACTTTCACGCCTGAAATGTCTTAGTATTCGGCCAGGTCGCGACGTTTGCCGGCCATGTTTGTGGCCTTCATCCAGGCGCTTGTGTGCGACCAGAAGCTGAGTGGCTTAATTGCGCCTTTGACCTGGCTTTTAAGTGCCAAGCATCTACCTTTCGTTCTCTATCTTCCCATTCCAAGTTGAGTGGTTTTCTTTTCTCTTTTATGAGCTTTTTATTATTAATTGTTTTTCTTCTCTCTCCTTTAGGTGATGATGGATCAGGTAAGTGGTTATTTTTGTCCTATTCTTCTTCTACCCTTTCTTTTCTTTTCAGGTTGCAGTTTAACGTCTTGCCCAGGACGGCCGGTAAGTATCCCTTTTTCTTCTTTCTCCATCCCTCTTTCTTCCTTTGCTCTTCCTCAGTCGGCATTCTTCCCTCCTTTCCTGCTTTTTCCTCCTCCATTTCGCTTTTCCTCTTTGAGGGTTCAATCAAAATAAAGTGGCTCACCTGGCATTGTCTTCAGAGACTAATCAACTCACTCTAGGCGGCTTTCGTTTCACTCAGGGGTCTCTCATCAATGTAGGCGTGAATGTTGGTTGGATTAAATTAGGATCAGAGCAGGTTCACAGCATCATCGGGTCAGAGCTCAGGTGCAAAAGCCTGAAGACTGAGGGACAGTGTCCGAAAGGAACTCATCATTAGTTTTTTAATGGTCAAATTATAGGTTAAATTGTAGTAGATAGGGGTTAGGGTTCAGTATCCAACCATCCCCTCCCCCATCCCTCCCAACCCTCTTCCCCTCCCCAGTCCCACAGCCCTGGAGCCGTCATTCCCACTACCTCCGAGTGAGTAGGGTCAGGCCAGGGTCAGGGCAGGTTGCTCTGTTTGAGGGTTGGGGTTTGGGAGTTAGGGTTAGGGTTAGGGCTATGATCTCCAATTTAAGTAGTTAGTCAATACAGCCAATTATGGGTTAAAGTTTGATTATTGGTTCGAATAGGTTCTGTTTGAAACGTATAAGAGAGAGTGGTTAGGTTTTAGGGTGAAAGCATAGGTTCGGAGTTAGCTAAAGGGCTTGGGGCTCAACAAAATCCGTGGTCCTCCTTGGGCCAATTCTGACAGTGCCGGCAAAGGTTAGGCAAAGGGTATAGATCACCCTGAGCCTGGGATGGATCCTAGTGCACTCACTACTCCAAGAAGTGTCTCTAAGTTTGACCAACGGACACTTTCACAGTCCACCATCCGAAAGATGATGGGCAGGGGTTCAAAAATTAGACTTTCACGTCCTGAATATATGTAGTAATTGAGCCAAGTCGCGGCGTTCGGCCATATTGTGGCCTTGTTCGAGCGCTGTAACGAGCCCAGAAGCTGAGTGGTGCTTAAACCGCTACGCTTTAAGTGCCAAGCATCTACCTACCGTTCTCCTATCTTTATTACCAGGTAAGTGGTTTCTTTCTACTTTTATGGCTTTATTTTGTGTTGTTTCTTCTCTTCTCTCACAAGTCCATGATGGATCCAGAGTAAGTGGGTTGGAGTTATTCCCTATTCTTCTTCTAACCCCTTCTCTTCTTCTTTTCGGGTTTGCGGTTTCGCGTCTTGCCCAGGGCAGTGGTAAGTATCCCTTTTCTTCTTCTCTTCCCATCCTCTTTCTTCCCACCCTCTTCCTCAGTGAGCATTCTTCCTCCTTTTCCTGCTTTTTCCTCCTCCATTTCACTTTCCTCTTGGGGTTCAATCAAAATAAAATTAGGCTCACCTGGCGAAAACTGTCTTCGATTTCCTGATCAACTCACTCTCCTGTGGCATTAATTCCTCCAGAGGTCTCATCAATGTAGGCGTGAATATTTGGGATTTGGTACAAATTAGGATCAAGGCAGTTTCCCACAGCATCACGTCGGGAGTCAGGCTCAGGAGTGCAAAAACTGAGACTGGACAGTGGTCAAGAAAGGAACCATTATTAGTTTTGATAGTCCAATATGCGGAACAATTGTAGTGAATAGGGTTAGATTTCCATTGTCCAGCCCATCCCCTCCCCATCCCCTCCAACCTCTTCCTTCCCCCGGTCCCCAACCCTGAGCGTCATTCCCACTACCTCCGAAGAGGGTAAGGTCCAGGCCAAGGTCAGAAGCTGGAGTTTATCCCAGTTTGTGGAGGTTGAGGTTTGGGGATTAGGGTTGAAGAGTTAGAGGCCTGAATCTCAATTTAGTAGTTAGTCAATACATCCAATTGTGAGTTAGGATTTTAGGCATTAGTTTGCGAATAGGTTCTGTTTAGGCGTGGTAGAAGGTGGTTAGGTTTAGAATTGACACCAAGTTGAGTTAAACAAAGAGGCAAGGCTCATAAAATCCGTAGTCCTCACCCAGGCCAATTCCTACAGCAGTGCCCGGCAAGGTTAGGTAAAGATTATAGATCTACCCCTGAGCTAGAAGGACCAGATCCTAGTGCACTCGCCTTCTCAGAAAGTGTCTCCTGGTTGTCCCAACGGACACTAGAACCCACCATCCAAGATGGTGGGCAGGATTCAAAAATTAGACATTCACGCTGAATATGTTGTGGTCGGCCAGGTCGGACGGGCCATAGTCTGGCCTTCTTCAGGCGCTGTAACCGACCAGAAGCTGAGTGGCGATTCGCCCTTAACTCGCTTTAAGTGCCAAGCATCCACCTTTTTCTCTATCTTCCCTACCAGGTAAGTGGTTTCTTTTCTCTTTTATGAGCTGTATTTTTATTAAATTTCTTCTCTTCTCTCCTTTAGGTCCGGGGATCCAGGTAAGTGGTTAGGTTTTCCTATTCTTCTTCTAACCCTTCTTTTCTTCTTTTAGGTTGCAGTTTAACGCTTGCCCAGGAAGAAGTATCTCCTTCTTCCCCCATCCCTCTTTCTTCCTTTACTCTTCCTCAGTCGACATTCTTCCTCCTTTTCCTTCTTTTTCCTCCTCCATTTCCTGCTTTCCCATCAATAAAGTGGCTCTCCTGGTATTCTTCTTCAGGGGCCTGATCAACTCACCTCCTGGCATTAATTCTTGGGGTCCATATACAGCAAGGATAATGGGTTTGGTAAATCAGGATCAGGACGGGTTCACAGCACCCGAGTCAGAGCCAAGGTGCAAATTAGGGTTGGAATAGAGTCCAAAAAGACCTTAAAAGTTTTTAGATAATCCAATATAAGGTTAATTATAGTGATTAGGGTTAGAATTCCATTGTCCAACCATCCCCTCCCCATCCTCCCAACCTCTTCCCTTCCCCAGTCCCCAACCCTAGGGTCATTCCCCTACCTCCGAAGAGGGGGGTCAGGCCCAGGTCAGCCCAGGTTTATCGGTTTGTGGGGTTAGGAGGGTTAGGTTAGGGGTAGACCTCCAATTTAGTGGTTAATCAATATCTCCAATTATGGGTTAAGTTTAGGCATTGGTTTAATAGGTTCTGTTTAGGCGTGGTAGAGGTGGTTAGGTTTAGGGAAGCATAGGTTCAGGTTAGCTAAAGGGCTTAGGCTCAACAAAATCCGTGGTCCTCACTTAGCCAATTCTGACAGTGCCGGCAAGGTTAGGTAAAGGAATTTGAATCCACCCTGAGCCTGGGATGGATCCTAGTGCACTCACTTCCAGAAAGTGTCTCCTAAGTTTGTCCCAACGGAACTAGAACCCACCATCCAAGATGGTGGGCAGGGATTCAAAATTAGACATTCACGCTGAATATTATAGTGGTCGGCCAGGTGGACGGCCATAGTCTGGCCTTCTTCAGGCTGTAACCGACCAGAAGCTGAGTGGCATCCGCCTTAACTCGCTTTAAGTGCCAAGCATCCCCTTTCGTTCTCCTATCTTCCCTACCAGGTAAGTGGTTTTTTTCTTTTTATGAGCTGTTTTTTATTAACCATTTCTTCTCTTCTCTCCTTTGGGTCGCGGGATCCAGGTAAGTGGTTAGGTTCTTCCTATTCTTCTTCTAACCCCTTCTTCTTTTAGGTTGCAGTTTAACGCTTGCCCAGGGCGGTAATATCTCCTTCTTCTTCTTTCCCATCCTCTTTCTTCCCTTTACTCTTCCTCAGTCGACATTCTTCCCTCCTTTTCCTTTTTTCCTCCTCCATTTCCTGCTTTCCCATCAATAAAGTGGCTCTCCTGGTATTCTTCTTCAGGGGCCTGATCAACTCACCTCCTGGCATTAATTCTTCAGGGTCTCATATACAGCAAGGATAATGGGTTTGGTAAATCAGGATCAGGAACGGGTTCACAGCACCGCGAGTCAGAGCCAAGGTGCAAATTAGGGTTAGGAATAGAGTCCGAAAAAAGACCTTAAAGTTTTAGATAATCCAATATAGGTTAATTATAGTGGGGTTAGAATTCCATTGTCAACCCATCCCTCCCCATCCTCCCAACCTCTTCCCTTGTCCCCAACCCTAGGCCATTCCCCTCCCCAAGGGGTAGGGTCAGGCCCAGGGTCAGGGCCCAGGTTTATCGGTTTGTCGGGTTAGGGTTAGGGTTAGGGTTAGGGTTAGGCTGACCTCCAATTTAGTGGTTAATCAATATTCCAATTATGGGTTGTTTAGGCATTGGTTTGCGAATAGGTTCTGTTTAGGCGTGGTAGAGGGTGGTTAGGTTTAGGGTGCATAGGTTCAGGTTAGCTAAAGGGCTTGGCCAACAAAATCCGTGGTCCTCACTTGGGCCAATTCTGACAGTGCCGGCAAGGTTAGGTAAAGGAATTATGAATCCACCCTGAGCCTGGGATGGATCCTAGTGCACTCACTTCTCAGAAAGTGTCTCCTAAGTTTGTCCCAACGGAACTAGAACCCACCATCCGAAGATGGTGGGCAGGATTCAAAAATTAGACATTCACGCTGAATATGTCAAGTGGTCGGCCAGGTCGCGACGCGATAGTCTGGCCTTCTTCAGGCCTGTAACCGACCAGAAGCTGAGTGGCGATTCGCGCCTTAACTCGCTTTAAGTGCCAAGCATCCACCTTTCTTCCCTATCTTCCCTGGTGTGGTTTTCTTTTTCTTTATGAGCTGTATTTTATTAACCATTTCTTCTCTTCTCTCCTTTAGGTCGCGGGATCCAGGTAAGTGGTTAGGTTCTTCCTATTCTTCTTCTAACCCCTTCTTTTCTTCTTTTAGGTTGCAGTTTAACGCTTGAGGGCGGGGTAAGTATCTTTCTTCTTCTTCCCATCCCTCTTTCTTCCTTTACTCTTCCTCAGTCGACATTCTTCCCTCCTTTTCCTTCTTTTTCCTCCTCCATTTCCTGCTTTCCCATCAATAAAGTGGCTCTCCTGGTATTCTTCTTCAGGGGCCTGATCAACTCCTCCCTGGCATTAATTCTTCAGGGTCTCATATACAGCAAGGATAATGGGTTTGGTAAATCAGGATCAGGGCGGGTTCAAGCACCGCAGTCAGAGCCAAGGTGCAAATTAGGGTTAGGAATAGAGTCCAAAAAAACCTTAAAAGTTTTTAGATAATCCAATATAGGTTAATTATAGTGATTAGGTTAGAATTCCATTGTCCAACCCATCCCTCCCCATCCCCTCCCAACCCTCTTCCCTTCCCCAGTCCCCAACCCTAGGCCGTCATTCCCACTACCTCCGAAGGGAGGGTCAGGCCCAGGGTCAGGGCCCAGGTTTATCGGTTTGTCGGGGTTAGGGTTAGGGAGGAGTTAGGGGGCTAGACCTCCAATTTAGTGGTTAATCAATATTCCAATTATGGGTTAAGTTTAGGCATTGGTTTCGAATAGGTTCTGTTTAGGGGGTAGAGAGTGGTTAGGTTTAGGGTAAATAGGTTCAGGTTAGCTAAAGGGCTTAAGGCTCAACAAAATCCGTGGTCCTCCTTAGCCAATTCTGACAGTGCCGGCAAGGTTAGGTAAAGGAATTATGAATCCACCCTGAGCCTGGGATGGATCCGTGCACTCACTTCTCAGAAAGTGTCTTAAGTTTGTCCCAACGGAACTAGAACCCACCATCCGAAGATGGTGGGCAGGGATTCAAAAATTAGACATTCACGCTGAATATTAGTGGTCGGCCAGGTCCGGACGCCCATAGTCTGGCCTTCTTCAGGCGCTGTAACCGACCAGAAGCTGAGTGGCGATTCGGCCCTAACTCGCTTTAAGTAAGCATCCACCCGTTCTCCTATCTTCCTACCAGGTAAGTGGTTTCTTTTTCTTTTATGAGCTGTATTTTTATTAACCATTTCTTCTCTTCTCTCCTTTAGGTCGGATCCAGGTAAGTTTAGGTTCTTCCTATTCTTCTTCTAACCCCTTCTTTTCTTCTTTTGGTTGCAGTTTAACGCTTGCCCAGGCGGGGTAAGTATCTCCTTCTTCTTCTCTTCCCATCCTCTTTCTTCCTTTACTCTTCCTCAGTCGACATTCTTCCCTCCTTTTCCTTCTTTTTCCTCCTCCATTTCCTGCTTTCCCATCAATAAAGTGGCTCTCCTGGTATTCTTCTTCAGGGGCCTGATCAACTCCCTCCTGGCATTAATTCTTCAGGGTCTCATAACAGCAAGGATAATGGGTTTGGTAAATCAGGATCAGGAACGGGTTCACAGCACCGCGAGTCAGAGCCAAGGTGCAAATTAGGGTTAGGAATAGAGTCCAAAAAGACCTTAAAAGTTTTAGATAATCCAATATAAGGTTAATTATAGTGATTAGGGTTAAATTCCTTTCCAAATCCCCTCCCATCCCTCCCAACCCTCTTCCCTTCCCCAGTCCCCAACCCTAGGCCTACCCCTACCTCCGAAGAGGAGTAGGGTCAGGCCAGGTCAGGGCCCAGGTTTATCGGTTTGTCGAGGGTTAGGGTTAGGGTTGGGGTTAGGGTTAGGGCTAGACCTCCAATTTGGGTTAATCAATTCCCAATTATGGGTTAAGTTTAGGCATTGGTTTCAATAGGTTCTGTTTAGGCGTGGTAGAGAGTGGTTGGTTTGGTGCATAGGTTCAGGTTAGCTAAAGGGCTTGGGCTCAACAAAATCCGTGGTCCTCACTTAGGCCAATTCTGACAGTGCCGGCAAGGTTAGGTAAGGAATTATGAATCCACCCTGAGCCTGGGATGGATCCTAGTGCCTCACTTCAGAAAGTGTTCTAAGTTTGTCCCAAGGACTGAACCCCCATCCAAGATGGTGGGGGGATCAAAAATTAGACATTCCGCTGAATATGTCATAGTGGTGGCCAGGTCGCGACGTTTGCCATAGTCTGGCCTTCTTCAGGCGCTGTAACCGACCAGAAGCTGAGTGGCGATTCCGGCTTTTCGCTTTAAGTGCCAAGCATCCACCTTTCTTCTCCTATCTTCCCTACCAGGTAAGTGGTTTTTTTTCTTTTTAGAGCTGTATTTTTATTAACCATTTTTCTCTTCTCTCCTTTAGGTCCGGGGATCCAGGTAAGTGGTTAGGTTCTTCCTATTCTTCTTCTAACCCCTTTTCTTCTTTTAGGTTGCAGTTTAACGCTTGGGGTATATAAATTTTCCCTTCTCTTCCTCAGTCGACATTCTTCCCTCCTTTTCCTTCTTTTTCCTCCTCCATTTCCTGCTTTCCCATCAATAAAGTGGCTCCCTGGTATTCTTCTTCAGGGCCTGATCAACTCACCTCCTGGCATTAATTCTTCAGGGTCTCATTAAGCAAGGATAATGGGTTTGGTAAATCAGGATCAGGAAGGGTTCACAGCACCTCGGTCAGAGCCAAGGTGCAAATTAGGGTTAGGAATAGAGTCCGAAAAAGACCTTAAAAGTTTTTAGATAATCCAATATATATTAATTATAGTGATTAGGTTAAATTCCATTGTCCAACCCATCCCCTCCCCATCCCCCCAACCCTCCCCTTCCCCAGTCCCCAACCCTAGGCTATTCCCACCCCAGAGGTAGGGTCAGGCCAGGGTCAGGGCCCAGGTTTATCGGTTTGTCGGGTTAGGGTTAGGGTTAGGGTTAGGGTTAGGCTAGACCTCCAATTTAGTGGTTAATCAATATCTCCAATTATGGGTTAAGTTTAGCATTGGTTTGCGAAAGGTTCTGTTTAGGCGTTAGAGAGTGGTTAGGTTTAGGGTAAGCATAGGTTCAGGTTAGCTAAAGGGCTTAAGGCTCAACAAAATCCGGGTCCCCTTGGCCAATTCTGACAGTGCCGGCAAGGTTAGGTAAGGAATTTGAATCCACCCTGAGCCTGGGATGGATCCTAGGCACTCACTTCTGAAAGTGTCTCCTAAGTTTGTCCCAACACACTAGAACCCACCATCCGAAGATGGTGGGCAGGATTCAAAAATTAGACATTCACGTCTGAATATGTCATAGTGGTCGGCCAGGTCGACGTTTGCCATAGTCTGGCCTTCTTCAGGCGCTGTAACCGACCAGAAGCTGAGTGGCGATTCGGCCTTAACTCGCTTTAAGTGCCAAGCATCCACCTTTCGTTCTCCTATCTTCCCTACCAGGTAAGTGGTTTTTTTTCTTTATGAGCTGTATTTTTATTAACCATTTCTTCTCTTCTCCCTTTAGGTCGGGGATCCAGGTAAGTGGTTAGGTTCTTCCTATTCTTCTTCTAACCCTTTTTTCTTCTTTTAGGTTGCAGTTTAACGCTTGCCCAGGACGGGTTAGGAGGGTTAGGGTTAGGGTTGGGGGGTTAGGTTGGGTTGGGGGTTGGGTTAGGGTTAGGGTTAGGGGTTAGGGTTGGGGTTAGAAAAAGGGTATTCTCCAACTGGAGAAGGTACTCCCGGGTGTGTTCCAGGGGCCTTCAAGCCCTTGAAATCCACCACCTAAGGTGGTGGGGTTTCAAAATTATACAATTCTTGTATTAAGAATGTAAAGATGGCTTCGCCGGGCCTCTTATGGCCTTCCTCAGGCGCTGGCCATCTGGGAGAGTTGACTGCCTGGTCTGGCTTTAGTCACTCTTGTGCCCGTACTGTTTGCACCTCCTTCCCAAATTTGGATCTAATTAAGTGTTTTAACTTGTGCCAATCATTGCTTAATTTATGTTTTCCAATTTCTTTCTTGCAGTTTAACGCTTGCCCAGGACGGAGGGGAGTAAATCCAATTAGTGTTTTAAATTGTCTTCTTTAGGTTAATTTCTTTCTTTTCCTTTTTGGTGCCCAATTAAGGTAGGTAAGGTAAATATCCTATTTTCCTCCTTTTTCTTCTTTCTTTTCCTTATCCTTTCCTTCTTCTCCCCGCTTCTTCATTTTTGACTGTGTTCTTCCAGTGCTTCTTCCTTCTTCCTTCACCTTCCTTTCTCCTCTTCTGCCCCATCTTCTCTCCTACTCCTCTGTCTCCCGAATCCACTCCCTGCCACCTAATCCTTTCCTTCTTCTCTCTCAGGTCCTAGGTCTAGTGCATCATCCAATCTTCAGCTATCCTCAAGCCTCCCCACCCCCATCCCCATATAAGCGCCTCTGGCGGTAAATATTGCTCAGCTGGTATTTTCCAGCGCCCTCTCAAAAATTAGCTCAACCGGTATTTCTTTTGGGCTCCCTTAGGCTGAATAGATTAACTAAAAGATTGAAGAGCTTAAGACTAGGGTTGAATTAAATCCAGGTTAGGTCAGGGCCCAGGACAAACTCAAGGCACAGACAGGGTTAGAGGTCATAAATGAGTTACAAGAATTAGATCCAGAATAGGGTTGGGGGGAAAACAAGGGATAGAAACAGAGCAAGGGTTAGGTTTAGACGTTGTAAAGGGTTATGGTTAGGTTTAGGGTTAGGATAGGTTAGGGCTAGATCCAAATTTATCATCCATCGAATTGGTTAGGTTTAGGTAGGGTCCCGAATGGGTTGGTTTAGTGTTGGGTTGGGTTGGTGTAGATGTCCAAATAGGGGTAAAACAGGCAAAAGGGGCTCGGAGGGCGAAGGCCAAATCCTTCACACACCCTCCGGGACCTGGCTGGATTAGAGAAAAGGGTATTCTCCAACTGGAGAACCCGTGCACCTCCGGGCTGAGGTGTGTTCCAGGTAGGCCTTCAAGCCCTTAAAAATCCACCACCCTAAGGTGGTGGGGTTTCAAAAATTTACAATTCTTGTATTAAGAATGAAGATGGCAGCGCGTTTGGCCTCTTTGGCCTTCTCAGGCCTGGCCATCTGGGAGAGTTGACTGCCTGGTCTGGCTTTAGTCACTTGTGCCCGTGCACTGTTTGCACCTCCTTCCCAAATTTAGGATCTAATTAAGTGTTTTCTTGTAATCATTGCTTAATTTATGTTTTCCAATTTCTTTCAGGTTGCAGTTTAACGCTTGCCCAGGACGGAGGTGGTAAACCAATTAGTGTTTTAAATTGTCTTCTTTATGAGTTAATTTCTTCTTTCCTCTTTTTTAGGTGCCCAATTAAGGTAGGTAAGGTAAAATCCATTTTCCTCCTTTTTCTTTTTTCTTTTCCTCTATCCTTTCCTTCTTCCCCGTCTTCTTCCCTTTGACTGCTGTTCTTCCAGTGCTTCTTCCTTCTTCCTTTTCCTTTCTCCTCTTTGCTTCCCATCTCCTTCCCTCCCCCACCGAATCCACCCCTGCCACCTAATCCTTTCCTTCTTCTCTCAGGTCCAGGTCTAGTGCATCATCCAATCTTCAGCTATCTCGCCTCCCCCCCCATCCCCATATAAGCGCCTCTGGCGGTAAGTAATATTGGCTCAGCTGGTATTTTTCGCACGGCCTCCAAAATTAGCTCAACCGGTTATTGGGTTAGGGTTAGGGTTAGGGTTAGGGTTAGGTTAGGTTAGTTAGGGTTAGGGGAGGGTTAGGTTAGGTTAGGGTTGGTTAAGGAAAAAGTTCTCTCTAAGAGGAACAGTGCACTCTCCGCTTCAGTCTGAGCTGGTGAGGCAGATCTCCCAGCTATTGGGTTCCACCACCCAAGGTGGTGGAGGGTCAAATTTAACATAGCATGTTTATAGCTAGTTAGTGAGTCGACTGTTGCAACGTTTCGCTGTTCATGGCCTTCCCAGGCGCAGTCGACAATGTGGGTGGCCTAGTATGGCCTACACCACTTGGGCCTGCCAGCTCTCTCCAGGATGCAGTTTAACGTCATGCCAGGACGAATTTCTCTTACCTTCCTACTCTGTGCGCCTAGTATGGGATTTGCCAGTTTTCCATCCGTAAGTACTTGTGGTAAGTAGATCAATTAGTGTTTCCTATTTTACAGGTTTTTCCTTTTAGGGTTTGAATTGTGTCTTTAATGACTTTTCTTCCTTTTAGGGTTCCAGGTAAGTATAGGTTGGGAAGTATTAATTTCTAATTATAGGTTAATTTGGTGACTAATTAGTCTTTTTCTTCCCATAGGTGTTCCAGAATTGATGTTTTTCAGGTAAGTGGCTTCTTTCCTCCTTTGATCCTCTGATCTTCCCTTCCTTCTTCCTTGGACTTCTACTCCACTCTTCTTCCTAGGTCTCATCCATCTTGGCTCTCTCTAGGCCTTCAAAAATTCACTTATATGTGCTAATAAATATATTGACTCTACTGAATTGTCAGTGGTCTTCCTTCATCTCGCGAATGGCTCACTGTTGGACGTCCAGTGGCCCGGGAATTTGGCGTGAGTGGCTCAGATAGATAGATGGACTAAGGTCAAATGAGTTGAGCTAGTCCAGAATAGAAATAGGGGTTAGAACAGGGTCAGGGATTAAGAGAAATCACTCCTCCTCTACCCTCCTCGGCACTATCCTCCTTTTCCTCTTCCTTCCCTTTTTTCTTCCTGGGCTGGTCTTGTTCTCACCAGAGATCAGGTTCAGGCCTGAGTCAAGATTAGGTTAGGTTAGGTTATGTTAGACAGGGCTAGGTTAGGATAGGCATCCCCTTTATGTTGTTTAGACGCGCCACCAGGGCTTAGGTTTAGTGACACCGAATGGGTTAGGCTTAGGCTCCAATTATGGGTTAGGTTGAAGCATACATCAAATTGGTTAAGTTTAGTGTTTAGGTTTTGGTTTGGGTGTCAATTAGACTTAGCAGTCAGACGAAGGTTAAAGATAAGAGAGACCACATCCAAATACACAACCCAGACTATGGACCATGGTAAGGTTATGGAAAAAGAGTTCTCCCAAGAGAGAACAATGTACTCTCCGCTTCAGTCTGAGCTGGTGAGGCAGATCTCGCTGAGTTGAGTTCCACCACCCAAAGGTGGTGGAGGGTCAAAAATTTAACATAGCATGTTTGAATTAGTTAGTGAGCCGACTGTTGCGCAACGCCTCTCCGCCGCTCATGGCCTTCCTCAGGCGCAGTCGACAATGTCGGTGGCCTAGCATGGCTCACACTACTTCTGGGGTTCGTGCTCCAGCCGTTCTCTCCAGGAGGCAAAGTTTAACGCATGTTTAGGATTTGGAATTTCTCTCTTCATTTACTTCTACTCTGTGTTTCTAGTATGATTTGGGGTTAGTTTTCCATCCGTAAGTACTTGTGGTAAGTAGATCAATTAGTGCTTCCTATTTTACAGGTTTTTCCTTTTTAGGGGTTTCCGAATTGTGTCTTTGAAGGAATTTTTCTTCCTTTTAGGGTTCCAGGTAAGTAGTAGGTTGGGTAAGTATTAATTTCTAATTATAGGTTAATTTGGTGACTTAGTTATGTCTTTTTCTTCCCACAGGGTGTTCCAGAATTGATGTTTTTTCAGGTGTGTTGGGTCTTCTTTTCCTCCCCTTGATCCTCTGATCTTCCTTCCCTTCTTCCTTGGACTTCTACTCCACTCTTCTTTCCTAGGTCTCATCCATCTTCGGCCTCTTCTCTAGGCCTCAAAAAATTCATACTTATATAAAGCTAATAAATATATTGACTCTACTGAATTGTCAGTGGTCTTCCTTCATTCATGCTTAGAATGGGCTCACTGTTGGATCTGAATGTTGCCCGTCTAGAATGGTATGGAGTGGCTCAGATAGAGGATACATGGACCATGGTCAAATATTGGAAAGTAGGGTTCAGGAATAGGAATAGGTTGTAACAGGTCAGGGATTAAGAGAAATTCACCTTCCTTCACCCCCTTCCTCTCCTTCCACCATCCTTCCTTTCCTCTTTCCCTTCCCCTTCTTTCTTCCCTGGTCACGTCCCTGTTCTCTCACTAGGAGATCTGTACACCTAGCCCAGAGTCAAGATTAGGTTAGGTTAGGGGTTAGGTTAGGTTAGACAGGCTAGGGGTTAGGATACAGGCATCCCCTTTATGTGGGTAAGAAAGTTTGACGTGCTAACTAGGGCTTAGGTTTAGAAGCATACTCAATGGGTTAGGCTTAGGCATCCAATTATGGGTTAGGTTAGGCATACATCAAATTGAATAAGTTTAGTGTTTAGGTTTTTGCTTTGGGTGTCACTAGGGACTCTAGCAGCCAGGGACTTAGGGGCTAAAGAGCATGAGAGACCACATCCAACACACACAACCTAGGCATCATGGGACCAAGTGGTAAGGTTATGGTTAAAAGAGTTCTCCTAAGAGAGAACAGTGCACTCTCCGCTTTTCAGTCTGAGCTGGTGAGGCAGATTCCAGTGATAGTCTTCCACCACCAAAGGTGGTGGAGGGTCAAAAATTTAACATAGCATGTTTATAAAATAGTTGAAGAGTTTAATCAGTTACTTAATCAAGCTCGGCTGTTCATGGCCTTCCTCAGGCGCAGTCGATAATGTGGGTGGCCTAGATGGCCTACGCCACCTGGGCTCTGCGGCCTGCCGTTCTCCAGGATGGAGTTTAACGCCATGCCCAGGACGGAATTTCTCTTACCTTCATCTACTTCAGCGCGCCTAGTATGATTTGCATGTTTCTTCATTCGTAAGTACTTGTGTAGGTAGATCAATTAGTGTTTCCTGCCTTATGGTGTTTCTTTTTAGGGTTTCCAATCAGGTCTTTAATGACTTTTTCTTCCCTTTTAGGGTTCCAGGGGTTACAGTTGCAAGTATTAATTCTCTAATTATAGGCTAATTTGGTGACTAATTTATGTCTTTTCTTCCCATAGGTGTTCCAGAATTGATGTTTCTTCAGGTAAGCGGTCTTTCCTCCTTGATCCCTCTGATCTTCCCTTCCTTCTTCCTTTGGACTTCTACCCAATTTCTTCTTCCTTAGGACTCATCCATCTTCTGCCTTCTCTAGGCCTTCAAAATTCTCTTATATGTGCTACTAAACATATTTGGACCCCCCACTGAATTGTCAGTGGTCTTCCTTCATCTGGCGCTAGAATGGCCTCCATCATTGGACGCCAGTGCACCCGTGAGAAATTTGGCATGAGGGTCTAGATAGATAGATGGACTCAAGGTCAAATGGAGTTGGAAAGTAGGGTCTAAGGAATAGGGAACAGGGGCGGAACAGGGCCAGGGATTACATGAGAAATCACTCCCTCCCCTGGCTCCTCCCTCCACTATCCCTTCCTTTCCTCTTCTTCCTCTTTTCTCTCTTTCCTGGCTGGCCATTCCTGTTCTCAATAGGACTGTATACTAGCCCAGAGCCGCATTAGGTTAGGGGTTAGGGTTAGGGTTAGGGACAGGGCTAGGGTTAGGATAGCATCCTTTATGGGTTAAGTTTAGACGCGCTAATCAGGGCTTAGCTTTAGCGCATACCCTCGAATGGGTTAAGTTTAGGCATCCAAATATGGGTTAAGGAAGAAGTATTACATCAAATTGGTTAAGCTTAGTGTTTAGGGTTTTGGTTTGGTGTCAATGTTAGACTTAGCAGTCAGGGATTTAGGGGTTGAAGAGCATGAGAGACTACATCCAACACACAACCTTAGACTGCGGGACCCAAGTGGGTAAGGTTATGGGAAAAGAGTTCTCCTAAGAGAGAACAGTGCACCTCCGCTTCAGTCTGAGCTGGTGAGGCAGATCTCCCAGTTAGTTAGTTCCACCACCCAAAGGTGGTGGAGGGTCGCAAATAACAATAGCAGGTGTTTATAGTTGGCGTTAGTGAGTCGACTGTTGCGCAACGTTTCGGCTGTTCATGGCCTTCCCTCAGTGCTAGTTTACAACGTGGGTGGCCTAGTATGGCTCTACACCACTTGGGCCTGCGGGGCTCTGCTGCTCCCTCCAGGGATGCAGTTTAACGCCATGCCCAGGACGGAATTTCCTTCTATCTTTCATCTACCCAGCGCTCTAGTATGGGATTTGCACAGTTTTCCATCCGTAAGTACTTGTGGTAAGTAGATCAATTAGTGTTTCCTATTTTACAGGTTTTTCCTTTTTAGGTTTCTGAATTGTGTCTTTAATGACTTTTTTCCCTTTTTAGGTTCCAGGTAAGCATAGGTTGCAAGTATTAATTTCCAATTATAGGTTAATTTGTGTGACTAATTATGTCTTTTTCTTCCATAGGTGTTCCAGAATTGGATGTTTTTCTAGGTAAGTGGTCTTCTTCCTCCTTTGATCCTCTCTGATCTTCCCTTCCTTCTTCCTTGACTTCTACTCCACCTTCTTCCACAGGTCCATCCATCTTCGGCCCTTCTTAGGCCTTCAAAAATTCACTTATATGTGCTAATAAATATATTGACTCTACTGAATTGTCAGTGGTCTTCCTTCATTCTGCTTAGAATGGCTCACTGTTGGACGCCAGTGGCCCGTGGGGAATTTGGGCGTGAGGCTCAGATAGATAGATGGACTAAGGTCAAATGAGTTGGAAAGTAGGGGTCAGAATAGGGAATAGGTTTAGAACAGGGTCAGGGATTAAGAGAAATCACCCTCCTACCCCTCCTTCCACCATCCCTTCCTTTCCTCTCTCCTTCCCCTTCTTCTCCTGGGCTGCCATTCCTGTTCCTCACCTAGGAGACTGTGTCTAGCCCAGAGCCTCAAGATTAGGGTTAGGTTAGGTTAGGTTAGACAGGGCTAGGTTAGGGATAGGCATCCCTCTTTGGTTAAGTTTAGACGTGCCAATCAGGGGCTTAGGTTTAGAAGAGACCTTAATGGGTTGTTTAGGCATCCAATTATAAGGTTAGGGAAGAAGCGATACATCAAATTGTTTAAGCGTTTAGTGTTTAGGGTTTGGTTTGTGTCAATTAGGACTTAGCAGTCAGGGATTTAGGGCTAAAGAGCATGAGAGACCACATCCAACACACAACCCAGACTTCAGTGACCCAAGTGGTAAGGTTATAAAAAGAGTTCTCCTAAGAGAGAACAGTGCACCTCCGCTTCAGTCTGAGCTGGTGAGGCAGATCTCCCAGATTAGGTCTCCACCACCCAAAGGTGGTGGAGGGTCAAAAATTTCTAACATAGCATGTTTATAGCTAGTTAGTGAGTCGACTGTTGCGCAACGCTTCGGGCCGCTCATGGCCTTCCTCAGGCGCAGTCGACAATGTGGGTGGCCTAGCATGGCCTACACCACTTGGGCCTGCGGCTCAGCTGCCGTCTCTCCAGGATGCAGTTTAACGCCATGCCCAGGACGGAATTTCCTCTACCTTCATCTACTTCAGCGCCTTAGTATGGGATTTGTACAGTTTTCCATCCGTAAGTACTTTGGTAAGTAGATCAATTAGTGTTTCCTATTTTACAGGTTTTTCCTTTTAGGGTTTCAATTGTGTCTTTAATGACTTTTTCCTTCCTTAGGGTCTCCAGGTAAGTATAGGTTGGGTAAGTATTAATTCTCTAATTATAGGTTAATTTGGTGACTAATTATGTCTTTTTTTCTTCCCATAGGTGTTCCAGAATTGATGTTTTCAGGTAAGTGGGTCTTTTCCTCCTTTTGATCCTCTGATCTTCCCTTCCTTCTTCCTTGACTTCTACCCACTCTTCTTTCCTAGGTCTCATCCATCTTCGGCCTCTCTCTAGGCCTTCAAAATTTTCACTTATATGTGCTAATAAATATATTGACTCTACTGAATTGTCAGTGGTCTTCCTTCATCTGCGCTTAGAATGGCTCACTGTTGGACGCCAGTGGCCCGCAGGAATTTAAGTGAGGGCTCAGATAGACAGATGGACTATGTCAAATGAGTTGAGTAGGGTCTAGGAATAGGAATAGGGTTAGAACAGGTCAGGGATTAAGAGAAATCACCTCTCCCTCACCCTCCTCTCCACCATCCTTCCTTTCCTCTTTCCTTCCCCTTCTTCTTTCCCCTGGCTGCCATTCCTGTTCTCACTAGGAGATCAGGTTCTAGCCCAGAGTCAAGATTAGGTTAGTTAGGTTAGGTTAGGGACAGGGGTTAGTTAGGGATAGGCATCCTTTAAGGGTTAAGTTTAGACGCCAATCAGGGCTTAGGTTTAGCGCATACCTCCTAATGGGTTAAGTTTAGGCATCCACTTATGGGTTAGGTTAGCAGATACATCAAATTGGTTAAGTTTAGTGTTTAGGTTTTGGTTTGGTGTCAATTAGGACTTAGCAGTCAGGATTTAGGGGGTTAAAGAGCATGAGAGACCACATCCAACACACAACCTAGACTGCGGACCCGCGGTAAGGTTATAGAAAAAGAGTTCTCCCAAGAGAGAACAGTGCACTTCTCCGCTCAGTCTGAGCTGGTGAGGCAGATCTCCCAGTTATTAGTTCCACCACCCAAAGGTGGTGGAGGGTCAAAAAAATTAACATAGCATGTTTATAGTTAGTTAGTGAGTCGACTGTTGCGCAACGCTTCGGCCGTTCATGGCCTTCCTCAGGCGCAGTCGACAATGTGGGTGGCCTAGTATGGCTTCACACCACTTGGGCCTGCGCTCAGCTGCTCCCCAGGATGCAGTTTAACGCCATGCCCAGGACGGAATTTCCTCTTACCTTCATCTACCTCTGTGCGCCTAGTATGGGATTTGCACAGTTTTCCATCCGTAAGTACTTGTGGTAAGTAGATCAATTAGTGTTTCCTATTTTACAGGTTTTTCCTTTTAGGGGTTTCGAATTGTGTCTTAATGACTTTTTTCTTCCTTTTAGGGGTTCCAGGTAAGTATAGGTTGGTAAGTATTAATTTCTAATTATAGGTTAATTTGGTGACTAATTATGTCTTTTCTTCCATAGGTGTTCCAGAATTGATGTTTTTTCAGGTAAGTGGTCTTTTCTCCTTTGATCCTCTCTGATCTTCCTTCCTTCTTTCCTTGACTTCTACTCCACCTCTTCCTAGGTCTCATCCATCTTCGGCTCTTCTCTAGGCCTTCAAAAATTCACTTATATGTGCTAATAAATATATTGACTCTACTGAATTGTCAGTGGTCTCCTTCATCTGCGCTTAGAATGGCTCACTGTTGACGCCAGTGGCCTGAGGAATTTGGGAGTGAGGGCTCAGATAGATAGATGGACTAAGGTCAAATGAGTTGAAAGTAGGTCTAGAATAGGGAATAGGGTTAGAACAGGGTCAGGGATTAAGAGAAATCACTCCTCCTCTACCCCTCTCCTTCCACCATCCTTCCTTTCCTCTTCCCCTTCCTTCTTCTTCTTCCCTGGGCTGTCATTCCTGTTCTCACTAGGAGATCAGGTTCAGGCCCAGAGTCAAGATTAGGGTTAGGTTAGGGTTAGTTAGGGACAGGCTAGGGGTTAGATAGTATCCTCTTTAAGGTTGTTTAGACGCGTCAATCAGGGCTTAGGGTTTGAAGGCGATACCCCTAATGCTGCTAAGTTTAGTATCCAATTATGGGGTTAGGTTAGAAGACAAGCATCAAATTGGTTAAGTTTAGTGTTTAGGTTTTGCCTTGGGTGTCACCAGGTACTTAGCAGTCAGGGATTTAGGGGCTAAAGAGCATGCGAGACCACATCCAACACACAACCCAGACTGGTGGAACCATGCTGGGTAAGGTTATGGAAAGAGTTCTCCCTAAGAGAGAACAGCACTCTCCGCTTAGTCTGAGCTGGTGAGGCAGATCTCCCAGTTATAGGGTTCCACCACACCCAAAGGTGGTGGAGGGTCAAAAATTTAAATATAGCATGTTTATAAGCTAGTTAGTGAGTCGACTGTTGCGCAACGCCGCCGCTCATGGCCTTCCCTCAGGCGCAGTCTACAATGTGGGTGGCCTATATGGTTTACACCACTTGGGCCTGTGCCCAGCTGTCTCCTCCAGGATGCAGTTTAACGTCATGCCCAGGACGGAATTTCCTTACTTTTCATCTACTTCCAGCCCTAGTATGGGATTTTGTACAGTTTTCCATCCGTAAGTACTTGTGGTAAAGTAGATCAATTAGTGTTTCCTATTTTACAGGTTTTTTCCTTTTAGGGTTTCCAATTGTGTCTTTAATGACTTTTCTTCCTTTTAGGGGTTCCAGGTAAGTATAGGTTGGGTAAGCATTAATTCTCAATTAGAAGTTACTTTGGTGACTAATTATGTCTTTTTCTTTCCCATAGGTGTTCCAGAACTGATGTTTTTTCAGGTAAGTGGTCTTCTTCTCCTTTGATCCTCTGATCTTCCCTTCCTTCTTTCCTGACTCTACTCCACTCTTCTTCCTAGGGTCTCATCCATCTTCGGCTCTTCTAGGGGGCTCTCGCACCCACTTATATGTGCTAATAAATAGGCCGACTCACTGAACACAGTATCTTCCCTTCACATCTGCTGGGAATGGCTCACTGTTGGACGCGCCAGGCCCGTAGGAATTTGAAGCGCAGAGGGCTCAGATAGAGGAAGGAGGTCAAATGAGCTTGAGTAGGGTCTAGAATAGGAATAGGGTTTAAACAGTCAGGATTAAGAGAAATCACTCTCACCCTCCTTCCACCATCCCTTCCTTTCCTCTTCCCTCCCTCCCTGGCCATTCCGCCCAGGGGAGATCAGGTTCAGGCCCAGAGTCAAGATTAGGCGAAGAAGAAGCCAGGACAGGGCTAGGGTTAGGACAGGGCATCCCCTTTAAGGGTTAAGCTCAGACGCAGCCAATCAGGGTTTAGGTTTACATACCAATGGGTTGTTTAGGCCCACAATTATAAGAAGAAGTATACACCAAATTGCTGTTTAGTGTTTGGTTTTGGGTTTGGTAACAATTAGACTTAGTAGTCAGGATTTAGGGGTTAGGTTAGGGAGGTTAGGTTAGGGTTAGGGTTAGGTGGTTAGGGTTAGGGTTAGGGTTAGGGTTAGGTTAGGTTAGGTTAGGTGCTAGGGTATTAACCACGATCGGGAAATTTTTATCCCCTCAAAATGTCGATATCTCCACGGTGGAATGAGTTGAGACTTGAAATTTTGTTACATGTGTATGAGGTGTACCTACCTGTGACGTGAGTTACGTGATGATGTTACTTCCGGTCTGGAGTTATACCGGAAATAGCCATTATCTCGGGAACCCAGAGGTCGTAGAGACTCGGGACAGCACCAGCGTGTTCAGATGGCCGAATTATGTCAGACGGATCAAGGTTCCAAGGTCGTAGGACTTACCGTTCTCGCGATATTTGCGTTTGAATTTCGCTATTCATTTCAATGGAGATTCGTGAGTGGCAAAAAACCAGTGTTTTCCGAAAAATCACCTCCCAGAAAGTGGTTTGGAGCACGTTTCAGGTCATTTGGAGTTGATACAACATGCCCTTTTAGGTAGTAACGTTTTTCACCTAGGTGGCGCTTATAGTCACCAAAGTTGACGGATTGCTTTGGGAGGTCAGTCCGACCCCAGATGTACAAGAATCACGTGTCAATTATGTTCGTAGCCAAAGATATGAACTTAAAACCTATGTCATTTATTGATTTTGAATTTGAATAAACATCAGTTCATATTTCCAAAACAATACAAAACATCCAACCAAAAAGTATTCATTAGTGTTGGGGCATGCATGGATTGCATTTAAAAAAAAAAACACACTATGTTTTCCAGAGACCTTGATGCCCCATGGGTTAATATGGACAAATTTGCATAAAGTTTGCCAGGTTAGTTAGTTAGGTTAAGGAAAAGAGTTCTCTCCTCGAAGGAGAGAACCAGTGCACCTCCGCTAGGGTTAGGTTAAGAAAAAGAAGATTTCAAAAAGAGGGAAACCTGCACTCTCCGCTGTCGGAGAGGGCACATGGGCAGATCCCTTGTTTAAACCACCATTCAAGGTGGTGGGGGTTCAAAAAAATTCACGTATCATCGTTAGATAGTCAGCAGTCAATCCTGTAGGCGCTTACGCTTCGACCGAGTATGGCCCTTCATCAGGCGCAGTTGACTGAAGGTGTGAGTAGCCTCATGGCTTACCACACCGTGGCCCGCTGCTCCTGCGGTGGATGCACTTTTAACGCCATGCCCAGGACGGAATAGAACCTCATCAATATCTACTCTGTGGACCCTAATATGGATTTTCCACAGTTTTCCATCAGGTAAGTACACTTTCTTTCACAGGGTTTCAAGGTAAGTGTAATCCAATTAATTTTTCCTCTTTAGGGTTCCGATCAGGTAAGTAGGTTTTGTTTTTAGGTGCCAATCATTTATTAGGAAACAGGTAAGTATTTATTTCTTGCAGGTAAGTAGACCTTCTTTTCCTCCTTTGTTCCACTATCCTTCCCGGCCATATCCTTTGTTCCTCTAATCTTCCTTCTTCTTCATCGCATCATCCAATCTTCTGCTTCTTCTCCTTATGCCTTAATGTACGCCCAGTATGAGATATTCAATAAAACGGCTCTTAATAAACTTTTTGTGGCCTCTTTCTTTGTGGCTTGAGTGAATGCTTAGAAAGAGGAATGTGCGGAATCTAAATATGGGTTTAGACTTAGGGACCAGGGTAAGGTCAGGGGTTAGGATTAGGTGAGGGATTATCTTCTGGTTTCCTTCCTTTTCACCCCTCCCTTCTCCATCCTCCCAACCTCTTCCCCTTCCCCCATCCTCCAACCCTAGGTCATTATTCACTACCTCCTAAGAGGAGCAGGTCAGGCCCAGGGTCGGATTCAGGGTTTGTCGTTTATCGAGGTTAGGTTAGGAACAGAGTTAGGTTAGGGTTAGACATCCAATCAGGGGTTAGTTATAAATCTCCAATTAAGGGTTGCTTTAGGCATATACCAATTATGGGTTCAGTTTAGGTACCTACCAGGTAGAGGTTAGGTTTAGTAATAGGGTTGGTGTTCAGGTGTCAATTAGGACTTAATAAGCAGGTTATAAGGGCTCGAGCATAAGGGACCACATCCCATGACCCACTCCGCTGACCTGGCCGGGTAGGTTAAGAAAAGAAGATTTCCTCAAAGAGGGAAACCTGGCACTCTCCGCTGTCGGAGAGGGCACATGGGCAGATCCTTGTGTTTAAACCACCACCCAAGGTGGTGGGGGGTTCAAAAATTCGACGTATCATCGTTAGATAGTCAGCAGTCAACTTGTAGGCGCCACGCTCGGACCGAGTATGGCCCTTCATCAGGCGCAAGTTGACTGAAGGTGTGAGTAGCCTCTTATGGCTTACTACACCGTGGGCCCGCTGCTCCCGTGTGGATGCACTTTAACGTCATGCCCAGGACGGAATAGAACCTTATCACATCTACTCTGTGGACCCTAATATGGGATTTTCCACAGTTTTCCATCAGGTAAGTACACTTTCTTTCACAGGGTTTCAAGGTAAGTGTAATCCAATTAATTTTTCCTTTTTAGGGGTTCCGGATCAGGTAAGTAGGTTTTTGTTTTTTAGGTGCCAATCATTTATTAGGAAACAGGTAAGTATTTATTTCTTGCAGGTAAGTAGACCTTCTTTTCCTCCTTTTGTTCCACTATCCTTCCGCTACATATCCTTTGTTCCTCTAATCTTCCTTCTTCTTCATCGCATCATCCAATCTTCTGCTTCTTCTCCTTATGCCTTAATGTACGCCTCCAGTATGAGATATTCAATAAAACGGCTCTTAATAAATCTTTTGTGGCCTCTTTCTTTGTGGCTTGAGTGAATGCTTAGAAAGAGGAATGCGGAATCTAAATATGGGTTTAGACTTAGGGACCAGGGTAAGGTCAGGGGTTAGGATTAGGTGAGGGATTATCTTCTGTTTCCTTTCTACCCCTCCCTTCTCCATCCTCCCAACCTTCTTCCCTTCCCCCATCCTCCAACCCCCTAGGCCGTCATTCCCACTACCTCAAGAGGAGCAGGGTCAGGCCCAGGGTCGGATTCAGGGTTTGTCGGTTTATCGAGGTTAGGTTAGGAACAGAGTTAGGGTTAGGGTTAGACATCCAATCAGGGTTAGTTATAAATCTCCAATTATGGGTTAAGTTTAGGCATATACCAATTATGGGTTCAGTTTAGGTACCTACCAGGTAGAGGTTAGGTTTAGTAATAGGGTTATGTTCAGGTGTCAATTAGACTTAATAAGCAGGTTATAAGGGCTCGAGCATAAGGACCACATCCCATGACTCCACTCAAGGGACCTGGCCGGTAGGTTAAGAAAGAAGATTTCCCTCAAAGAGGGAAAAACTGGTGCACTCTCCGCTGTCGGAGAGGCACATGGGCAGATCCTTTGTTTTAAACCACCACCAAGGTGGTGGGGGTTCAAAAATTCGACGTATCATCGTTAGATAGTCAGCAGTCAACTTGTAGGCGCTTAACGCTTCGACCGAGTATGGCCCTTCATCAGGCGCAGTTGACTGAAGGTGTGAGTAGCCTCTTATGGCTTACTACACCGTGGGCCCGCTGCCTGTGGATGCACTTTAACGCCATGCCCAGGACGGAATAGAACTCACTGTCATCTACTCTGTGGACCCTAATATGGGATTTCCCAGCTGCTTCCATCAGGCACACTTTCACAGGGTTTCAAGGTAAGTGTAATCCAATTAATTTCCTTTTTTTCCTCTTTAGGGTTCCGGATCAGGTAAGTAGGTTTTGTTTTTAGGTGCCAATCATTTATTAGGAAACAGGTAAGTATTTATTTCTTTTGCAGGTAAGTAGACCTTCTTTTCCTCCTTTGTTCCACTATCCTTCCCGCCATATCCTTTGTTCCTCTAATCTTCCTTTTCTTCTTCATCGCATCATCCAATCTTCGCTTCTTCTCCTTATGCCTTAATGTACGCCTCCAGTATGAGATATTCAATAAAACGGTTTCTTAATAAACTTTTGTGGCCTCTTCTTTGTGGCTTGAGTGAATGCTTAGAAAGAGGAATGTGCGGAATCTAAATAAGGGTTTAGGACTTAGGGACCAGGGTAAGGTCAGGGGTTAGGATTAGGTGAGGATTATCTTCTGTTTCTTCCTTCTACCCTCCCCTTCTCCATCCTCCCAACCTCTTCCTTTTCCCCATCCTCCAACCCCTAGGCCGCTGTATTCTACTCACCTCCCAAGAGGAGCAGGGTCAGGCCCAGGGTCGGATTCAGGTTTGTCGGTTTATCGAGGTTAGTTAGAACAGAGTTAGGTTAGTTAGGGACATCCAATCAGGGTTAGTTATAAATCTCCAATTAAGGGTTAAGTTTAGGCATATACCAATTATGGGTTCAGTTTAGGTACCTACCAGGTAGAGGTTAGGTTTAGTAATAGGGGTTATGTTCAGGTGCTCACCAGGACTTAATAAGCAGGTTATAAGGGCTCGAGCATAAGGGGACCACATCCCATGACCCACCCGCGGGACCCGGCCGGGTAGGTTAAGAAAGAAGATTTCTCAAAGAGGGAAACCTGGTGCACCGCTCCGTCGGAGAGGGCACATGGGCAGATCCCTTTGTTAAACCACCACCCGAAGGTGGTGGGGTTCAAAAATTCGACGTATCATCGTTAGATAGTCGCAGTCAACTTGTAGGCGCCACGCTTCGACCCGTGCATGGCCCTTCATCAGGCGCAGTTGACTGAAGGTGTGAGTAGCCTCATGGCTTACATTACACCGCGGCCCGGGCTAATGTTCCTGCAGGTGATGCACTTTAACGCCATGCCCAGGACGGAATAGAACTCATCATTATCTACTCTGTGGACCCTAATATGGGATTTTCCACAGTTTATCATCAGGTACACTTTCTTTTCACAGGGTTTCAAGGTAAGTGTAATCCAATTAATTTTTCCTCCTTTAGGGGTTCCGGATCAGGTGTAGTTTTTGTTTTTTAGGTGCCAATCATTTATTAGGAAACAGGTAAGTATTTATTTTGCAGGCAAGTAGACCTTTCTCCTCTTTGTTCCACTCATCCTTCCCGGCCGCTATCCTTTGTTCCTCTAATCTTCCTTCTTCTTCAATGCATCATCCAATCTTCTGCTTCTTCTCCTTATGCCTTTAATGTACGCCCCAGTATGAGATATTCAATAAAAACGGCTCTTATAAACTTTTTTGTATTCTCTTTGTGGCTTTGGAGAATGCTAGAAAGAGGAATGTGCGGAATCTAAATATGGGTTTAGACTTAGGGACCAGGGTAAGCATTGGGGTAGGGATTAGGGTGAGGGATTATCTTCTGGTTTCCTTCCTTTCAACCCCTCTCCCTTCTCCATCCCTCCCAACCTCTTCCCCTTCCCCCCCATCCTCCAACCCTAGGTCATTATTCCCACTACCTCCAAGAGGAGCAGGGCTCAGGCCAGGGTCGATTCAGGGTTTGTCGGGTTTATCGAGGTTAGGGTTAGGAACAGAGTTAGGGGTTAGGGTTAGACATCCAATCAGGGTTAGTTGTAAACTCCAATTATGGGTTAAGTTTAGGGCATATACCAATTATGGGTTCAGTTTAGGTACCTACCTGATAGAGGTTAGGTTTAGTAATAGGGGTTATGTTCAGATGTCAATTAGGACCCCACAAGCAGGTTATAAGGGCTCGAGCATAAGGGACCACATCCCATGACCCACTCAATGGACCTGGCCGGTAGGTTAAGAAAAAGAAGATTTCCCTTCAAGAGAAACTGGTGCACTCTCCGCTGTCGGAGAGGCAAGGGCAGATCCTTATAGCTTAAAACCACCACCAAGGTGGTGGGTTCAAAAAATCGACGGTATCATCGTTAGATAGTCAGCAAGTCAATCTTAGCGCCACGCTTTCGGACCGAGCATGGCCCTTCATCAGGCGCAAGTTGACTGAAGGTGTGAGTAGCCTCATGGCTTACTACACCGTACCCGCTGTGCTCCCGATGTGGATGCACTTTAACGTCATGCCCAGGACTGAATAGAACCTTACCACATTCACTCTGTGGACCCTAATGGGGATTTCTCCACAGTTTTCCATCAGGTAAAGTACACTTTTCACAGGGTTTCCAGAGTAAAGTGTAATCTAATTAATTTCCTTCCTCTTTAGGGGTTCCGGATCAGGTAAGTAGGTTTTTGTTTTTTTAGGTGCCAATCATTTATTGGAAACAGGTAAGTATTTGACTACTTGCAGGTAAGTAGACCTTCTTTCCTCCTTTGTTCCACTATCCCTTCCCGTCCATATCTCTTTTGTTCCTCTAATCTTCCTTCTTCTTCATCGCATCATCCAATCTTCTGCTTCTTCTCCTCATGCCTTAATGTACGCTCCAGTATGAGATGTTCAATAAAACGGCTCTTAATAAACTTTGTGGCCTCTTTGTATGTGGCTTGAGGGAATGCTTAGAAAGAGGAATGTGCGGAATCTAAATATGGTTTGAGACCTAGGGACCAGGGTAAGGTCAGGGGTTAGGATTGAGGGTGAGGATTAATCTTCAGGTTTCCTTCCTTTCCCCCTCCCTTCTCCATCCTCCCAACCTCTTCCCTTCCTCCATCCTCCCAGCCCTAGGTCAGTCATTCCCACTCACTCCCAAGAGGAGCAGGGTCAGGCCCAGGGTCCAGTTCAGGGTTTGTCGGTTTATCGAGTGTTAGGGTTAGGAACAGGTTAGAGTTAGGGTTAGACATCCAATCAGGGGTTGGTTATAAATCTCCAATTAAGTGGGTTAAGTTTAGGGCATATACCAATTATACAGGTTCAGTTTAAGGTACTCACCAGATAGAGTTAGAGTTTATTAATAGGGGTTATGTTCAGGTGTCAATTAGGACTTAATAAGCAGGTTATAAGGAGCTCGGCATAGGGACCATCCCATGAAACCCACTCCATGGGACCTGGCCGGGTAGGATTAAGAAAAGAAGATTTCCTCAAAGGGTTAGGGTTAGGGTTGAGGGTTGAGGTTGGGGTCAGGGTCAGGGTCAGGGTCAGGGTCCAGGGAGTTAAGGGTTGGGGTTGGGTTAGGGTTGGGTTGGGGTTGAGGTTGGTACAGGGGTGTAACCACGATCGGAAATTCGATCCTCTAAATAAAATATCTCACGGTGGAATGGTTATAGACTTGAAATTTTGTACACATGTGTATGAGGCGTGTACCTACCTGTGACGTGAGTGCGATGATGTCACTTCCGGTTCGGGTTATACCGAATAGCATATCTCGAGGAACGTGGGTCGTGAGACAGGACAACACCAGCGTGTTCAGCATGGCGAATTATGTCGGAAGGCGGATCAAGGTTCCAAGGTCGTAGGACTCATCACGTTCTCGCGATATTTACAGGTGTTTGAAATTTCTTCAATATTCATTTCTAATGGGAGATGGGTTGAGTGGCAAAAACAGCCAAGCGTTTTTTCGAAAAATCACCTCCCGGTGAGTGCTTTGGCGCACGTTTCAGGTCATTTAGGTTGATACAACATGCCTTTTTAGGTAGTAGCGTTTTTCAACGGCATGCGAGATAGTCAACAAAGTTGATTTGACTGACTGGGAGGTCAGTCCGACCCCAGATGTGCAAGAATCACGTGTCAATTATATCAGAGACAAGATATGAACTTAAAACCTATGTCATTTATTGATTTTGAATTTGAATAAACGTCAGTTCATATTTCCAAAACAATACAAACATCCATAGCCAAAAAGTATTTATTAGTGTTGTGGCATGCAATAGATGCATTTAGTGAATAAAAAAAAAGCTTTACCATGTTTCTCCTGAAACCCTTTGATACCCCATGGAAGTTATTATGGACAAATTTGCATATTAGGGTTAGGTTAAGAAAGAAGATTTCCCTCAAGGGAAACCTGGTGCACTCTCCGCTGTCGGAGAGGGCACATGGGCAGATCCCCTTGCTTAAACCACCACCCGAAGGTGGTGGGGTTCAAAAATTCTGACGTATCATCGTTAGATAGTCAGCAGTCAACTTCAGGCGGCCACGCTTTCGGACCGAGTATGGCCCTTCATCAGGCGCAAGTTGACTGAAGGTGTGAGTAGCTCTTATGGCTTACTACACCGGGGCCCGCTGCTCCCGTGGGATGCACTTTAACGTCATGCCCAGGACGGAATAGAACCTTATCGTCATCTACTCTGTGGACCCTAATATGGGATTTTCCACAGTTTTCCATCAGGTAAGCACACTTTTCACAGGGCTTCAAAGGTAAGTGTAATCCAATTACTTTCTTTTTCCTCTTTAGTTCCGGATCAGGTAAGTAGGTTTTTGCTTTTTAGGTGCCAATCATTTATTAGGAAACAGGTAAGTATTTATTTCTTGCAGGTAAGTAGACCTTCTTTTCCTCCTTTGTTCCACTATCCTTCCTGTCATATCCTTTGTTCCTCTAATCTTCCTTTCTTCATCGCATCATCCAATCTTCTGCTTCTTCTCCTGCGCCTTAATGTACGCCCCAGTATGAGATATTCAATAAAACGGCTCTTAATAAACTTTTGTGGCCTTTTCTTTGTGGCTTGAGTGAATGCTTAGAAAGAGGAATGTGCGGAATCTAAATATGGGTTTAGATTTAGGACCAGGTAAGGTCAGGGGTTAGGATTAGGGTGAGGATTATCTTCTGCTTTCCTTCCTTTCTACCCCTCCCCTTCTCCATCCCTCCCAACCTCTTTTCCTTCCCCTATCTCTCCAACCCTAGGCTGTCATTCCCACTACCTCCCGAAGAGGAGCAGGGTCAGCCCAGGGTCGGATTCAGGGTTTGTCGGTTTATCGAGGTTAGGTTAGGAACAGAGTTAGGGGTTAGGGTTAGACATCCAATCAGGGGTTAATTATAAATCTCCAATTAAGGGTTAAGTTTAGGCATATACCAATTATGGGTTCAGTTTAGGTACCCCACCAGGTAGAGGTTAGGTTTAGTAATAGGGGTTATGTTCAGGTGTCAATTAGGACTTAATAAGCAGGTTATAAGGGCTCGAGCATAAGGGACCACATCCCATGACCCACTCCGCCGGACCTGGCCGGCTAGGTTAAGAAAAGAAGATTTCCTCAAAGAGGGAAACCTGGTGCACTCTCCGCTGTCGGAGAGGGCACATGGGCAGATCCCTTAGTTAAACCACCACCAAGGTGGTGGGGGGGTTCAAAAATTCGACGATCATCGTTAGATAGTCAGCAGTCAACTTGGTAGGCGCCACGCTTCGACCGAGTATGGCCCTTCATCAGGCGCAGTTGACTGGAAGGTGTGAGTAGCCTCTATGGCTTACTACACCGTGGCCTGCTGCTCCTGTGTGGATGCACTTCTTTAACGTCATGCCCAGGACGGAATAGAACTCTACTGTCATCTACTCTGGACCCTAATATGGATTTTCCACAGTTTTCCATCAGGTAAGTACACTTTCTTCACAGGGTTTCAAGGCAAGTGTAATCCAATTAATTTCCTTTTCCTCTTTAGGGGTTCCGGATCAGGTAAGTAGGTTTTGTTTTTTTAGGTGCCAATCATTTATTAGGAAACAGGTAAGTATTTATTTCTTGCAGGTAAGTAGACCTTCTTTTTTCCTCCTTTGTTCCACTATCCTTCCGCCATATCCTTTGTTCCTCTAATCTTCCCTTCTTCTTCATCGCATCATCCAATCTTCTGCTTCTTCCCTTATGCCTTAATGTACGCCCAGTATGAGATATTCAATAAAAACGGTTTCTTAATAAACTTTTTGTGGCCTCTTTCTTTGTGGCTTGAGTGAATGCTTAGAAAGAGAGGAATGTGCGAATCTAAATATGGGTTTAGATTTAGGGACCAGGGTAAGGTCAGGGTTAGGATTAGGGTGAGGGATTATCTTCTGGTTTCTTCCTTTCACCCTCCCCCTTCTCCATCCTCCTCCCCAACCTCTTTCCCTTCCCCATCTCTCCAACCCTAGGCCGCTCATTCCCACTACCTCCCAAGAGGAGCAGGGTCAGCCCAGGGTCGGATTCAGGGTTTGTCGGTTTATCGAGGTTAGGGTTAGAACAGAGTTAGGGTTAGGGTTAGACATCCAATCAGGGGTTAGTTATAAATCTCCAATTAAGGGGTTAAGTTTAGGCATATACCAATTATGGGTTCAGTTTAGGTACCTACCAGATAGAGGTTAGGGGTTTAGTAATAGGGGTTATGTTCAGATGTCAATTAGGACTTAATAAGCAGGTTATAAGGGCTCTATAATAAGGACCACATCCCATGACCCACTCCGCGGGACCTGGCGCGGGTAGGTTAAGAAAAGAAGATTTCAAAGAGGGAAAACCTGGTGCTTCTCCGCTCGGAGAGGGGCACATGGGCAGATCCTTTGTAAGCTTAAACCACCACCAAGGTGGTGGGGTTCAAAAATTGGATTTATCATCGTTAGATAGTCAGCAGTCAACTTGTAGGCGCTACGCTTTTTGAGCTCTAGCATGGCCCTTCATCAGGCTAAGTTGATTTCAAAGTGTGAGCAGCCTCTTATGGCCTCATTACACCGGGCCCGCTGCTCCCGTGTGGATGCACTTTAACGCCATGCTCAGGGACGGAATAGAACTCTACTGGCCATTCTACTTCTGTGGACCCTAATAAGGATTTTCCACAGCCTTCCATATCAGGTAAGTACACCTCTTTCACAGGGTTTCAAGGTAATCCAATCCACCAATTTCCTTTTTCCTCTTTAGGGTTCCGGACCAGGGTGGGAAGTGTTTTGTTTTTTAGGTACCAATCATTTATTAGGAAACAGGCAAGTTTATTTCTTGCAGTGTAAGTAGGACCCTCTTTTTCCTCCTTTTGTTCCACCATCCTTCCTGGCCATATCCTTTGTTCCTCCTAATCATCTCCTTCTTCTTCATATCGCACCATCCAATCTTCTGCTTCTTCTCCTTATGCCTGTAATGTACGCCTCCAGTATGAGATATTCAACAAAATGCTCTCAATAAACTTTTTTGTGGGCTCTTTCTTGTAATTGAGTGAATGCTCAGCAAGAGAATGTGCGGAATTCCAATATGGGTTTAGACTTAGGGACCAGGGTAAGGTCAGTTAGGGATTAGGTGAGGGATTATCTTCTGGTTTCCTACTTTTCTACCTCCCCCCTCTCTCATCTCCTCCCAACCTTCTTCCTTCCTTCTCTATCCTTCAACCCTAGGTCATTCAATTACCCTAAGAGGAGCAGGGTCAGCCCAGGGCTCTGATTCAGGGTTTGTCATATCGAGGTTAGGGTTAGAAACAGAGTTAGGGTTAGGTTAGACATCCAATCAGGGGTTAGTTATAAATTTCCACTAAGGGTTAAGTTTAGGCATATACCAATTATGGGTTCAGTTTAGGTACCTACCAGATAGAGGTTAGGTTTAGTAATAGGGGTTATGTTCAGATGTCAATTAGGACTTAATAAGCAGGTTATAAGGGCTCGAGCATAAGGGACCACATCCCATGACCCACTCCGCGGGACCTGGCCGGGTAGGTTAAGAAAAAGAAGATTTCCCTCAAAGGGTTAGGGTTAGGGTTAGGGTTAGGGTTAGGGTTAGGGTTAGGGTTAGGTTTAGGAAAAAGTTTTCTCCTTAGAAAACCTGGTGCACTCTCTGCAGAGAGTGTGATCCAGGTGGGCCCCCAGCCCTTGAAGTTTTCCACCACCCTAAGGTGGTGGGGTTTCAAAAATTACACATCTTGTGTTGATGCGGAAGACAGCTTTGGCGCAACGTTTCGACCTGAAAAGGTCTTCATCAGGCGCTAGCTGTCTTGGAAGCAGGCTGCCTAGAATGGCGTTAGCTGCTTAAAATTGCCCTGCACTGCTGCACCTCCTTCC
>WFAA01000084.1:0-69175 GCA_009823395.1 Thamnaconus septentrionalis | reverse complement strand
ATTCTCCATATTGTCCCTGGGATTATCTTTGGCATGACTTAATGTTGCTCCGAACTACAAGCCCTCACCAGCCTTTGACTCCATGCCACACGTGGCTCCAGCCCCTCACCCAGGGCTCCAGCCCTGCTGCCCGTCCCCACTCGCACCAGGGGTTCCCTGCCTGTGGCGATTGTTGTCGTTGCAGTGGACGGCACCCTCTCGATCAAGCTGTCCCCTGGCCACCCTGTTGGATGTATTTACCTCCCATGTCTTAAGGTAAACTTTAAATTCCATTTCTTGAGTTTATTCTCCATATTTTCCCTGGGATGATCTTTGGCTGACTTAATGTTGCTCCAGAACTACAAGCTCTCACCAGCCTTTGTCTCCAGGCCACCCCGGGGCTCCAGCTCCCCAGCCCGGTCCCCCACTTACACCAGGGGGGCCCAGCTTGAGGCCCAGGTTGTCATTGCTTTGTGCCACCCCACATCGGACAAGCTGTCCCCAGGCCACCCCGTTGGTTGCATTTTCTTCCCATGTCTTAAGGTAAACTTTAAATTCCATTTCTTGAGTTTATTCTCCATATTTTCCCTGGGATGATCTTCGGCTGACTTAATCTTCCTCCAGAACTATAAGCCCTCACCAGCCTGTGATCGAGGCCGACCCGGGGCTCCAGCTCCACCAGCCAGTCCCCCACCCACCAGGTGGGGCCAGCCTTAGGCGGAGGTTGTAGTTGCAGTGGGCGGCGCCGTCTCGATCAAGCTGTCCCCTGTCCAGCCTGTTGGTTGCAATTACCTCCAATGTCTTAAGGTAAACTTTAAATTCCATTTCTTGAGTTTATTCTCCATATTGTCCTGGGATGATCTTTGGCCTGCTAATGTTGCTCCAGAACTACAAGCCCTCACCAGCCTTTGACTCCATGCCACACCGTGGCTCAGACCCTCACCCAGGGCTCCAGCCCTGCTGCCGGTCCCCCACTCGCACCAGGGGTCCCTGCCTGAGGCGATTGTTGTCGTTGCAGTGGGCGGCACCCTCTCGATCAAGCTGTCCCCTGGCCACCCTGTTGGATGTATTTACCTCCCATGTCTTAAGGTAAACTTTAAATTCCATTTCTTGAGTTTATTCTCCATATTTTCCTAGGATGATCTTGGCTGACTTAATCTTCATCCAGAACTACAAGCCCTCACCAGCCTTTGTCTCCAGGCCACCCGGGGCTCCAGCTCCCCAGCTCGGTCCCCACCCTTACCCAGGGGCCCAGCCTGAGCCCAGGTTGTCATTGCTTTGTGCCGCCCCACATTGGACAAGCGGTCCCCAGGCCATCCTGTTGGTTGTATTCACCTCCCATGTCTTAAGGTAAACTTAAAAAATTCCATTTCTTGAGTTTATTCTCCATATTGTCCCTGGGCTGTTCTTTGGCTTACTTAATCTTCCTCCAGAACTACAAGCCCTCACCAGCCTCTGTCTCCAGGCCACCCCGGTTCTCCAGCTCCATGGCCGGTCCCCACCCACCAGGGGCCCAGCCTGAGCCCAGGTTGTCATTGCAGGGTGTCGCCCCACATCGGACAAGCTGTCCCCAGGCAACCCTGTTGGTTGCATTCACCTCCCAGGTCTTAAGGTAAACTTTAAGTTCCATTTCCCTTGGATGATCTTTGGCTGACTTAATGTTGCTCCAGAACTCCAAGCCCTCACCATCCTGTGACTCCAGGCCACCCCGGGGCTCAAGCTCGCTGCCCAGTTCTCCCTTGCACCAGGTGGGGCCAGCCTGAGGCGGAGGTTGTAGTTGCAGTGGGCGGCGCCCTCTAGATCAAGCTGTCCCCTGTCCAGCCCTGTTGGTTGCATTTACCTCCCATGTCTTAAGGTAAACTTTAAATTCCATTTCTTGAGTTTATTCTCCATATTGTCCCTAGGATGATCTTTGGCTGACTTAATGTTGCTCCAGAACTACAAGCCCTCACCAGCCTTTGACTCCATGCCACCCGTGGCTCCAGCTCCATAGCCCGGTTCCCCACTTACACCAGGGGCCCCAGCCTGAGGCCCAGGTTGTCATTGCAGTGCCGCCCCACATCGGACAAGCTGTCCCCAGGCCACCCTGTTGGTTGCATTCACCTCCCAGGTCTTAAGGTAAACTTTAAGTTCCATTTCCCTTGGATGATCTTGGCTGACTTAATGTTGCTCCAGAACTCCAAGCCCTCACCATCCTGTGACTCCAGGCCACCCAGGCTCAAGCTCCGCTGCCCAGTTCTCCACTTGCACCAGGTGGGGCCAGCCTTAGGCGGAGGTTGTAGTTGCAGTGGGCGGCCCTCTCGATCAAGCTGTCCCCTGTCCACCCTGTTGGTTGCAATTACCTCCAATGTCTTAAGGTAAACTTTAAATTCCATTTCTTGAGTTTATTCTCCATATTGTCCCTAGGATGATCTTTGGCCTACTTAATGTTGCTCCAGAACTACAAGCCCTCACCAGCCTTTGACTCCATGCCACCCGTGGCTCAGCCCCTCACCCAGGGCTCCAGCCCTGCTGCCCGGTCCCCACTCGCACCAGGGGTCCCTGCCTGAGGCGATTGTTGTCGTTGCAGTGGGCGGCACCCTCTCGATCAAGCTGTCCCTAGGCCACCCTGTTGGATGTATTTACCTCCCATGTCTTAAGGTAAACTTTAAATTCCATTTCTTGAGTTTATTCTCCATATTTTCCCTGGGATGATCTTTGGCTGACTTAATGTTGCTCCAGAACTACAAGCTCTCACCAGCCTTTGTCTCCAGGTCACCCCGGGGCTCCAGCTCCGCAGCCCGGTCCCCACCCACCAGGGGCCCAGCCTGAGGCCCAGGTTGTCATTGCTTTGTGCCGCCCCACATCGGACAAGCTGTCCCCAGGCAACCCTGTTGGTTGCATTCACCTCCCAGGTCTTAAGGTAAACTTTAAGTTCCATTTCCCTTGGATGATTTTCGGCTGACTTAATCTTCATCCAGTACTACAAGCCCTCACCAACCTTTGTCTCCAGGCCACCCCGGGGCTCCAGCTCCGCAGCCCGGTCCCCCACTTACACCAGGGGGGCCCAGCCTGAGGCCCAGGTTGTCATTGCTTTGTGCCGGCCCACATCGGACAAGCTGTCCCCAGGCCACCCTGTTGGTTGCATTCACCTCTCAGGTCTTAAGGTAAACTTTAAATTTCATTTCTTGAGTTTATTCTCCATATTGTCCCTGGGATGATCTTTGTCTGACTTAATGTTGCTCCAGAACTACAAGCCCTCACCAGCCTTTGACTCCATGCCACCCCGTGGCTCCAGCTCCATAGCCCGGTTCCCCACCCACCAGGGGCCCAGCCTGAGGCCAGGTTGTCATTGCAGGGTGCCGCCCCTCATCAGACAAGCTGTCCCCAGGCCACCCTGTTGGTTGCATTCACCTCCCAGGTCTTAAGGTAAACTCTAAGTTCCATTTCCCTTGGATGATCTTTGGCTGACTTAATGTTGCTCCAGAACTCCAAGCCCTCACCATCCTGTGACTCCAGGCCACCCCGGGGCTCAAGCTCCGCTGCCCGGTTCTCCACTTGCACCAGGTGGGGCCAGCCTTAGGCGGAGGTTGTAGTTGCAGTGGGCGGCGCCCTCTAGATCATACTGTCCCCTGTCCAGCCTGTTGGTTGCAATTACCTCCAATGTCTTAAGGTAAACTTTAAATTCCATTTCTTGAGTTTATTCTCCATATTGTCCCTGGGATGATCTTTGGCTGACTTAATGTTGCTCCAGAACTACAAGCCCTCACCAGCCTTTGACTCCATGCCACCCCGTGGCTCCAGCTCTGCAGCCCGGTTCCCCACTTACACCAGGGGGGCCCAGCCTGAGGCCCAGGTTGTCATTGCAGGGTGCCGCCCCACATCGGACAAGCTGTCCCCAGGCCACCCTGTTGGTTGCATTCACCTCCCAGGTCTTAAGGTAAACTTTAAGTTCCATTTCCTTGGATGATCTTGACTGACTTAATGTTGCTCCAGAACTCCAAGCCCTCACCATCCTGTGACTCCAGGCCACCCCGGGGCTCAAGCTCCGCTGCCCGGTTCTCCACTTGCACCAGGTGGGGCCAGCCTTTGGCGGAGGTTGTAGTTGCAGTGAGCGGCGCCCTCTAGATCAAGCTGTCCCTGTCCAGCCTGTTGGTTGCAATTACCTCCAATGTCTTAAGGTAAACTTTAAATTCCATTTCTTGAGTTTATTCTCCATATTGTCCCTGGGATGATCTTCGGCTGACTTAATGTTGCTCCAGAACTCCAAGCCCTCACCATCCTGTGAC
Organism: Thamnaconus septentrionalis; assembly: GCA_009823395.1. Classification (NCBI taxonomy): domain Eukaryota; kingdom Metazoa; phylum Chordata; class Actinopteri; order Tetraodontiformes; family Monacanthidae; genus Thamnaconus; species Thamnaconus septentrionalis. Next base: position 64,928 of record WFAA01000084.1, on the reverse strand, counting down.
TCCATGCCACCCGTGGCTCCAGCTCCATAGCCCGGTTCCCCACCCACCAGGGGCCCAGCCTGAGCCCAGGTTTGTCATTGCTTTGTGCCGCCCCACATCGGACAAGCTGTCCCCAGGCAACCCTGTTGGTTGCATTCACCTCCCAGGTCTTAAGGTAAACTTTAAGTTCCATTTCCCTTGGATGATCTTTGGCTGACTTAATGTTGCTCCAGAACTACAAGCCCTCACCAGCCTTTGACTCCATGCCACCCCGTGGCTCCAGCCCCTCACCCAGGGCTCCAGCCCTGCTGCCTGGTCCCCCACTCGCACCAGGGGGTCCCTGCCTGAGGCGATTGTTGTCGTTGCAGTGGACGGCACCCTCTCGAACAAGCTGTCCCCTGGCCACCCTGTTGGTTGCATTTTCTTCCCATGTCTTAAGGTAAACTTTAAATTCCATTTCTTGAGTTTATTCTCCATATTGTCCCTGGGATGATCTTCGGCTGACTTAATGTTGCTCCAGAACTACAAGCCCTCACCAGCCTGTGATCCAGGCCGACCCGGGGCTCGAGCTCCGCAACCCGTCCCCACCCACCAGGGGCCCAGCCTGAGTCAGGTTGTCATTGCAGGTGCCGCCCCACATCGGACAAGCTGTCCCCAGGCCACCCTGTTGGTTGCATTCACCTCCCAGGTCTTAAGGTACACTTTAAGTTCCATTTCCTTGGATGATCTTCAGCTGACTTAATGTTGCTCCAGGCTCAAGCCCTCACCATCCTGTGACTCCAGGCCACCCCGGGGCTCAAGCTCCGCTGCCCGGTTCTCCACTTGCACCAGGTGGGGCCAGCCTTAGGCGGAGGTTGTAGTTGCAGTGGGCGGCGCCCTCTCGATCAAGCTGTCCCTTGGCCACCCTGTTGGTTGTATTTACCTCCCATGTCTTAAAGTAAACTTTAAATTCCATTTCTTGAGTATATTCTCCATATTGACCCTGGGATGATCTTTGGCTGACTTAATGTTGCTCCAGAACTCCAAGCCCTCACCAGCCTTTGACTCCATGCCACCCCGTGGCTCCAGCTCCATGGCCCGGTTCCCCACCCACCAGGGGGCCCAGCCTGAGGCCCGGGTTGTCATTGCAGGGTGCCGCCCCACATCGGACAAGCTGTCCCCAGGCCACCCTGTTGGTTGCATTCACCTCCCAGGTCTTAAGGTAAACTTTAAGTTCCATTTCCCTTGGATGATCTTTGGCTGACTTAATGTTGCTCCAGAACTCCAAGCCCTCACCATCCTGTGACTCCAGGCCACCCAGGGCTCAAGCTCCGCTGCCAGTTCTCCACTTGCACCAGGTGGGGCCAGCCTTAGCGGAGAGGTTGTAGTTGCAGTGGGCGGCGCCCTCTAGATCAAGCTGTCCCCTGTCCAGCCTGTTGGTTGCAATTACCTCCAATGTCTTAAGGTAAACTTTAAATTCCATTTCTTGAGTTTATTCTCCATATTGTCCCTGGGATGATCTTTGGCTGACTTAATGTTGCTCCAGAACTACAAGCCCTCACCAGCCTTTGACTCCATGCCACCCCGTGGCTCCAGCTCCGCAGCCCGGTTCCCCACTTACACCAGGGGCCCAGCCTGAGGCCAGGTTGTCATTGCAGTGCCGCCCCACATCGGACAAGCTGTCCCCAGGCCACCCTGTTGGTTGCATTCACCTCCCAGGTCTTAAGGTAAACTTTAAGTTCCATTTCCCTTGGATGATCTTTGGCTGACTTAATGTTGCTCCAGAACTCCAAGCCCTCACCATCCTGTGACTCCAGGCCACCCCGGGGCTCAAGCTCCGCTGCCCGGTTCTCCACTTGCACCAGGTGGGGCCAGCCTTAGGCGGAGGTTGTAGTTGCAGTGGGCGGCGCCCTCTCGATCAAGCTGTCCCCTGTCCAGCCTGTTGGTTGCAATTACCTCCAATGTCTTAAGGTAAACTTTAAATTCCATTTCTTGAGTTTATTCTCCATATTTCCCTTGGATGATCTTCGGCTGACTTAATGTTGCTCCAGAACTACAAGCCCTCACCAGCCTTTGACTCCATGCCACCCGTGGCTCCAGCTCCTCACCCAGCCCAGGTTCCCCACTTACACCAGGGGTCCCAGCCTGAGGCCCAGGTTGTCATTGCAGTGGGCCCCACATCGGACAAGCTGTCCCCAGGCCACCCTGTTGGTTGCATTCACCTCCCAGGTCTTAAGGTAAACTTTAAGTTCCATTTCCCTGGATGATCTTTGGCTGACTTAATGTTGCTCCAGAACTCAAAGCCCTCACCATCCTGTGACTCCAGGCCACCCGGGGCTCAAGCTCCCCTGCCGGTTCTCCACCCACCAGGGGGGCCAGCCTTAGGCGGAGGTTGTCATTGCAGTGGGCCACCCTCTCGATCAAGCTGTCCCCAGGCCACCCTGTTGGTTGCATTTTCCTCCCATGTCTTAAGGTAAACTTTAAATTCCATTTCTTGAGTTTATTCTCCATATTGTCCCTGGGATGATCTTTGGCTGACTTAATGTTGCTCCAGAACTACAAGCCCTCACCAGCCTGTGACTCCAGGCCGACCGGGGCTCAGCTCCAGCCCTGCTGCCCGGTCCCCACTTACACCAGGGGGGGCAGCCTGAGGCGAGGTTGTTTGTCGTTGCAGTGGGCGGCGCCCTCTCGATCAAGCTGTCCCCTGGCCACCCTGTTGGTTGCATTTACCTCCAATGTCTTAAGGTAAACTTTAAATTCCATTTCTTGAGTTTATTCTCCATATTGTCCTAGGATGATCTTTGGCCTGACTTAATGTTGCTCCAGAACTACAAGCCCTCACCAGCCTTTGACTCAGGCCACCCTCAGACCCTCCCAGGGCTCCAGCCCTGCCCGTCCCCCACTTACACCAGGGGCCCTGCCTGAGGCCCAGGTTGTCGTTGCAGTGTGCCACACCCTCTCGGACAAGCTGTCCCCAGGCCACCCTGTTGGTTGCATTCACCCCATGTCTTAAGGTAAACTTTAAATTCCATTTCTTGAGTTTATTCTCCATATTTTCCCTGGGATGATCTTGGCTGACTTAATCTTCATCCAGAACTACAAGCCCTCACCAGCCTTTGTCTCCAGGCCACCCGGGCTCCAGCTCCCCAGCTCGGTCCCCACCCACACCAGGGGCCCAGCCTGAGCCCAGGTTGTCATTGCTTTGTGGGCGCCCCCTCATCGATCAAGCTGTCCCCAGGCCATCCTGTTGGTTGTATTCACCTCCCATGTCTTAAGGTAAACTTTAAATTCCATTTCTTGAGTTTATTCTCCATATTGTCCTAGGATGATCTTTGGCTGACTTAATCTTCCTCCAGAACTACAAGCCCTCACCAGCCTTTGTCTCCATGCCACCCGTGGCTCCAGCTCCATGGCCCGGTCCCCCACCCACCAGGGGCCCAGCCTGAGCCCAGGTTTGTCATTGCAGGGTGTCGCCCCATCGGACAAGCTGTCCCCAGGCCACCCTGTTGGTTGCATTCACCTCCCAGGTCTTAAGGTAAACTTTAAGTTCCATTTCCCTTGGATGATCTTTGGCTGACTTAATGTTGCTCCAGAACTCCAAGCCCTCACCATCCTGTGACTCCAGGCCACCCGGGGCTCAAGCTCCGCTGCCCGGTTCTCCACTTGCACCAGGTGGGGCCAGCCTTAAGCGGAGGTTGTAGTTGCAGTGGGCGGCGCCCTCTAGATCAAGCTGTCCCTGTCCAGCCTGTTGGTTGCAATTACCTCCAATGTCTTAAGGTAAACTTTAAATTCCATTTCTTGAGTTTATTCTCCATATTGTCCCTAGGATGATCTTTGGCTGACTTAATGTTGCTCCAGAACTACAAGCCCTCACCAGCCTTTGACTCCATGCCACCCGTGGCTCCAGCTCCGCAGCCCGGTTCCCCACCCACCAGGGGCCCAGCCTGAGCCCCAGGTTGTCATTGCAGTGCCGCCCCACATCGGACAAGCTGTCCCAGGCCACCCTGTTGGTTGCATTCACCTCCCAGGTCTTAAGGTAAACTTTAAGTTCCATTTCCTTGGATGATCTTGGCTGACTTAATGTTGCTCCAGAACTCAAAGCCCTCACCATCCTGTGACTCCAGGCCACCCGGGGCTCAAGCTCCGCTGCCCGGTTCTCCACTTGCACCAGGTGGGGCCAGCCTTAGGCGGAGGTTGTAGTTGCAGTGGGCCGCCCCTCTCGATCAAGCTGTCCCCTGTCCACCCTGTTGGTTGCAATTACCTCCAATGTCTTAAGGTAAACTTTAAATTCCATTTCTTGAGTTTATTCTCCATATTGTCCCTGGGATGATCTTTGGCTGACTTAATGTTGCTCCAGAACTACAAGCCCTCACCAGCCTTTGACTCCATGCCACCCGTGGCTCCAGCCCCTCACCCAGGGCTCCAGCCCTGCTGCCCCCCCTCGCACCAGGGGGATGATCCTGCCTGAGGCGGTGTTGTCGTTGCAGTGGGCCGCCCCTCTCGATCAAGCTGTCCCCTAGCCACCCTGTTGGTTGCATTTACCTCCCATGTCTTAAGGTAAACTTTAAATTCCATTTCTTGAGTTTATTCTCCATATTTTCCCTGGGATGATCTTTGGCTGACTTAATGTTGCTCCAGAACTACAAGCCCTCACCAGCCTTTGACTCCATGCCACCCGTGGCTCAGGCTCACAGCTCCCCCTGCCCGGTCCCCACTGCCACCAGGGGCCCTGCCTTAAGCGAGGTTGTCATTGCAGTGGGCGCACCCTCTCGATCAAGCTGTCCCCTGGCCACCCTGTTGGTTGCATTTACCTCCCATGTCTTAAGGTAAACTTTAAATTCCATTTCTTGAGTTTATTCTCCATATTTTCCCTGGGATGATCTTTGGCTGACTTAATGTTGCTCCAGAACTACAAGCCCTCACCAGCCTTTGACTCCAGGCCACACCCGGGCTCCAGCTCCATAGCCCGGTCCCCACTTACCCACACTGCAGGGGCCCAGCCTGAGGCCAGGTTGTCATTGCAGTGGGCGCCCCCTCGGACAAGCTGTCCCAGGCCACCCTGTTGGTTGCATTCACCTCCCATGTCTTAAGGTAAACTTTAAATTCCATTTCTTGAGTTTATTCTCATATTCCCTTGGATGATCTTCAGCTGACTTAATGTTGCTCCAGAACTACAAGCCCTCACCATCCTTTGACTCCAGGCCACCCGGGCTCCAGCTCCGCTGCCAGGTCCCCACCCACCAGGGGGGCCAGCCTGAGCCCAGGTTGTCATTGCAGTGGGCGGCCCACTCGATCAAGCTGTCCCCTGGCCACCCTGTTGGTTACATTTACCTCCCATGTCTTAAGGTAAACTTTAAATTCCATTTCTTGAGTTTATTCTCCATATTGTCCCTAGGATGATCTTTGGCTGACTTAATGTTGCTCCAGAACTACAAGCCCTCACCAGCCTTTGACTCCATGCCACCCGTGGCTCCAGCTCCAGCCCGGTTCCCCCACCCACCAGGGGCCCAGCCTGAGCCCAGTTGTCATTGCAGGGTGCCGCCCCACATCGGACAAGCTGTCCCCAGGCCACCCTGTTGGTTGCATTCACCTCCCAGGTCTTAAGGTAAACTTTAAGTTCCATTTCCTTGGATGATCTTTGGCTGACTTAATGTTGCTCCAGAACTACAAGCCCTCACCATCCTGTGACTCCAGGCCACCCGGGGCTCAAGCTCCCCAGCTCCAGTTCTCCACTTGCACCAGGTGGGGCCAGCCTTAGGCGGTTGTTGTAGTTGCAGTGGGCAGCCCCCTCTAGATCAAGCTGTCCCTGTCCAGCCTGTTGGTTGCATTTACCTCCAATGTCTTAAGGTAAACTTTAAATTCCATTTCTTGAGTTTATTCTCCATATTGTCCCTGGGATGATCTTTGGCTGACTTAATGTTGCTCCAGAACTACAAGCCCTCACCAGCCTGTGACTCCAGGCCACCCGGGGCTCCAGCTCCGCAGCCCGGTTCCCCACCACCAGGGGCCCAGCCTGAGGCCCAGGTTGTCATTGCAGTGGTGCCGCCCCACTTGGACAAGCTGTCCCCAGGCCACCCCTGTTGGTTGCATTCACCTCCCAGGTCTTAAGGTAAACTTTAAATTCCATTTCCCTTGGATGATCTCCATTTGTCCTAGGGCTGACTTAAATGTTGCTCCAGAACTACAAGCCCTCACCATCCTGTGACTCCAGGCCACCCGGGGCTCAAGCTCCGCTGCCCGGTCCCCCACTTGCCAGGGGGGCCAGCCTTGAGCGGAGGTTGTCATTGCAGTGGGCGGCGCCCTCTCGGACAAGCTGTCCCCAGGCCACCCTGTTGGTTGCATTTACCTCCCATGTCTTAAGGTAAACTTTAAATTCCATTTCTTGAGTTTATTCTCCATATTGTCCCTGGGATGATCTTTGGCTGACTTAATGTTGCTCCAGAACTCCAAGCCCTCACCATCCTTTGACTCCATGCCACCCGTGGCTCCAGCTCCACCAGCCCGGTTCCCCACCCACCAGGGGCCCAGCCTGAGGCCCAGGTTGTCATTGCAGGTGCCGCCCCATCCGGACAAGCTGTCCCCAGGCCACCCTGTTGGTTGCATTCACCTCCCAGGTCTTAAGGTTTAAATTCTTTAAGTTCCATTTCCCTTGGATGATCTTTGGCTGACTTAATGTTGCTCCAGAACTACAAGCCCTCACCATCCTGTGACTCCAGGCCACCCAGGGCTCAAGCTCCTGCTGCCCAGGTCTCCACTTGCACCAGGGGGCCCAGCCTGAAGCGGAGGTTGTAGTTGCAGTGGGCGGCGCCCTCTCGATCAAGCTGTCCCCTGTCCACCCTGTTGGTTGCAATTACCTCCAATGTCTTAAGGTAAACTTTAAATTCCATTTCTTGAGTTTATTCTCCATATTGTCCCTGGGATGATCTTTGGCTGACTTAATGTTGCTCCAGAACTACAAGCCCTCACCAGCCTTTGACTCCATGCCACCCCGTGGCTCCAGCCCCCCCACACCCAGGGCTCCCCCTGCTGCCCGCCCCACATCCCCCACTGCAGGGGGGTCCCATGCCTGAGGCCAGGTGTTGTCGTTGCAGTGGGCGGCACCCTCTCGGATCAAGCTGTCCCCAGGCCACCCTGTTGGTTGCATTTACTTCCCATGTCTTAAGGTAAACTTTAAATTCCATTTCTTGAGTTTATTCTCCATATTTTCCTAGGATGATCTTTGGCTGACTTAATGTTGCTCCAGAACTACAAGCCCTCACCAGCCTTTGTCTCCAGGCCACCCCGTGGCTCCAGCTCCGCAGCCCGGTCCCCCACTTACACCAGGGGCCCAGCCTGAGGCCAGGTTGTCATTGCTTTGTGCCGCCCCACATCGGACAAGCTGTCCCCAGGCCACCCTGTTGGTTGCATTCACCTCCCAGGTCTTAAGGTAAACTTTAAGTTCCATTTCCCTTGGATGATCTTTCCCTGGCTGACTTAATCTTCATCCAGAACTACAAGCCCTCACCAACCTTTGTCTCCAGGCCACCCGGGCTCCCCAGCTCCGCTGCCCGGTCCCCACTTGCACCAGGTGGGGCCCAGCCTGAGGCGGAGGTTGTCGTTGCAGTGGGCGGCCCCCTCTCGAATCAAGCTGTCCCCTGGCCACCCTGTTGGTTGCATTACCTCTCATGTCTTAAGGTAAACTTTAAATTCCATTTCTTGAGTTTATTCTCCATATTGTCCCTGGGATGATCTTTGGCTGACTTAATGTTGCTCCAGAACTACAAGCCCTCACCAGCCTTTGACTCCATGCCACCCCGTGGCTCCAGCTCCAGCCCGGTTCCCCACCCACCAGGGGCCCAGCCTGAGGCCCAGGTTTTCATTGCAGGGTACCGCCCCACATCGGACAAGCTGTCCCCAGGCCACCCTGTTGGTTGCATTCACCTCCCAGGTCTTAAGGTAAACTTTAAGTTCCATTTCCCTTGGATGATCTTTGGCTGACTTAATGTTGCTCCAGAACTACAAGCCCTCACCATCCTGTGACTCCATGCCACCCCGGGGCTCCTGCTCCGCTGCCCGGTTCTCCACTTGCACCAGGTGGGGCCAGCCTTAGGCGGAGGTTGTAGTTGCAGTGGGCGGCGCTCTCTCGATCAAGCTGTCCCCTGTCCAGCCTGTTGGTTGCAATTCACCTCCAATGTCTTAAGGTAAACTTTAAATTCCATTTCTTGAGTTTATTCTCCATATTGTCCCTGGGATGATCTTTGGCTGACTTAATGTTGCTCCAGAACTACAAGCCCTCACCAGCCTTTGACTCCATGCCACCCGTGGCTCCAGCTCTGCAGCCCGGTTCCCCACCCACCAGGGGCCCAGCCTGAGGCCCAGGTTGTCATTGCAGGGTGCCGCCCCACATCGGACAAGCTGTCCCCAGGCCACCCTGTTGGTTGCATTCACCTCCCAGGTCTTAAGGTAAACTTTAAGTTCCATTTCCTTGGATGATCTTTGGCTGACTTAATGTTGCTCCAGAACTCCAAGCCCTCACCATCCTGTGACTCCAGGCCACCCAGGCTCAAGCTCCGCTGCCCGGTTCTCCACTTGCACCAGGTGGGGCCAGCCTTTGGCGGAGGTTGTAGTTGCAGTGGTAGCGCCCTCTAGATCAAGCTGTCCCCTGTCCAGCCTGTTGGTTGCAATTACCTCCAATGTCTTAAGGTAAACTTTAAATTCCATTTCTTGAGTTTATTCTCCATATTGTCCCTGGGATGATCTTTGGCTGACTTAATGTTGCTCCAGAACTCAAGCCCTCACCATCCTGTGACTCCATGCCACCCGTGGCTCCAGCTCCGCCAGCCCGGTTCCCCACCCACCAGGGGCCCAGCCTGAGGCCCAGGTTGTCATTGCTTTGTGCCGCCCCATCGGACAAGCTGTCCCCAGGCCACCCTGTTGGTTGCATTCACCTCCCAGGTCTTAAGGTAAACTTTAAGTTCCATTTCCTTGGATGATCTTTGGCTGACTTAATGTTGCTCCAGAACTTAAGCCCTCACCAGCCTTTGACTCCATGCCACCCGTGGCTCAGCCCCTCACCCAGGGCTCCAGCCCTGCTGCCTGGTCCCCCACCGCACCAGGGGTCCCTGCCTTAGGCGATTGTTGTCGTTGCAGTGGGCGGCACCCTCTCGATCAAGCTGTCCCCTGTCCACCCTGTTGGTTGCATTTTCCTCCATGTCTTAAGGTAAACTTTAAATTCCATTTCTTGAGTTTATTCTCCATATTGTCCCTGGGATGATCTTTGGCTGACTTAATGTTGCTCCAGAACTACAAGCCCTCACCAGCCTGTGATCCAGGCCACCCGGGCTCGAGCTCCATGCAACCCGTCCCCCACCCACACCAGGGGCCCAGCCTGAGGTCCAGGTTGTCATTGCAGGGTGCCGCCCCACATCGGACAAGCTGTCCCCAGGCCACCCTGTTGGTTGCATTCACCTCCCAGGTCTTAAGGTAAACTTTAAGTTCCATTTCCCTTGGATGATCTTCAGCTGACTTAATGTTGCTCCAGAACTCAAGCCCTCACCATCCTGTGACTCCAGGCCACCCAGGCTCAAGCTCCGCTGCCCGGTTCTCCACTTGCACCAGGTGGGGCCAGCCTTAGGCGGAGGTTGTAGTTGCAGTGGGCGGCGCCCTCTCGATCAAGCTGTCCCTTGGCCACCCTGTTGGTTGTATTTACCTCCCATGTCTTAAAGTAAACTTTAAATTCCATTTCTTGAGTTTATTCTCCATATTGTCCCTGGGATGATCTTTGGCTGACTTAATGTTGCTCCAGAACTACAAGCCCTCACCAGCCTTTGACTCCAGGCCACCCGTGGCTCCAGCTCCGCAGCCCGGTCCCCACTTACCACCAGGGGCCCAGCCTGAGGCCAGGTTGTCATTGCAGGTGCCGCCCCCCATCGGACAAGCTGTCCCCAGGCCACCCTGTTGGTTGCATTCACCTCCCAGGTCTTAAGGTAAACTTTAAGTTCCATTTCCCTTGGATGATCTTTGGCTGACTTAATGTTGCTCCAGAACTCCAAGCCCTCACCATCCTGTGACTCCAGGCCACCCGGGCTCAAGCTCCGCTGCCAGGTCTCCACTTGCACCAGGTGGGGCCAGCCTTAGGGCGGAGGTTGTAGTTGCAGTGGGCGGCGCCCTCTAGATCAAGCTGTCCCCTGTCCAGCCTGTTGGTTGCAATTACCTCCAATGTCTTAAGGTAAACTTTAAATTCCATTTCTTGAGTTTATTCTCCATATTGTCCCTGGGATGATCTTTGGCTGACTTAATGTTGCTCCAGAACTACAAGCCCTCACCAGCCTTTGACTCCATGCCACCCCGTGGCTCCAGCTCCATAGCCCGTTCCCCACTTACCAGGGGGCCCAGCCTGAGCCCAGGTTGTCATTGCACGGTGCCGCCCCACATCGGACAAGCTGTCCCCAGGCCACCCTGTTGGTTGCATTCACCTCCCAGGTCTTAAGGTAAACTTTAAGTTCCATTTCCCTTGGATGATCTTTGGCTGACTTAATGTTGCTCCAGAACTCCAAGCCCTCACCATCCTGTGACTCCAGGCCACCCCGGGGCTCAAGCTCCGCTGCCCGGTTCTCCACTTGCACCAGGTGGGGCCAGCCTTAGGCGGAGGTTGTAGTTGCAGTGGGCGGCGCCCTCTAGATCAAGCTGTCCCCTGTCCAGCCTGTTGGTTGCAATTACCTCCAATGTCTTAAGGTAAACTTTAAATTCCATTTCTTGAGTTTATTCTCCATATTGTCCCTGGGATGATCTTTGGCTGACTTAATGTTGCTCCAGAACTACAAGCCCTCACCAGCCTTTGACTCCATGCCACCCGTGGCTCCAGCTCCATAGCCCGTTCCCCCACCCACCAGGGGCCCAGCCTGAGGCCCAGGTTGTCATTGCAGTGCCGCCCACATCGGACAAGCTGTCCCCAGGCCACCCTGTTGGTTGCATTCACCTCCCAGGTCTTAAGGTAAACTTTAAGTTCCATTTTCCTTGGATGATCTTCGGCTGACTTAATGTTGCTCCAGAACTCCAAGCCCTCACCATCCTGTGACTCCAGGCCACCCCGGGGCTCAAGCTCCGCTGCCCGGTTCTCCACTTGCACCAGGTGGGGCCAGCCTTAGGCGGAGGTTGTAGTTGCAGTGGGCGGCGCCCTCTCGATCAAGCTGTCCCCTGTCCACCCTGTTGGTTGCAATTACCTCCAATGTCTTAAGGTAAACTTTAAATTCCATTTCTTGAGTTTATTCTCCATATTGTCCCTGGGATTATCTTTGGCATACTTAATGTTGCTCCGGAAGTACAAGCCCTCACCAGCCTTTGACTCCATGCCACACCGTGGCTCCAGCCCCTCACCCAGGGCTCCAGCCCTGCTGCCCGGTCCCCCACTCGCACCAGGGGGTCCCTGCCTGTGGCGATTGTTGTCGTTGCAGTGGACGGCACCCTCTCGATCAAGCTGTCCCCTGGCCACCCTGTTGGATGTATTTACCTCCCATGTCTTAAGGTAAACTTTAAATTCCATTTCTTGAGTTTATTCTCCATATTTTCCCTGGGATGATCTTTGGCTGACTTAATGTTGCTCCAGAACTACAAGCTCTCACCAGCCTTTGTCTCCAGGCCACCCCGGGGCTCCAGCTCCCCAGCCCGGTCCCCCACTTACACCAGGGGGGCCCAGCTTGAGGCCCAGGTTGTCATTGCTTTGTGCCACCCCACATCGGACAAGCTGTCCCAGGCCACCCGTTGGTTGCATTTTCTTCCCATGTCTTAAGGTAAACTTTAAATTCCATTTCTTGAGTTTATTCTCCATATTTTCCTAGGATGATCTTGACTGACTTAATCTTCCTCCAGAACTATAAGCCCTCACCAGCCTGTGATCGAGGCCGACCCGGGGCTCCAGCTCCGCAGCCCGTTCCCCCACCTACACCAGTTGGGGCCAGCCTTAGGCGGAGGTTGTAGTTGCAGTGGGCGGCGCCGTCTCGATCAAGCTGTCCCCTGTCCAGCCTGTTGGATGCAATTACCTCCCATGTCTTAAGGTAAACTTTAAATTCCATTTCTTGAGTTTATTCTCCATATTGTCCCTGGGATGATCTTTGGCCTGTTAATGTTGCTCCAGAAGTACAAGCCCTCACCAGCCTTTGACTCCATGCCACACCGTGGCTCAGACCCTCACCCAGGGCTCCAGCCCTGCTGCCCGATCCCCACTCGCACCAGGGGTCCCTGCCTGAGCGGTTGTTGTCGTTGCAGTGGGCGGCACCCTCTCGATCAAGCTGTCCCTGGCCACCCTGTTGGATGTATTTACCTCCCATGTCTTAAGGTAAACTTTAAATTCCATTTCTTGAGTTTATTCTCCATATTTTCCCTGGGATGATCTTCGGCTGACTTAATCTTCATCCAGAACTACAAGCCCTCACCAGCCTTTGTCTCCAGGCCACCCCGGGCTCCAGCTCCCCAGCTCGGTCCCCACCACCAGGGGCCCAGCCTGAGCCCAGGTTGTCATTGCTTTGTGCCGCCCACATTGGACAAAGCGGTCCCCAGGCCATCCTGTTGGTTGTATTCACCTCCCATGTCTTAAGGTAAACTTAAAAAATTCCATTTCTTGAGTTTATTCTCCATATTGTCCCTGGGCTGTTCTTTGGCTTACTTAATCTTCCTCCAGAACTACAAGCCCTCACCAGCCTCTGTCTCCAGGCCACCCGGTTCTCCAGCTCCATGGCCGGTCCCCACCCACACAGGGGGCCCAGCCTGAGCCAGGTTGTCATTGCAGGGTGTCGCCCCACATCGGACAAGCTGTCCCCAGGCAACCCTGTTGGTTGCATTCACCTCCCAGGTCTTAAGGTAAACTTTAAGTTCCATTTCCTTGGATGATCTTTGGCTGACTTAATGTTGCTCCAGAACTCAAAGCCCTCACCATCCTGTGACTCCAGCCACCCGTGGCTCCACCCCAGGGCTCAAGCTCCTGCTGCCCGTTCTCCACTTACCAGGTGGGGCCAGCCTTAGGCGGAGGTTGTAGTTGCAGTGGGCGGCGCCCTCTAGATCAAGCTGTCCCCTGTCCAGCCTGTTGGTTGCATTTACCTCCAATGTCTTAAGGTAAACTTTAAATTCCATTTCTTGAGTTTATTCTCCATATTGTCCCTGGGATGATCTTTGGCTGACTTAATGTTGCTCCAGAACTACAAGCCCTCACCAGCCTTTGACTCCATGCCACCCGTGGCTCCAGCTCCACAGCCCGGTTCCCCACTTACACCAGGGGCCCAGCCTGAGGCCCAGGTTGTCATTGCAGTGCCGCCCCACATCGGACAAGCTGTCCCCAGGCCACCCTGTTGGTTGCATTCACCTCCCAGGTCTTAAGGTAAACTTTAAGTTCCATTTCCTTGGATGATCTTGGCTGACTTAATGTTGCTCCAGAACTCCAAGCCCTCACCATCCTGTGACTCCAGGCACCCGGGGCTCAAGCTCCGCTGCCCGGTTCTCCACTTGCACCAGGTGGGGCCAGCCTTAGGCGGAGGTTGTAGTTGCAGTGGGCGGCCCCTCTCGATCAAGCTGTCCCTGTCCACCCTGTTGGTTGCAATTACCTCCAATGTCTTAAGGTAAACTTTAAATTCCATTTCTTGAGTTTATTCTCCATATTGTCCCTGGATTATCTTTGGCCTACTTAATGTTGCTCCAGAACTACAAGCCCTCACCAGCCTTTGACTCCATGCCACACCGTGCTCAGCCCCTCACCCAGGGCTCCAGCCCTGCTGCCCCAGTCCCCACTCGCACCAGGGGTCCCTGCCTGTGGCGATTGTTGTCGTTGCAGTGGGCGGCACCCTCTCGATCAAGCTGTCCCCTGGCCACCCTGTTGGATGTATTTACCTCCCATGTCTTAAGGTAAACTTTAAATTCCATTTCTTGAGTTTATTCTCCATATTTTCCTGGGATGATCTTTGGCTGACTTAATGTTGCTCCAGAACTACAAGCCCTCACCAGCCTTTGTCTCCAGGCCACCCAGGGCTCCAGCTCCCCAGCCCGGTCCCCACTTACACCAGGGGCCCAGCTTGAGCCCAGGTTGTCATTGCTTTGTGCCACCCCACATCGGACAAGCTGTCCCCAGGCCACCCTGTTGGTTGCATTTTCCTCCCATGTCTTAAGGTAAACTTTAAATTCCATTTCTTGAGTTTATTCTCCATATTTTCCTGGGATGATCTTGGCTGACTTAATCTTCCTCCAGAACTATAAGCCCTCACCAGCCTGTGACTCCAGGCCGACCCAGGGGCTCCAGCTCCGCTGCCAGTCCCCCACCCACACCAGGGGGGCCAGCCTTAGGCGGAGGTTGTCATTGCAGTGGGCGGCCCCTCTCGATCAAGCTGTCCCCAGTCCAGCCTGTTGGTTGCATTCACCTCCCATGTCTTAAAGGTAAACTTTAAATTCCATTTCTTGAGTTTATTCTCCATATTGTCCCTGGGATGATCTTTGGCTGACTTAATGTTGCTCCAGAACTACAAGCCCTCACCAGCCTTTGACTCCATGCCACACCGTGCTCAGACCCTCACCCAGGGCTCCAGCCCTGCTGCCCGATCCCCACTGCACCAGGGGTCCCTGCCTGAGGCGATTGTTGTCGTTGCAGTGGGCGGCACCCTCTCGATCAAGCTGTCCCTGGCCACCCTGTTGGTTGTATTTACCTCCCATGTCTTAAGGTAAACTTTAAATTCCATTTCTTGAGTTTATTCTCCATATTTTCCTAGGATGATCTTGGCTGACTTAATGTTCATCCAGAACTACAAGCCCTCACCAGCCTTTGTCTCCAGGCCACCCGGGGCTCCAGCTCCCCAGCTCGGTCCCCCACTTACACCAGGGGCCCAGCCTGAGGCCCAGGTTGTCATTGCTGTGCCGCCCACATTGGACAAGCTGTCCCCAGGCCACCCTGTTGGTTGCATTCACCTCCCATGTCTTAAGGTAAACTTTAAATTCCATTTCTTGAGTTTATTCTCCATATTGTCCCTAGGATGATCTTTGGCTGACTTAATGTTGCTCCAGAACTACAAGCCCTCACCAGCCTTTGACTCCAGGCCACCCGGGGCTCCAGCTCCATGGCCCGGTCCCCCACTTACACCAGGGGCCCAGCCTGAGCCCAGGTTGTCATTGCAGGGTGCCGCCCCACATCGGACAAGCTGTCCCCAGGCCACCCTGTTGGTTGCATTCACCTCCCAGGTCTTAAGGTAAACTTTAAGTTCCATTTCCTTGGATGATCTTTGGCTGACTTAATGTTGCTCCAGAACTACAAGCCCTCACCAGCCTGTGACTCCAGGCCACCCCGTGGCTCCAGCTCTCCCAGCCTCCAGCCCTGCTGCCCGGTCCCCCACTTACACCAGGGGGGCCAGCCTGAGGCGGAGGTTGTCGTTGCAGTGGACGGCGCCCTCTCGATCAAGCTGTCCCTTGGCCACCCTGTTGGTTGCATTTACCTCCCATGTCTTAAGGTAAACTTTAAATTCCATTTCTTGAGTTTATTCTCCATATTGTCCCTGGGATGATCTTTGGCTGACTTAATGTTGCTCCAGAACTACAAGCCCTCACCATCCTTTGACTCCAGGCCACCCGTGGCTCCAGCTCCCCAGCCCGGTCCCCCACTTACACCAGGGGCCCAGCCTGAGCCCAGGTTGTCATTGCAGGTGCCACCCCACATCGGACAAGCTGTCCCAGGCCACCCTGTTGGTTGCATTCACCTCCCAGGTCTTAAGGTAAACTTTAAATTCCATTTCTTGAGTTTATTCTCCATATTTTCCTGGGATGATCTTTGGCTGACTTAATGTTGCTCCAGAACTACAAGCCCTCACCAGCCTTTGACTCCAGGCCACCCCGTGGCTCCTGCTCCTCACCCAGGGCTCCAGCCCTGCTGCCCGGTCCCCTCTCGCAGCCAGGGGTCCCTGCCTGAGGTTGTTGTCGTTGCAGTGGGCGGCCCCTCTCGATCAAGCTGTCCCCTGGCCACCCTGTTGGTTGCATTTACCTCCCATGTCTTAAGGTAAACTTTAAATTCCATTTCTTGAGTTTATTCTCCATATTTTCCCTGGGATGATCTTCGGCTGACTTAATGTTGCTCCAGAACTACAAGCCCTCACCAGCCTTTGTCTCCAGGCCACCCAGGGGCTCCAGCTCCAGGGCTCCAGCCCGGTCCCCCACTTACACCAGGGGGGCCCAGCCTGAGGCCCAAGTTGTCATTGCAGGGTGCCGCCCCACATATGACAAGCTGTCCCCAGGCCACCCTGTTGGTTGCATTCACCTCCCAGGTCTTAAGTTAAACTTTAAGTTCCATTTCTTGAGGTTATTCTCCATATTTTCCCCGGGATGATCTTCGGCTGACTTAATGTTGCTCCAGAACTACAAGCCCTCACCAGCCTTTGACTCCATGCCACCCCGGGGCTCCAGCTCCGCAGCCCTGTCCCCCACTTACACCAGGGGGCCCAGCCTGAGGCCCAGGCTGTCATTGCAGGGTGCCGCCCCACATCGGACAAGCTGTCCCCAGGCCACCCTGTTGGTTGCATTCACCTCCCAGGTCTTAAGGTAAACTTTAAGTTCCATTTCCCTTGGATGATCTTTGGCTGACTTAATGTTGCTCCAGAACTAAAAGCCCTCTCCAGCCTTTGACTCCATGCCACCCCGTGGCTCCAGCCCCTCACCCAGGGCTCCAGCCCTGCTGCCCGGTCCCCCACTCGCACCAGGGGGTCCCTTCCTGAGGCGATTGTTGTCGTTGCAGTGGACGGCACCCTGTTGATCAAGCTGTCCCCTGGCCACCCTGTTGGTTGCATTTTCTTCCCATGTCTTAAGGTAAACTCTAAATTCCATTTCTTGAGTTTATTCTCCATATTTTCCCTGGGATGATCTTTGGCTGACTTAATGTTGCTCCAGAAGTACAAGCTCTCACCAGCCTTTGTCTCCAGGCCACCCCGGGGCTCCAGCTCCCCAACCCGGTCCCCCACTTACACCAGGGGGGCCCAGCCTGAGGCCCAGGTTGTCATTGCAGGGTGCCGCCCCACATCGGACAAGCTGTCCCCAGGCCACCCTGTTGGTTGCATTCACCCCCCAGGTCTTAAGGTAAACTTTAAGTTCCATTTCCCTTGGATGATCTTTGGCTGACTTAATGTTGCTCCAGAACTACAAGCCCTCACCAGTCTTTTTTCTCCAGGCCACCCCGGGGCTCCAGCTCCCCAGCCCGGTCCCCCACTTACACCAGGGGGTCCCAGCCTGAGGCCCAGGTTGTCATTGCTTTGTGCCGCCCCACATCGGACAAGCTGTCCCCAGGCCACCCTGTTGGTTGCATTCACCTCCCAGGTCTTAAGGTAAACTTTAAATTCCATTTCTTGAGTTTATTCTCCATATTGTCCCTGGGATGATCTTTGGCTGACTTAATGTTGCTCCAGAACTACAAGCCCTCACCAGCCTTTGTCTCCATGCCACCCCGGGGCTCCAGCTCCGCAGCCCGGTCCCGCACTTACACCAGGGGGGCCTAGCCTGAGGCCCAGGTTGTCATTGCAGGGTGCCGCCCCACATCGGACAAGCTGTCAGCAGGCCACCCTGTTGGTTGCAATTACCTCCAATGTCTTAAGGTAAACTTTAAATTCCATTTCTTGAGTTTATTCTCCATATTTTCCCTGGGATGATCTTCGGGTGACTTAATGTTGCTCCAGAACTACAAACTCTCACCAGCCTTTGACTCCAGGCCACCCCGGGTGTGGAGGGGCAAAGTGGCCTCCCCACGAAAAAGGGGATCTGGGCCGACCGGATTGAGGTGGTGGAGTCGAAGGAGGAGGCAGGCAGCGTCAAGTACCGGACAAAAAAACTTTATTCTTTTAACCCAAAAAAAACCATAAATAAAGCAACAGGAAAAACCAGGTTTCTCAGTTCCCTAGTCTCACACCAGACTAGCCAGCTCAACTTCCCACACAAAAATGAGCCCTCTTTATATCCACCCGCAGCCTGTGGCCAATTGGGCCACACCACTAACTGTGGGGACCTTGCCAAAAAATAAAACAGTGCAACCAAAACCAATAACCCAAAGAAATACACCCTTCAATAAACAACCTACTTCCCCCTAAACACACAAACCCTTAAATACAAATAAACCGTACATTATCCCCTTAATCATTAATCAAAACAAAAACCAACACCCCCCTTGACAGCAATGGGCTATGCCACTTAGCCCGGTGCTCCATAAAACCCCCCCCTGCAGCGGCGCGCGCTTCCGCCCAGGAGCAGCGGAGCCGACCGGGACCAAATGGATGCAGGTGAGACGTGTATGAGCAGCATGGTGGTTAGGGTGGAACAGATGATGGTGGGAAATGATGGAGCAGTGCACTAACTGTTACTGGTGGTTAATGAAAAAGAATGGGAGTCGCGGTGCTCCGCGCTCCGGCGCCGACTTACCCTGCTCATGCCACACGTCCCCCCGCCCCAAAGCACGGCCGGGCACAAGAACAGTATTAATAAAAAATCTACTACCCAACCACGTGTGCGTGTGTGTGTGTGCGTGCGTGCGTGCGTGCGTGCGTGCGTGCGTGCGTGTAAAACAGCGTCTCTTCCGCTCGCTCTCCCGCGTGGGCAACGCCACGCCGCCGCGTCCTCGTGGGGGAGACAGTGAGAAGGGGAGGCGGAGATCGCTCACTTTCTCACACCGGGTCTCCAGCTCCCCCGCCCGGTCCCCCACTTTCACCAGGGGGGCCCAGCCTGAGGCCCAGGTTGTCATTGCAGGGTGCCGCCCCACATCGGACAAGCTGTCCCCAGGCCACCCTGTTGGTTGCATTCACCTCCCAGGTCTTAAGGTAAACTTTAAGTTCCATTTCCCTTGGATGATCTTTGGCTGACTTAATGTTGCTCCAGAACTACAAGCCCTCACCAGCCTTTGACTCCATGCCACCCCGTGGCTCCAGCCCCTAACCCAGGGCTCCAGCCCTGCTGCCCAGTCCCCACTCGCACCAGGGGTCCCTGCCTGAGGCGATTGTTGTCGTTGCAGTGGACGGCACCCTCTCGATCAAGCTGTCCCCTGGCCACCCTGTTGGTTGCATTTTCTTCCCATGTCTTAAGGTAAACTTTAAATTCCATTTCTTGAGTTTATTCTCCATATTTTCCCTGGGATGATCTTCGGCTGACTCAATCTTCCTCCATAACTATAAGCCCTCACCAGCCTGTGATCCAGGCCGACCCGGGGCTCCAGCTCCGCAGCCTGGTCCCCCACTTACACCAGGGGGGCCCAGCCTGAGGCCCAGGTTGTCATTGTTTTGTGCCGCCCCACATCGGACAAGCTGTCCCCAGGCCACCCTGTTGGTTGCATTCACCTCCCAGGTCTTAAGGTAAACTTTAAATTCCATTTCTTGAGTTTATTCTCCATATTTTCCTGGGATGATCTTGACTGACTCAATCTTCCTCCAGAACTATAAGCCCTCACCAGCCTGTGATCCAGGCCGACCCGGGGCTCCAGCTCCGCAGCCTGGTCCCCCACTTACACAAGGGGGGCCCAGCCTGAGGCCCAGGTTGTCATTGCTTTGTGCCGCCCCACATCTGACAAGCTGTCCCCAGGCCACCCTGTTGGTTGCATTCACCTCCCAGGTCTTAAGGTAAACTTTAAATTCCATTTCTTGAGTTTATTTCTCCATATTTTCCCTGGGATGATCTTTGGCTGACTTAATGTTGCTCCAGAACTACAAACCCTCACCAGCCTTTGACTCCATGCCACCCCGTGGCTCCAGCCCCTCACCCAGGGCTCCAGCCCTGCTGCCCGGTCCCCCACTCGCACCAGGGGGTCCCTGCCTGAGGGGATAGTTGTTGTTGCAGTGGACGGCACCCTCTCGATCAAGCTGTCCCTTGGCCACCCTGTTGGTTGTATTTACCTCCCATGTCTTAAAGTAAACTTTAAATTCCATTTCTTGAGTATATTCTCCATATTGACCCTGGGATGATCTTTGGCTGACTTAATGTTGCTCCAGAACTACAAGCCCTCACCAGCCTTTGACTCCAGGCCACCCGGGCTCCAGCTCCCCAGCCCGGTCCCCCACTTACACCAGGGGCCCAGCCTGAGGCCCAGGTTGTCATTGCTTTGTGCCGCCCACATCGGACAAGCTGTCCCCAGGCCACCCTGTTGGTTGCATTCACCTCCCATGTCTTAAGGTAAACTTTAAATTCCATTTCTTGAGTTTATTCTCCATATTGTCCCTGGGATGATCTTTGGCTGACTTAATGTTGCTCCAGAACTACAAGCCCTCACCATCCTGTGACTCCAGGCCACCCCGGGGCTCCAGCTCCGCAGCCCGGTTCTCCACTTGCACCAGGTGGGGCCAGCCTTAGGCGGAGGTTGTCATTGCAGTGGGCGGTGCCCTCTCGATCAAGCTGTCCCCTGTCCAGCCTGTTGGTTGCAATTACCTCCAATGTCTTAAGGTAAACTTTAAATTCCATTTCTTGAGTTTATTCTCCATATTTTCCCTGGGATGATCTTTGGCTGACTTAATGTTGCTCCAGAACTACAAGCCCTCACCAGCCTTTGACTCCATGCCACCCCGTGGCTCCAGCCCCTCACCCAGGGCTCCAGCCCTGCTGCCCGGTCCCCCACTCGCACCAGGGGGTCCCTGCCTGAGGCGATTGTTGTCGTTGCAGTGGGCCGCCCCTCTCGATCAAGCTGTCCCCTGGCCACCCTGTTGGTTGCATTTTCTTCCCATGTCTTAAGGTAAACTTTAAATTCCATTTCTTGAGTTTATTCTCCATATTTTCCCTGGGATGATCTTCGGCTGACTTAATCTTCCTCCAGAACTACAAGCCCTCACCAGCCTGTGATCCAGGCCACCCGGGGCTCCAGCTCCGCAGCCCGGTCCCCCACTTACACCAGGGGGCCCAGCCTGAGGCCCAGGTTGTCATTGCAGTTATGCCGCCCACATCGGACAAGCTGTCCCCAGGCCACCCTGTTGGTTGCATTCACCTCCCAGGTCTTAAGGTAAACTTTAAATTCCATTTCTTGAGTTTATTCTCCATATTTTCCCTGGGATGATCTTTGGCTGACTTAATGTTGCTCCAGAACTACAAGCCCTCACCAGCCTTTGACTCCAGGCCACCCAGGGGCTCCCAGCTCCGCTGCCCGGTCCCCCACTTACACCAGGGGCCCAGCCTGAGGCCCAGGTTGTCATTGCTTGTGCCGCCCCACATCGGACAAGCTGTCCCCAGGCCACCCTGTTGGTTGCATTTACCTCCCATGTCTTAAGGTAAACTTTAAATTCCATTTCTTGAGTTTATTCTCCATATTTTCCCTGGGATGATCTTTGGCTGACTTAATGTTGCTCCAGAACTACAAGCCCTCACCAGCCTTTGTCTCCAGGCCACCCGGGCTCCAGCTCCATAGCCCGGTCCCCCACTTACACCAGGGGCCCAGCCTGAGGCCCAGGTTGTCATTGCAGGGTGCCGCCCCACATCGGACAAGCTGTCCCCAGGCCACCCTGTTGGTTGCATTCACCTCCCAGGTCTTAAGGTAAACTTTAAATTCCATTTCCTTGAGATGATCTTTGGCTGACTTAATGTTGCTCCAGAACTACAAGCCCTCACCAGCCTTTGACTCCAGGCCACCCGTGGCTCCAGCCCCTCACCCAGGGCTCCAGCCCTGCTGCCCGATCCCCACTTGCACCAGGGGTCCCCAGCCTGAGGCGGAGGTTGTCGTTGCAGTGGGCGGCACCCTCTCGATCAAGCTGTCCCCTGTCCCACCCTGTTGGTTGCATTTTCTTCCCATGTCTTAAGGTAAACTTTAAATTCCATTTCTTGAGTTTATTCTCCATATTTTCCCTAGGATGATCTTTGGCTGACTTAATGTTGCTCCAGAACTACAAGCCCTCACCAGCCTTTGACTCCAGGCCACCACGTGGCTCCAGCTCCATGGCCCAGTCCCCCCCTTACACCAGGGGCCCAGCCTGAGGCCCAGGTTGTCATTGCAGGTGCCGCCCACATCGGACAAGCTGTCCCCAGGCCACCCTGTTGGTTGCATTCACCTCCCAGGTCTTAAGGTAAACTTTTCCATTTCTTGAGTTCTCCATATTTCCCTTGGATGATCTTTGGCTGACTTAATGTTGCTCCAGAACTCCAAGCCCTCACCAGCCTGTGACTCCAGGCCACCCCCAGGGCTCCAGCTCCAGCCTGCCCGGTCCCCACTTACACCAGGGGGCCCAGCCTGAGGCCCAGGTTGTCATTGCAGTGGGCCAGCCGCCTCTCGATCAAGCTGTCCCCAGGCCACCCTGTTGGTTGCATTACCTCCAATGTCTTAAGGTAAACTTTAAATTCCATTTCTTGAGTTTATTCTCCATATTGTCCCTGGGATGATCTTTGGCTGACTTAATGTTGCTCCAGAACTACAAGCCCTCACCAGCCTTTGACTCCAGGCCACCCGGTCTCCAGCTCCCAGCAGCCCGGTCCCCCACTTACACCAGGGGCCCAGCCTGAGGCCCAGGTTGTCATTGCAGTGTGCCGCCCACATCGGACAAGCTGTCCCAGGCCACCCTGTTGGTTGCATTCACCTCCCAGGTCTTAAGGTAAACTTTAAATTCCATTTCTTGAGTTTATTCTCCATATTTTCCCTGGGATGATCTTTGGCTGACTTAATGTTGCTCCAGAACTACAAGCCCTCACCAGCCTTTGATTCCAGGCCACCCGGGGCTCCAGCTCCCCAGCCCGGTCCGCCACTTACACCACGGGGGCCCAGCCTGAGGCCCAGGTTTTCATTGCAGGGTGCCGCCCCACATCGGACAAGCTGTCCCCAGGCCACCCTGTTGGTTGCATTCACCTCCCAGGTCTTAAGGTAAACTTTAAATTCCATTTCTTGAGTTTATTCTCCATATTGTCCCTGGATGATCTTTGGCTGACTTAATGTTGCTCCAGAACTACAAGCCCTCACCAGCCTTTGACTCCATGCCACCCGGGGCTCCAGCTCCAGCAGCCCTGTCCCCACTTGCACCAGGGGGGCCCAGCCTGAGGCCCAGGTTGTCATTGCTTTGTGCCGCCCACATCGGACAAGCTGTCCCCAGGCCACCCTGTTGGTTGCATTCACCTCCCAGGTCTTAAGGTAAACTAAATTCCATTTCTTGAGTTTATTCCATTTCCCTGGGATGATCTTTGGCTGACTTAATGTTGCTCCAGAACTACAAGCCCTCACCAGCCTTTGACTCCAGGCCACCCGGGGCTCAAGCTCCACCAGCCCGGTCCCCCACTTGCACCAGGGGCCCAGCCTGAGGCCCAGGTTGTCATTGCAGTGTGCCGCCCTCATCGATCAAGCTGTCCCCAGTCCCACCCTGTTGGTTGCATTCACCTCCCATGTCTTAAGGTAAACTTTAAATTCCATTTCTTGAGTTTATTCTCCATATTGTCCCTGGGATGATCTTTGGCTGACTTAATGTTGCTCCAGAACTACAAGCCCTCACCAGCCTTTGACTCCAGGCCACCCCGGGCTCAAGCTCCACCACCCGGTTCCCCCACTTACACCAGGGGGGCCCAGCCTGAGGCCCAGGTTGTCATTGCAGGGTGCCGCCCCACATCGGACAAGCTGTCCCCAGGCCACCCTGTTGGTTGCATTCACCTCCCAGGTCTTAAGGTAAACTTTAAATTCCATTTCTTGAGTTTATTCTCCATATTGTCCCTGGGATGATCTTTGGCTGACTTAATGTTGCTCCAGAACTAGCCCTCCCTCACCTCCCTGTGACACTCTCAGCCCACCCAGGGCTCCAGCTCTGCTGCCCGGTCCCCACTTGCACCAGGGGTCCCTGCCTGGGCGGTGTTGTCGTTGCAGTGGGCCAGCACCCTCTCGATCAAGCTGTCCCCTAGCCACCCTGTTGGTTGCATTTACCTCCCATGTCTTAAGGTAAACTTTAAATTCCATTTCTTGAGTTTATTCTCCATATTTTCCTAGGATGATCTTTGGCTGACTTAATGTTGCTCCAGAACTACAAGCCCTCACCAGCCTTTGTCTCCAGGCCACCCAGGGCTCCAGCTCCAGCCCTCAGCCGGTCCCCCACTTACACCAGGGGCCCCAGCCTGAGCCCAGGTTGTCATTGCAGGGTGCCGCCCACATCGGACAAGCTGTCCCCAGGCCACCCTGTTGGTTGCATTCACCTCCCATGTCTTAAGGTAAACTTTAAATTCCATTTCTTGAGTTTATTCTCCATATTGTCCCTGGGATGATCTTTGGCTGACTTAATGTTGCTCCAGAACTACAAGCCCTCACCAGCCTTTGTCTCCAGGCCACCCGGGGCTCCAGCTCCATAGCCCGGTCCCCACTTACACCAGGGGGCCCAGCCTGAGGCCCAGGTTGTCATTGCAGTGGGCCACCCCACATCGGACAAAGCTGTCCCCAGGCCACCCTGTTGGTTGCATTCACCTCCCAGGTCTTAAGGTAAACTTTAAATTCCATTTCTTGAGTTTATTCTCCATATTTTCCTAGGATGATCTTCGGCTGACTTAATGTTGCTCCAGAACTCCAAGCCCTCACCAGCCTTTGACTCCAGGCCACCCAGGGCTCCAGCTCCATAGCCCGGTCCCCACTTACACCAGGGGGCCCAGCCTGAGGCCCAGGTTGTCATTGCAGTGTGCCGCCCCACATCGGACAAGCTGTCCCAGGCCACCCTGTTGGTTGCATTCACCTCCCAGGTCTTAAGGTAAACTTTAAATTCCATTTCTTGAGTTTATTCTCCATATTTTCCTTGGATGATCTTTGGCTGACTTAATGTTGCTCCAGAACTACAAGCCCTCACCAGCCTTTGACTCCATGCCACCCCGTGGCTCCAGCTCACCCAGGGCTCCAGCCCTGCTGCCCGTCCCCACTTACACCAGGGGTCCCAGCCTGAGGCCCAGGTTGTCATTGCAGTGGTGCCGCACCCTCATCGGATCAAGCTGTCCCCAGGCCACCCTGTTGGTTGCATTCACCTCCCAGGTCTTAAGGTAAACTTTAAATTCCATTTCTTGAGTTTATTCTCCATATTGTCCCTGGGATGATCTTTGGCTGACTTAATGTTGCTCCAGAACTACAAGCCCTCACCAGCCTTTGTCTCAGGCCACCCGGGCTCCAGCTCCGCCAGCCAGGTCCCCACCCACACCCAGGGGCCCAGCCTGAGCCCAGGTTGTCATTGCAGGTGCCGCCCCACATCGGACAAGCTGTCCCCAGGCCACCCTGTTGGTTGCATTCACCTCCCAGGTCTTAAGGTAAACTTTAAGTTCCATTTCCTTGGATGATCTTTTGGCTGACTTAATGTTGCTCCAGAACTCCAAGCCCTCACCATCCTTTGACTCCAGGCCACCCCGGGCTCCAGCTCCGCAGCCCGGTTCCCCACTTGCACCAGGGGGGCCAGCCTGAGGCGGAGGTTGTCGTTGCAGTGGGCCGCCCCCTCTCGATCAAGCTGTCCCCTGTCCACCCTGTTGGTTGCATTTACCTCCCATGTCTTAAGGTAAACTTTAAATTCCATTTCTTGAGTTTATTCTCCATATTCCCTTGGATGATCTTGGCTGACTTAATGTTGCTCCAGAACTCCAAGCCCTCACCATCCTGTGACTCCAGGCCACCCCGGGGCTCCAGCTCCGCAGCCCGGTTCTCCACTTGCACCAGGGGGGCCCAGCCTGAGGCCCAGGTTGTCATTGCTTTGTGCCGCCCCACATCGGACAAGCTGTCCCCAGGCCACCCTGTTGGTTGCATTCACCTCCAATGTCTTAAGGTAAACTTTAAAATTCCATTTCTTGAGTTTATTCTCCATATTGTCCCTGGGATGATCTTGACTGACTTAATGTTGCTCCAGAACTACAAGCCCTCACCAGCCTTTGTCTCCAGGCCACCCAGGGCTCCAGCTCCGCCAGCCCGGTCCCCCACTTACACCAGGGGCCCAGCCTGAGGCCAGGTTGTCATTGCAGGAGTGCCGCCCCACATCGGACAAGCTGTCCCCAGGCCACCCTGTTGGTTGCATTCACCTCCCAGGTCTTAAGGTAAACTTTAAGTTCCATTTCCCTTGGATGATCTTTGGCTGACTTAATGTTGCTCCAGAACTACAAGCCCTCACCAGCCTTTGACTCCAGGCCACCCCGGGCTCCAGCCTCCAGCTCCAGCCTGCTGCCCGATCCCCACTTACACCAGGGGGGCCCTGCCTGAGGCGGAGGTTGTCGTTGCAGTGGGCGGCACCCTCTCGATCAAGCTGTCCCCAGGCCACCCTGTTGGTTGCATTTTCCTCCCATGTCTTAAGGTAAACTTTAAATTCCATTTCTTGAGTTTATTCTCCATATTGTCCCTGGGATGATCTTTGGCTGACTTAATGTTGCTCCAGAACTACAAGCCCTCACCAGCCTTTGACTCCAGGCCACCCAGGGCTCCAGCTCCATCAGCCCGGTCCCCCACTTACACCAGGGGGTCCCAGCCTGAGGCCAGGTTGTCATTGCAGTGTGCCGCCCCACATCGGACAAGCTGTCCCCCAGGCCACCCTGTTGGTTGCATTCACCTCCCATGTCTTAAGGTAAACTTTAAGTTCATTTCTTGATTTCCCTTGGATGATCTTTGGCTGACTTAATGTTGCTCCAGAACTACAAGCCCTCACCATCCTGTGACTCCAGGCCACCCCGGGGCTCCAGCTCCGCTCCAGCCGGTTCCCCCACTTGCACCAGGGGTCCCAGCCTGAGGCGGAGGTTGTCGTTGCAGTGGGCGGCCCCTCTCGATCAAGCTGTCCCCAGGTCCACCCTGTTGGTTGCATTTACCTCCAATGTCTTAAGGTAAACTTTAAATTCCATTTCTTGAGTTTATTCTCCATATTGTCCCTGGGATGATCTTTGGCTGACTTAATGTTGCTCCAGAACTACAAGCCCTCACCAGCCTTTGACTCCAGGCCACCCGGTGGCTCCAGCTCCAGGGCTCCAGCCCTGCTGCCCCCTTACCACCAGGGGCCCAGCCTGAGGAGAGGTTGTCATTGCAGTGGGCCGCCCCCCATCGATCAAGCTGTCCCCAGGCCACCCTGTTGGTTGCATTCACCTCCCATGTCTTAAGGTAAACTTTAAATTCCATTTCTTGAGTTTATTCTCCATATTTTCCCTGGGATGATCTTTGGCTGACTTAATGTTGCTCCAGAACTATAAGCCCTCACCAGCCTTTGTCTCCAGGCCACCCAGGGCTCCAGCTCACCCAGGGCTCCAGCCCGCTGTCCCCACACTCACACCAGGGGTCCCAGCCTGAGCCCAGAGTTGTCATTGCTTTGCCGCCCCCACATCGATCAAGCTGTCCCCTGGCCACCCTGTTGGTTGCATTTTCTTCCCATGTCTTAAGGTAAACTTTAAATTCCATTTCTTGAGTTTATTCTCCATATTTTCCCTAGGATGATCTTGGCTGACTTAATGTTGCTCCAGAACTACAAGCCCTCACCAGCCTGTGACTCCAGGCCACCCGGGCTCCAGCTCCGCAGCCCGGTCCCCCCACTTACACCAGGGGCCCAGCCTGAGGCCCAGGTTGTCATTGCAGTGTGCCGCCCCACATCGGACAAGCTGTCCCCAGGCCACCCTGTTGGTTGCATTCACCTCCCAGGTCTTAAGGTAAACTTTAAGTTCCATTTCTTGAGTTTATTCTCCATATTGTCCCTGGGATGATCTTTGGCTGACTTAATGTTGCTCCAGAACTACAAGCCCTCACCAGCCTTTGACTCCAGGCCACCCGGGGCTCCAGCTCCGCCCTCCAGCCCGGTCCCCCACTTACACCAGGGGGCCCAGCCTGAGCCCAGGTTGTCATTGCAGTGCCGCCCCACCATCGGACAAGCTGTCCCCAGGCCACCCTGTTGGTTGCATTCACCTCCCATGTCTTAAGGTAAACTTTAAGTTCCATTTCCTGAGTTTTATTCTTATTTTCCCTGGGATGATCTTTGGCTGACTTAATGTTGCTCCAGAACTACAAGCCCTCACCAGCCTTTGACTCCAGGCCACCCAGGGCTCCAGCTCCAGCCCTGCCCGGTCCCCCACTTGCACCAGGTGGGGCCCAGCCTGAGGCGAGGTTTGTCGTTGCAGTGGGCCGCCCTCTCGATCAAGCTGTCCCCTGTCCACCCTGTTGGTTGCATTTACCTCCCATGTCTTAAGGTAAACTTTAAATTCCATTTCTTGAGTTTATTCTCCATATTGTCCCTGGGATGATCTTTGGCTGACTTAATGTTTCTCCAGAACTACAAGCCCTCACCAGCCTTTGACTCCAGGCCACCCAGGGCTCCAGGGCTCCCTCAGCCCGGTCCCCCACTTACACCAGGGGCCCAGCCTGAGGCAGGTTGTCATTGCAGTGTGCCGCCCCACATCGGACAAGCTGTCCCCTGGGCCACCCTGTTGGTTGCATTCACCTCCCATGTCTTAAGGTAAACTTTAAATTCCATTTCTTGAGTTTATTCTCCATATTTTCCCTGGGATGATCTTGGCTGACTTAATGTTGCTCCAGAACTACAAGCCCTCACCAGCCTTTGACTCCAGGCCACCCCATGGCTCAGCTCCTCAGCCAGGTCTCCAGCCCTGCCAGGGGGTCCCAGCCTGAGGGGGTCCAGGTTGTCGATTGCGTTGCAGTGGGCGCCCCTCTCGATCAAGCTGTCCCCTGGCCACCCTGTTGGTTGCATTTTCCTCCCATGTCTTAAGGTAAACTTTAAATTCCATTTCTTGAGTTTATTCTCCATATTTTCCCTGGGATGATCTTTGGCTGACTTAATGTTGCTCCAGAACTACAAGCCCTCACCAGCCTGTGTCTCCAGGCCACCCGGGGCTCCAGCTCCTGCTGCCCGGTCCCCACCACACACCAGGGGCCCAGCCTGAGGCCAGGTTGTCATTGCAGTGTGCCGCCCCACATCGGACAAAGCTGTCCCCAGGCCCACCCTGTTGGTTGCATTCACCTCCCATGTCTTAAGGTAAACTTTAAATTCCATTTCTTGAGTTTATTCTCCATATTTTCCCTGGGATGATCTTGGCTGACTTAATGTTGCTCCAGAACTATAAGCCCTCACCAGCCTGTGACTCCAGGCCACCCGGGGCTCCAGCTCCGCAGCCCAGTCCCCCACTTACACCAGGGGGGCCCAGCCTGAGGCCAGGTTGTCATTGCAGTGGGCGGCGCCCCACATCGAGACAAGCTGTCCCCAGGCCACCCTGTTGGTTGCATTCACCTCCCAGGTCTTAAGGTAAACTTTAAGTTCCATTTCTTGAGTTTATTCTCCATATTTTCCCAGGGATAATCTTTGGCTGACTTAATGTTGCTCCAGAACTATAAGACCCTCACCAGCCTGTGATCCAGGCCACCCAGGGCTCAGCTCCACAGCCCGGTCCCCACTTACACCAGGGGGCCCAGCCTGAGGCCCAGTGTTGTCGTTGCAGTGTGCCGCCCCACATCGGACAAGCTGTCCCCAGGCCACCCTGTTGGTTGCATTTACCTCCCATGTCTTAAGGTAAACTTTAAATTCCATTTCTTGAGTTTATTCTCCATATTGTCCCTAGGATGATCTTTGGCTGACTTAATGTTGCTCCAGAACTATAAGCCCTCACCAGCCTTGATCCAGGCCACCCAGGGCTCCAGCTCCGCAGCCAGGTCCCCCACTTACACCAGGGGGCCCAGCCTGAGCCCAGGTTGTCATTGCAGGGTGCCGCCCCACATCGGACAAGCTGTCCCCAGGCCACCCTGTTGGTTGCATTCACCTCCCAGGTCTTAAGGTAAACTTTAAGTTCCATTTCCCATATTTTCCTAGGATGATCTTTGGCTGACTTAATGTTGCTCCAGAACTACAAGCCCTCACCAGCCTGTGACTCCAGGCCACCCGGGGCTCCAGCTCCGCAGCCCGGTCCTCCCACTTGCACCAGGGGGGGCCCAGCCTGAGGCGGAGGTTGTCATTGCAGTGGGCGCCGCCCTCTCGATCAAGCTGTCCCCTGGCCACCCTGTTGGTTGCATTACCTCCCCATGTCTTAAGGTAAACTTTAAATTCCATTTCTTGAGTTTATTCTCCATATTGTCCCTGGGATGATCTTTGGCTGACTTAATGTTGCTCCAGAACTACAAGCCCTCACCAGCCTTTGACTCCATGCCACCCGTGGCTCCAGCCCCTCACCCAGGGCTCCAGCCTGCTGCCAGGGGCCCACTCGCACCAGGGGTCCCTGCCTGAGGTTGTTGTCGTTGCAGTGGGCGGCACCCTCGGATCAAGCTGTCCCCTGGCCACCCTGTTGGTTGCATTTTCTTCCCATGTCTTAAGGTAAACTTTAAATTCCATTTCTTGAGTTTATTCTCCATATTTTCCCTGGGATGATCTTGACTGACTTAATCTTCCTCCAGAACTACAAGCCCTCACCAGCCTTTGACTCCAGGCCACCCGGGGCTCCAGCTCCCAGCCCGGTCCCCACTTACACCAGGGGCCCAGCCTGAGGCCCAGGTTGTCATTGCAGTGCCGCCCCACATCGGACAAGCTGTCCCCAGGCCACCCTGTTGGTTGCATTCACCTCCCAGGTCTTAAGGTAAACTTTAAGTTCCATTTCTTGAGTTTATTCTCCATATTTTCCCAGGGATAATCTTTGGCTGACTTAATGTTGCTCCAGAACTATAAGCCCTCACCAGCCTGTGATCCAGGCCCACCCGGGGCTCCAGCTCCGCAGCCCGGTCCCCCACTTACACCAGGGGGGCCCAGCCTGAGGCCCAGGTTGTCATTGCAGGGTGCCGCCCCACATCGGACAAGCTGTCCCCAGGCCACCCTGTTGGTTGCATTCACCTCCCATGTCTTAAGGTAAACTTTAAATTCCATTTCTTGAGTTTATTCTCCATTTTTGTCCCTAGGATGATCTTTTGGCTGACTTAATGTTGCTCCAGAACTACAAGCCCTCACCAGCCTGTGACTCCAGGCCACCCGGGGCTCCAGCTCCATGCCCGGTCCCCCACTTACACCAGGGGCCCAGCCTGAGGCCCAGGTTGTCATTGCAGGGTGCCGCCCCACATCGGACAAGCTGTCCCCAGGCCACCCTGTTGGTTGCATTCACCTCCCATGTCTTAAGGTAAACTTTAAGTTCCATTTCTTGAGTTTATTCTCCATATTTCCCTGGGATGATCTTTGGCTGACTTAATGTTGCTCCAGAACTACAAGCCCTCACCAGCCTTTGACTCCAGGCCACCCGTGGGCTCCAGCTCCAGCCTGCTGGGTCCCCCACTTACACACCAGGGGTCCCAGCCTGAGGCGAGGTTGTCGTTGCAGTGGTGCCGCCCCTCTCGATCAAGCTGTCCCCTGGCCACCCTGTTGGTTGCATTCACCTCCCATGTCTTAAGGTAAACTTTAAATTCCATTTCTTGAGTTTATTCTCCATATTGTCCCTGGGATGATCTTTGGCTGACTTAATGTTGCTCCAGAACTACAAGCCCTCACCAGCCTGTGTCTCCAGGCCACCCCGGGCTCAGCTCCCCAGCCCGGTCCCCACTTACACCAGGGGCCCAGCCTGAGCCCAGGTTGTCATTGCAGGTGCCGCCCCACATCGGACAAGCTGTCCCCTGGCCACCCTGTTGGTTGCATTCACCTCCCATGTCTTAAGGTAAACTTTAAGTTCCATTTCTTTGAGTTTATTCTCCATATTGTCCTGGATGATCTTAATTAATGTTGCTCCAGAACTACAAGCCCTCACCAGCCTTTGACTCCATGCCACCCCGTGGCTCCAGGCCTCACCCAGGACTCCAGCCTGCTGCCCGGTCCCCCACTCGCACCAGGGGGTCCCTGCTTGAGGCGGAGGTTGTAGTTGCAGTGGGCGGCGCCCTCTCGATCAAGCTGTCCCCTGGCCACCCTGTTGGTTGTATTTACCTCCCATGTCTTAAGGTAAACTTTAAATTCCATTTCTTGAGTTTATTCTCCATATTTTCCCTGGGATGATCTTCGGCTGACTTAATCTTCCTCCAGAACTAAAAGCCCTCACCAGCCTGTGATCCAGGCCGACCGGGCTCCAGCTCCCGGTCCCCACTTACACCAGGGGGCCCAGCCTGAGGCCCAGGTTGTCATTGCAGGTGCCGCCCCATCGGACAAGCTGTCCCCAGGCCACCCTGTTGGTTGCATTCACCTCCCAGGTCTTAAGGTAAACTTTAAGTTCCATTTCCCTTGGATGATCTTCGGCTGACTTAATGTTGCTCCAGAACTCCAAGCCCTCACCATCCTGTGACTCCAGGCCACCCCGGGGCTCCAGCTCCGCTGCCCGGTTCTCCACTTGCACCAGGTGGGGCCAGCCTTAGGCGGAGGTTGTAGTTGCAGTGGGCGGCGCCCTCTCGATCAAGCTGTCCCCTGGCCACCCTGTTGGTTGTATTTACCTCCCATGTCTTAAGGTAAACTTTAAATTCCATTTCTTGAGTTTATTCTCCATATTTTCCCTGGGATGATCTTCGGCTGACTTAATCTTCATCCAGAACTACAAGCCCTCACCAGCCTTTGTCTCCAGGCCACCGCGGGGCTCCAGTTCCCAGCCCGGTTCCCCACTTACACCAGGGGGGCCCAGCCTGAGGCCCAGGTTGTCATTGCAGGGTGCCGCCCCACATCGGGCAAGCTGTCCCCAGGCCACCCTGTTGGTTGCATTTTCTTCCCATGTCTTAAGGTAAACGTTAAATTCCATTTCTTGAGTTTATTCTCCATATTTTCCCTGGGATGATCTTCGGCTGACTTAATCTTCCTCCAGAACTATAAGCCCTCACCAGCCTGTGATCCAGGCCGACCCGGGGCTCCAGCTCCGCAGCCCAGTCCCCCACTTACACCAGGGGGGCCCAGCCTGAGGCCCAGTTTGTCATTGCAGGGTGCCGCCCCACATCGGACAAGCTGTCCCCAGGCCACCCTGTTGGTTGCATTCACCTCCCAGGTCTTAAGGTAAACTTTAAGTTCCATTTCCCTTGGATGATCTTTGGCTGACTTAATGTTGCTCCAGAACTCCAAGCCCTCACCATCCTGTGACTCCATGCCACCCTGGGCTCCAGCCCTGCTGCCCAGTCGCCCACTCGCACCAGGGGGGGCCTGCCTGAGGCGGATTGTTGTCGTTGCAGTGGGCGGCACCCTCTCGATCAAGCTGTCCCCTGGCTACCCTGTTGGTTGGTTTTTACCTCCCATGTCTTAACGTAAACTTTAAATTCCATTTCTTGAGTTTATTCTCCATATTTTCCCTGGGATGATCTTCGGCTGACTTAATGTGGCTCCAGAACTACAAGCCCTCACCAGCCTTTGTCTCCAGGCCACCCCGGGGCTCCAGCTCCTCCAGCCCAGTCCCCACTTACACCAGGGGCCCAGCCTGAGGCCCAGGTTGTCATTGCTTTGTGCCGCCCCACATCGGACAAGCTGTCCCCAGGCCACCCTGTTGGTTGCATTCACCTCCCATGTCTTAAGGTAAACTTAAAAAATTCCATTTCTTGAGTTTATTCTCCATATTGTCCCTGGGATGATCTTCGGCTGACTTAATCTTCCTCCAGAACTATAAGCCCTCACCAGTCTGTGATCCAGGCCGACCCGGGGCTCCAGCTCCGCCCCAGTCCCCACCCACCAGGGGTCCCAGCCTGAGGCCCAGGTTGTCATTGCAGGGTGCCGCCCCACATCGGACAAGCTGTCCCCAGGCCACCCTGTTGGTTGCATTCACCTCCCATTTCTGAAGGTAAACTTTAAGTTCCATTTCCCTTGGATGATCTTTGGCTGATTTAATGTTGCTCCAGAACTCCAAGCCCTCACCATCCTGTGACTCCAGGCCACTCTGGGGCTCCAGCTCCGCTGCCCAGTTCTCCACTTGCACCTGGTGGGGCCAGCCTCAGACGGAGGTTTTAGTTGCAGTGGGCGGCGCCCTCTCGATCAAGCTGTCCCCTGTCCAGCCTGTTGGTTGCAATTACCTCCAATGTCTTAAGGTAAACTTTAAATTCCATTTCTTGAGTTTATTCTCCATATTGTCCCTGGGATGATCTTTGGCTGACTTAATGTTGCTCCAGAACTACAAGCCCTCACCAGCCTTTGACTCCATGCCACCCCGTGGCTCCAGCCCCTCACCCAGTGCTCCAGCCCTGCTTCCCGGTCCCCCACTCACACCAGGGGGTCCCTGCCTGAGTCGATTGTTGTCGTTGCAGTGGACGGCACCCTCTCGATCAAGCTGTCCCCTGGCCACCCTGTTGGTTGTATTTACCTCCCATGTCTTAAGGTAAACTTTAAATTCCATTTCTTGAGTTTATTCTCCATATTGTCCCTGGGATGATCTTCGGCTGACTTAATCTTCCTCCAGAATTATAAGCCCTCACCAGCCTGTGATCCAGGCCGACCCGGGGCTCCAGCTTCGCAGCCCGGTCCCCCACTTACACCAGGGGGCCCCAGCCTGAGGCCCAGGTTGTCATTGCAGGGTGCCGCCCCACATCGGACAAGCTGTCCCCAGGCCACCCTGTTGGTTGCATTCACCTCCCAGGTCTTAAGGTAAACTTTAAGTTCCATTTCCCTTGGATGATCTTCGGCTGACTTAATGTTGCTCCAGAACTCCAAGCCCTCACCATCCTGTGACTCCAGGCCACTCTGGGGCTCCAGCTCCGCTGCCCAGTTCTCCACTTGCACCTGTTGGGGCCAGCCTCAGACGGAGGTTTTAGTTGCAGTGGGCGGCGCCCTCTCGATCAAGCTGTCCCCTGTCCAGCCTGTTGGTTGCAATTACCTCCAATGTCTTAAGGTAAACTTTAAATTCCATTTCTTGAGTTTATTCTCGCCCTGCGATGAACTGGCGACTTGTCCAGGGTGTACCCTGCCTTCGCCCTAAGACAGCTGGGATAGGCTCCAGCAGACCCCCGTGACCCTGAATTGGAATAAGCGGGTATAGAAGATGAATGAATTAATGAATGAGTTTATTCTCCATATTGTCCCTGGGATTATCTTTGGCTGACTTAATGTTGCTCCAGAACTAAAAGCCCTCACCAGCCTTTGACTCCATGCCACCCCGTGGCTCCAGCCACTCACCCAGGGCTCCAGCCCTGCTTCCCGGTCCCCCACTCACACCAGGGGGTCCCTGCCTGAGGCGATTGTTGTCCTTACAGTGGGCCACGCACCCTCTCCATCAAGCTGTCCCTGTCCTGTTTACCTCCCATGTCTTAAGGTAAACTTTAAATTCCATTTCTTGAGTTTATTCTCCATATTTTCCTGGGATGATCTTGGCTGACTTAATCTTCATCCAGAACTACAAGCCCTCACCAGCCTTTGTCTCCAGGCCACCCGGGCTCCAGCTCCATAGCCCGGTCCCCACTTACACCAGGGGGGCCCAGCCTGAGGCCCAGGTTGTCATTGCTTTGTGCCGCCCCACATCGGACAAGCAGTCCCCAGGCCACCCTGTTGGTTGCATTCACCTCCCATGTCTTAAGGTAAACTTTAAATTCCATTTCTTGAGTTTATTCTCCATATTTTCCCTGGGATGATCTTCGGCTGACTTAATCTTCCTCCAGAACTCTAAGCCCTCACCATCCTGTGACTCCAGGCCACCCCGGGGCTCCAGCTCCGCTGCCCGGTTCTCCACTTGCACCAGGTGGGGCCAGCCTTAGGCGGAGGTTGTAGTTGCAGTGGGCGGCGCCCTCTCGATCAAGCTGTCCCCTGTCCAGCCTGTTGGTTACAATTACCTCCAATGTCTTAAGGTTAACTTTAAATTCCATTTCTTGAGTTTATTCTCCATATTGTCCCTGGGATGATCTTTGGCTGACTTAATGTTGCTCCAGAACTACAAGCCCTCACCAGCCTTTGACTCCATGCCACCCCGTGGCTCCGGCCCCTCAGCCCGGTCCCCCACTTACACCAGGGGGGCCCAGCCTGAGGCCCAGGTTGTCATTGCAGGGTGCCGCCCCACATCGGGCAAGCTGTCCCAAGGCCACCCTTTTGGTTTCATTCACCTCCCTGGTCTTAAGGTAAACTTTAAATTCCATTTCTTGAGTTTATTCTCCATATTGTCCCTGGGATGATGTTTTGCTGACTTAATGTTCCTCCAGAACTACAAGCCCTCACCAGCCTTTGACTCCAGGCCACCCCGGGGCTCCAGCCCTGCTGCCCGGTCCCCCACTCGCACCAAGGGGGCCCAGCCTGAGGTGGAGGTTGTAGTTGCAGTGGGCGTCGGCATCTCGGACAAGATGTCCCCTGTCCAGCCTGTTGGTTGCAATTACCTCCAATGTCTTAAGGTAAACTTTAAATTCCATTTCTTGAGTTTATTCTCCATATTGTCCCTGGGATGATCTACGTTTGTCTTAATGTTTCTCCAGAACTACAAGCCCTCACCAGCCTTTGACTCCAGGCCACCCCGGGGCTCCAGCTCCGCAGCCCGGTCCCCCACTTGCACTAGTGGGGCCCAGCCTGAGGCCGAAGTTGTCATTCCAGTGTGCCGCTGTAATGGGAAATATTTATTCTTGGGTTATTCTTTACTCTGTTGTATTCTAGGTTATATGATCACTAGTAGCGCATGTACTCGGACAATGGAGATGACTTCCTAACCGAGGAAGAAATGGAACACCTGAGGAGGAGACGGAGACAGCCGAAAAAGGTGACAAACACCGAACCGCGAAACACTAGGTCACTAACAGCCGCACAGGGGCATCAAATGCCTGCCGAAGTGTCTGTGCACCAGAGCTTCCGCTGAAAAAGCCCTGTCAGCATCCCGTGACATCGTAGGATATGCGCAGCTCACGCTGTTGGTACCGCCGCGCCGTGTCCCTGATTTTAGCAGAGCAGCGTCGTCATCTCTCTGCCGCACGGTACCTGTGTTATCACACTTGTTTACTCGAAATGCCGAATGTGACTGTGAAGAGATGCAACACATTTAACCCCGCATCTCTCATGCCTCTCCCCACCGACGGAGAGCCACACGACTGCATAGAAGAGCTAGACACAATTTGCTCACCCCGACCTGACCTGACTGACGAACCCCTTGCTAATGCTGATTTTGTTTTCTACGCAGATGGTTCAGCGTTCCGAGGGCGACAAAGGCGCCAACAGAGTTGGTTACGCGGTTGTCTCCGACTCAGAAGGTCATCTGTTCTGACTCCCTTCCATGTCACCTCTCAGCACAAGGGGCAGAGCTGGTTGCGCTAACTGAAGCTTGTAAATTTGCAGAGGGCAAATCAGTCACAATCTACACAGACTCCCGTTATGCGTTTGGTGTTGTTCATGACTTTGGGGCACTGTGGAAATGCAGGAACTTCCTCAAGTCAGACGGGAAGCCGGTGTCAAATCATGTGCTTATTGCTGACCTCTTGCAAGCCATACTTTTGCCCTCCCAAATAGCAGAATGTAAATGTTCTGCTGACACTAACCTTTGTGATCCTGTCTCCCAGGGTAGCGCC
Source organism: Thamnaconus septentrionalis (assembly GCA_009823395.1). Classification (NCBI taxonomy): domain Eukaryota; kingdom Metazoa; phylum Chordata; class Actinopteri; order Tetraodontiformes; family Monacanthidae; genus Thamnaconus; species Thamnaconus septentrionalis. The sequence continues at coordinate 27,688 of WFAA01000084.1, read as the reverse complement.
AGAGCAGGCGCAGCAAAGGCAGCTGCAAAAGCAGCATCGCGCCCGCTACAGCCGCAGCTCCGATGATGGCGTCATCCTTTGAGGATGCTGATGCCTCCCTGGCTGAAATGCAGCCCCTCGTCACAGCAAAGGAGAAGGCCACTTGGCGCTCCGCATGCGCGCGCGTTTTGGCGCGTGTCTAACATTTTTGGTAGGACCAAACGGTAACCCGTGTCTCCCAAAGCATTTTTCCCTCATTTTGCTAAATTGACACATGCGTTAGACCATGTGTGAAAAGGGGATGTTGGAGTTGATTAATCAATTTTGGGTTCACCAGAGGTTTTCTGTTGTGGCACCAAAGCATTGTGAAACATGTTTGATCTGCCTTTACGCAAAATGCAGGACGACCATTCAAGATGGCAGCAGCAGCAGCAGCAGCGCCCCGGCTAACCAGACCGTCATGATGGATTTTATCGAATTGACACCGTCAACAGGGAAAAAGTATTGTCTTGTCATGGTTGATATGTGGTTGAAATGGGTCGAAGCGTTCCCCAGCGCCACACAATCAGCTAATGACGTGGCCAAAGCCTTGCTGACAGAAATAATTCCAAGATGGGGGATTCCAAACAAAATCTCCAGCGATAATGGAACACATTTTGCAAATGAGGCACTTAATCAGATTGGGAAACTTTTTGGCATTGACCTCAAAAAACATTGTGCTTATCATCCTGCCAGTGGTGGGGCGATTGAGCGTGAAAATGGTACGCTGAAAAGCAAGTTAGCTAAGTGTTGTGTTGACACTGGCCTGCCATGGCCAAAAGCTCTTTGCATTGTCCTGATGTACATGAGAATGAGGAGACGCGCACACGCTAATCTCAGTCCTTTTGAAGTCTTGTTTGCAGCTCCTCCTCAGATTGAGATGACCGCAGGAGGGAAGGCACTCCCGTCCATGGCCTTGTGTGAAGATACAATACTAACCTATTGTTCCAACCTTGTATCCGCTCTAGCAGACCTAAGGCGCCAAGTGTCTGCTGCCTTACCCCAGGCTTCAACGGGACCGCTCCACTGCCTAAAACCCGGTGACTACGTCCTGGTAAAGGACCTCCGGAGAAAGAGCTGGAGAGCAAGTCGCTGGCTGGGGCCGTTCCAAGTGCTCCTGGTGACGCAGACCGCCGTCAAAGTTGCTGAGAGAGCCACCTGGATCCCACATAAGCCACTACAAGCGAGTCGTCGCCGGGGGAGCTGACAAAACACTCAGAAGGAAGAAGAAAGCCACGTGCCGGATCACCACCTGACGCTGTTGACGCCGAGGACTTCGCTGGAAGCTGACACGAGTGAAAGGTGAATTAAAACGCTTCACTCCAACGAAAGCAGCAAGATGGAGCATCCAGCGCTGTGGCACCCATTCCGCCTGCCAGGCTTTTGCGGCCTACGGGGCACGCTGTGCGCCCTGACCATCATCAGCTGGATCATTGTCTTTTCGTTCTGGTTCCTCGACAGCACAGAAAGTTCCCTCGGAGAAGGTGGTAACACCAACGTCACCACCTCAATCACTCATATTCCGTCACATCCTGCTGTTTCACCTGCCCCCCCACCTTACACCATACCTCACATTACACCTGGCATGCACCCCACACAGGCTAACCGACCCAGAAGATGGGTCGAAGCGGACATACCTGTTCACTTTGCGAAGAAAGCTGCACACCCATACGCAACTAATCTCTGGTGGCGTTACGCCAACTCTGCAGCAAGAGCAGCAAGACATGTGAATTGTTTTGTGTGTTCCCGCATGCCGCGCTCGACTGTTCAACCATCATTCGAAGCTATTGCTCTCGGGAGAGGAACTACACTCTGTGTGCATAGAATGGTAACTGGCACAGTGGGTCACAAGCCGTTTGACCCCACCACTTCTTTAAACTCTTCTGATCTTGGTCCTTTTATAGAACATATTAACAATATGGAGATAACTGTGAATTGTTCTGGTATGACAGGTCCGCAACCGTGGGTTCTAGCGGTCCCTCCCGCGTCTGGAATGCCGCACATTGGGGTGACTGTGGTCAACCCCGACCAGGAACATCCCATTTGTTTCTTTCAGAACGGCACAGAGCCTTTCTTGGGGAATATTTCACTGTCTGCATGTAAAGTTGTATTGTCAGCACCTACTATGTGTTTGCATAAGCGCCTGTACCGAGGCCGACCCAACATCAGGTTTAAAACAAGTGTTTTGCTGCCAAATGGTAAACGTACTATTTGTCATTCTAAGAGTCCAGGGGACGCGTGTCCTGGATGGTTTCTACTGGTTATGCGACCACAAGGTCTACCTCTTTCTTCCTCCTGCATGGAATGGCCTATGTATGTGCACTGGTGGGCCTCTCCGACCACATGTATGTCGTGTATGCTGCTAAAGCTGTACCTTCCTCAGGGAATGCGGATACAACCGTAATTAAACCTACCTCAAACCTGACACGTGTGAAGAGAGCTGCATCACCATATGCGCCTCATGATGCTCTGGGGGAAGTAATGTTCCTGCTGATTTCAAAGTTTTTCCTGAGAGCGCTAAGGTCGCTCTTTCCTTGTTCCCCTGGATAGGGATGGGAAAACTTCTTTTATTTTCTGACACACTCCACTACCGTTTATTGCAATTGTGAATCTGACCCTGAGCGCTACATCTTGTATTAGCCAGGAGTTAACTGCTATTCGGTTAATGGTTCTTCAGAATCGTATGGTGCTGGACCTACTCACTGCACCACAAGGTGGTGTTTGTCACATTGTAAGCACATCCTGCTGCACGTACATTCCAGATAATGCTGCAGATGGCGGGGCCATCTCCAAGGCTTTAGATAGCCTCAAGAAACTTTCTGCTGCCAAGATGTCTGACCAAGGTAACAAAGATGGGGATTGGTGGTTGTGGCTTTTGGTAGGGCAGTGGAATCACTGTTGTTGTCCTTTTGTTTATGTTGTCCTTTTGTTTATGTTTTGTTTATGTTGTCCTTTTGATTATCACCAGCTGTTTTGTTCCCCTTATCCAGCGCTGTATCAAGAGAGTGTTCACTTTCAATGTAGTTGGCTACCCGATACCTGACCGCCATACAGTCAGTTTGCCATGTCAGATAGACAGTTTGTTAATGTCAGCGGGTACCCAGAATCGTTTTGCCTTAACTGCCCTTATCCTGGCTGTGAGTTTGCTGATTATCTGCAGCTCCCAGATCTCATCGTTGAGGCTGGCAATTTTGGTGAGAATGATTCCGGATGCAGTACAACTGAGACTACGCTGTAATGTGTGCTACTATCTGATTCCTTTTTGACTTACTTAGTGCAACTGTAATTTTGTAATGAGATGTGCCTTACTAAGTTCCTGCCTTTATGGTCACAGGAGGTGTATCAGTCCAAGTTATGATGTTTTCATCCAAAGCCTATGATGGATATGAATTGATGTTTGTATGGATGTTTTCACTCTTGTTTCCTGTGATCAAGAATGATCAAAAGGGGGATGTAATGGAAAATAAGTATTCTTGTTTTATTCTCTTATTCTGTTGAACTTATGTTATCCATGTACTCATTTCTAATCCATATAGTCTGTTGAGTTTACTAATATAACGATGGGATCACTGTCCTTTTAACCTCAAGTGGGGCACATGATGACCGGAAGTCCCCATCGTTTAGATCATTAATGTGCCCCTGTCTGAGTCTGTTGTATGAATCCTTTGTCATTTAGCTACGGCAAGTTAAAGGTCTGTCCCATCTTCTATGTTTATTGCCCATAAGCACATCCACCGTAACGTGCAAACGACTGTAAGGGGCCATCATGCTCTCATGAATAGCGGTGTCTGTGCACTTGAAGTTGACCTCCATCCTAGGAGCTGACCTCTCGGAGACCTCTCCTTGTGGTCCACTAGAGGAAGCCATAAAACTGTCGGATGAGTTAATTCTCTGTGCTTTAATTCTCTCTGCCTTGTTTCCCTCTCATCCTCTCCTCCCCTTTCCTTATCTTTTCCCCTCCCGGTCCAAGGTATAAGAGACCTTCATTTTCCTTATCTCTTCGCACTTGCACTCGCATTCACTTGAGCGCCTGCACTTGTTGCATCTGTTCGGTTGTTTGTACTGTGCCTGTGTCTCGGAGCTCCGATAATTTATTCTTGTTCATTAAATTGCTTATTTACTCAGTATTTCTGCATCAGTATCTTTACTCTTTTCCACAAATAAAACGGCAAGGTTTAAGACATTTGTGACGAATCGTGTCTCGGAGATACTTGCATCATCCGACTTATGGAGATACGTAAATACATCAAGCAACCCTGCAGACTTGGCGTCAAGAAGAGTTAAAGTTGAGTCTTTCCTGAGGGCTGACTTCTGGGTGTCGGGTCCTGAGTTTCTTGTTGAGCCTGAAGTTAACTGGCCCACAAGCCCAGATGTCTCTGCAAAGGTTCGGTGGACGATCCAGAGGTTAAACCTGTCATTTCGGTGAATGCGGTTCAAGCCAATGAACAGGTGGACGCAATTATCACGATTTGTCAGTTATTTTTCCCTCTTGGATTCGGTTAAAACGAATGGTGAGCTGGCCTCTCAGGTTCAGGACTTTGCTGCTGGAACTTGCTCGAAAGAAGGCAAATGAGTGCTGTTCTGGTTCAGCCTGGTCTGGACGACGAGCAGCAAAAAAGGAGGTTGTGCGACCAGATGCAGAGTGTTAAGGCTCAAGTGGCACAAGGGCCTCTCTGTTGAAGACCTGGACAGGGCAGAATCTGCAATTGTGCGCTTCTGTCAATGGAAACGGTTTGCAGATGAGATACACAGTCTGCAGAAAGGAGGAAGTGTGAAAAGAAATAGTCACCTTTACAAGCTTAATCCCGTACTGGAGGAAGGCATTTTAAGAGTTGGAGACAGGCTTGGTAGGCGGCAATGCCAGATGACGCAAAGCATCCTGCTGTACTGACAAGAGAACTTCACATTTCTAATCTCATTGTCCAGAGCATACATCAGCAGACAGGTCATGGTGGTCGCAACCATGTGCTTTCAGAGTTCGCCAGAGATTCTGGATTCCTGGCGCCAGCACGGCAATCTGGAGAACTTTATCGAAATCGTTGTCTGTCGGAGATTGAATGCTGCCCCAGGATATCAGCGAATGGCAGATCTTCCCCAGGACAGAGTTTCTCCCGATGAGCCTCCATTCACCCGAGTTGGGGTGGATTTCTTTGGGCCTTCGAGGTTAAGAGAGGAAGGGCCACAATGAAGAGAGGTACGGTGTCATCTTCACCTGCCTAGCAGTGAGAGCTGAGGAAGTGGCTTCGTCATTGGATACAGATTCCTTTGTGAATGCTCTTAGACATTTCATTGTGAGGCGTGGCCAGGTGTTGGATTTGCGTTCCGATAATGGCACGAACTTTGGAGCAGAGCAGAACGTGAATTGAGAGAAGCAATTGAAAAATGGAATCATGCACAAATCAACGACACTCTCATTCAGAAGGGAATTCAGTGGATTTTCAATCCCCCATCCGGCTCACATCATGGTGGAGTGTGGGAGAGACTAATAAGATCAGTGAGAAAGGTGCTGAATTCCATTCTAAAGACACAATTTGGACGAAGAAGGTCTCCACACTGTTCTTTGTGAGGTTGAGGCTATTATCATCAGCCGTCCTATAACTAAGGCGTCCACTGATCCAAATGACTTAGAAGTGTTGACCCCAAACCATCTGCTGCTTCTTAAGTCTAAACCTTCATTGCCACCAGGAGTGTTTCAGAAGGAGGACATGTATGTGCGTCGTCGTTGGAGACAAGTACAGTACATGTCCAACTTGTTTTGGAAGTGCTGGGTCAGGGAGTACTTGCCCCAACTTCAAGAGTGGCAGAACTGGCAGAGTACCAGAAGAAACTTTGTTCTGGGAGATATCGTGGTCAATGTGGATGACTCTGCTCCTCGCAATTCGTGGCTCACAGGAAGGGTCGTGCAGGCAGTTTCTGACAAGGGAGGAGTTGTGCGTCAAATTCGGATCAAGACTAAGAGCAACTATCTGGAGAGACCCATCACTAAAGTGTGTCTCCTTCACGAGGCAGAGGAACCATGAGGAACTGCTTCAACTGTTCTGTTTACAAACAATTTCAGACTTCAAAGTGTTTGAACACACATTCAAACATGTCTGTTGATGTCTGTTTTCTTCAAGCAGCAGCATTCATTTTGAGCAAATTGTGTTCTGTGTGGAATAACAGGTGAGATATTTTTTCTCTCGTGTTCCTCAGCTGAATCAAGGCATCTATGCAAGTAAAGAGCTGCATACAGATTTTGAAATGAAAACTCAATCAACCACTCGGGATTTGTTTTATTTTTTATTGCGGTTATGGGCCTTATCTCACTGAGTTGAGAGTTTTTTTTTATTTTGTTTTAAGAGCAGCAGTGATTTCTGTGCTGACTTACTCTTATAGAACTTTGTTTCTCCTGTTTCTGAGCTGAATTAAAGTATCTATGCAAGAAAACAGCTGCACAGAGCTGCACATAGCTTTACACTTGAACACTCATTCATACACATGAGCTTGGAGGAATAAACAAAGCAAAACAAAGATTCAAATGTGACTGACAATACACCTGGGGCCCGTTGCACGAAAGTAGGATTCCGTCATCCGAGATGAGTAAGTAGCGCTCAACCAATTCACAACACGTGTGTCCAGGCTTAAGCGGTTGCACAAAGACAAATCCAGGATGAGAGCACACGGATTCATCAAGCCAGGTGAAACCTATCCTGGATAAGTGCGCTCACGCGGCTTCCTCAGATAGACCCCCGTTATCGAGCTCAGAATCAAGGATTTGCCATAACAACGAGAGCGGCGTCCTTTTTCCGTCCGAGGCGGAAAACCTCATGGAGGCTTATGAGGAGGTAAAAGAAGAAATACAGAAGAAAGGCAGCACCACCACAGCGTAAAAACAGAGAGAAAAGCGTGGCGAAGTATCGCAGACCGTCTGAATACGTAGGTAGTGCGCAAATACGAACTTGCTCCTCCGCTGTAACCCTAACTAATATTTAAGATACACAAGTGTACATTGTATGCAGAAGGTGCCTGCTCACCTTTTGTTTTAGCATCATTTGGTGCCCCCACAAAATTTCATTTGTGTAACATGACAGATGCTGTGTATGGAGAGAGCCATCCTGGCAACATAGTGGGAATTAATGGAAGTAAATTCCCATTATGCAAAATTCCCACTCTGCTAACTGTTATGGGTTAACCGAACTCATACGTTATCAGACGTGTATGCCCAACATCTGCAGCAGCAAATACAACTGGCTGATTTGGGCATGCAATACAAGAAGGTAAAAACTGCAGACATTTTATAAGAGTCCGAAATAAAAAGGAAAACAATCAGAAAACTCAACCTTGAAATGGAGAAAAAATAAAAAAATAAAAAAACTTGAATTAGAGCTGAGTCATGCTTTCAATGCACACTGTATGCTGACTGGAACAAAAATGTAATAATAATTATTCTCCTTTGCTCTCCCAGCTCCAAGAACATGACACATCTTAAAATAAATAAAGGTCAATTGAATTCTGATGGTGTCTGTTTGTTTCATGTATGCACCTTTTGACCTAAAAAGAGATGGAAGTTTTTTTTTTTTATCTGTAATCCTACCTTGGTGCTATTGTGGCGAGGGTGTGTGGGGGTGAACTGAACAAAATACAACTAATGATAAAATGAGCTAACAAAACAATGAATGGAGCAGCGGCGAAAGGAGCAGTCGACAAAACAGTGGACAGAACGGTAGACAGAGCAGCAGCAACGGGGCTGATTGCAGCCAGTCCTCTGTTAAGGATTGACTAAGTTGTTATTGCTTAAAAACAAATAAATGAATAGCATTACAGATAGTGCACGTACCTCAGTAAGGTTCTATTGCACATGCAGGAGGAGGCAGGAAGGGGACACTCTCCAACACTGGCGTTTACCTGGTCCGACGTGGGCCCATGTCGTCTGAACCAGGATCTATGGCAAGACAAGAAGATTCGTCAGCTGGAACAGGTGGAGGTACCTGAGAAGTAGTGGGCCTGTCAGGGGATCTGGCAGGAACAGTCCCAGAAGATGATTGGCCAAGGACAAGCAGATCACACTCGAAAGAAGGTTCCTCTTCAGGTGGTGACTCCTCCTGGGGTTGCAAACCAATGGGAGAAACATTACCAAACGAGTCCTCCTTTACAGCCTTCAAAATGGTACGATGTACCCGTCTGACCCTTGTCTCATCGTCCACCGGTGCAATGGTGTAAACTGAGCCACCCTCTTGAGGCACCCCCAACACCCGATACCTCACAAAGCTCCACCGATCTCTAATCTTCTGCGGACCCCTAGCACCAAGATCACACAAGTACACCATTTGCCCCTCACATAGTGGAGAATCTCTCACATGTTGGTAATGTGCTCGTTTCTGCCGAGCTGCGGCCTGTTTCAAATGTTCTTTTGTGCCTTCAAATGCTACTTGCAATTGGACCTGATGTGTTGTAAATGAGAAGTACTTTTACCAATAGATGGCGCCACTGCTCTATCATCATGCTACCTCTGGTTTTATGTGTCCAGTGAAGAACGCACTTCCTGCAGCATTGATTCAGTACGCTGAGTGGTTGTGTTTTATGTTGCTTGCAATAAAGCTTGTTCTAAAACAATAGGTTATGGGCCCAGAGCGTCGCTAAAAAGATGGATTACACAGAATATTGTGTGAGATAAACAGTATTGTGGGACTTCACAACGGAGGACAAGCTGTTTATTGACAAGCTGAGCGGACCAGAGAATTGGGCAACATGGAAGTTTCAGATGGAACATCTGCTAAAGGCTAAAGGACTGTGGCGTATGCTAACAGAGGAAGACACGCTAGCTCCAGATGCTAACGCAGCAGCACAGGATGAGTTCACTAAACAGAGAGAGAAAGCATTCTCTATGTTAGTGCTGAATGTAAAACACACCCCAGTTGTACCCGATAACAAGCTGTCAGACTCCCAAAGAAGTGTGGACAACGCTGAAAGGCCATTTTGAGAGAGATACTCTAGCAAATAAACTATTTCTGAAGAAGAAATATTTCAGGTGTGAAATGAAAGAAGGAGATGGTTTAACTGAGCATCTTAAACAAATGAAAAGGCTAACTGATCAGTTATCAGCAATAGGAGCTGTAATTGAAGAGGAAAACCAAATTGTAACACTATTGGGAAGTTTGCCACCAAGTTATGCTACAATTGTCACTGCACTGGAAACAAAGATTGACAACCTGACACTGAAATTTGTTCAGCAAGCATTAATCAATGAAGAACAAAAGTGAGTGAATGTTAATGATAACAGTGGTGGTGCAGCAGCAATGTCATCACAACTGCATGGAAATGTGCAGGATGGCTCCAAAGCAGTGGGAGCAGGACAAAGCATGTGGAGATGCTATAAATGTGGGAAGGAAGGCCACATTAAACGTGACTGTCCAAGCTTGAAAAATAAACCTAAAAAGAAAATCCACAAGGCTAAAAATGTGATGTGTGAGGATTCAGATCTGGTGAACGGAGTGGACTTCTCTGCAGAAAAAGAGGTTTCCTTCTGTGAAGGATGTGTGGAGGGCAAACTGGCTAAAAAGCCATTCAAGTCAATTAGAGAAATACGTTCTAAGCGCAAGATGCAGTTGATTTATAGTGATGTCTGTGGTCCCATGCAGACTGAATCTATAAGTGGAGCAAAATATTTTGTGACTTTCATAGATGATTACTTAAGATGTTGCAAGGTATACTTCATGAAACAGAAGAATGAAGTGCTATGCAAATTCAAGAAATTTGAGAAAACCTTCACAAACGAGTGTGGGCTGAGCACCTCGAGGCTGAGAACAGACAATGGTGGTGAGTACACCTCAAAGGAGTTTCAAGAATATTTGAAGGCTCAAGGCATCCACCATGAAATGACTGTACCTCACTCACCACAGCAAAATGGTGTTGCAGAAAGAAAAAATAGAACACTAGTTGAAGCAGCAAGGAGCATGCTGTCTCATGCTAAGTTACCAAAGATGTTCTGGGCAGAGCCTGTAACCACAGCAGCTTACATACAGAACAGGCTGCCTACTTCTATCCTGAAGGGAGAGACACCGTACCAGAAATGGTGTGAAAAGAAACCTGATGTGAGGATCAAGATGGGTGTTCAAAGTCAAGTATCATAGTGATGGAAGAGTGGAACGATACAAGTGCAGATTTGTTGCCAAGGGCTACTCACAGTTGTATGGTGCTGACTATGATGAAACGTTTTCACCAGAGGTACGATTCAGCTCTATTCGTACATTACTGTCCTTTGCTGATTAAAAAAATCTACATGTCCACCAGATGGATGTTGTAACTGCATTTCTCAATGGACATCTGGAAGAGGAAATATACATGGAGCAACCAGAGGGCTACATCAAACCAGGGCAGGAGCATCTGGTATGCAAACTGAAAAGATCAATCTATGGACTGAAACAGTCTCCTCGCTGTTGGAGCAAGGCTTTCACGGAGTTCATGATGGAGATTGGATTCAAACAGAGCATGTCAGACCCCTGCGTGTTTGTGAGATCAAGACAAGAGCTTGAAATACTTGCAGTTTACGTGGATGATTTGATTCTGATTACAGAGTCACCTGAGAGCATGAACGAGCTCAAAGCGGCTCTCAAGGAGCGCTACAAGATGAAAGACATGGGTGAGCTGTCCTACATCCTGGGCATCTCTGTGATCCAAGATAAAGAAAAGAATTGTGTCATTCTTCAGGAGAAGCATTACATTGAAGCCATACTTCGGAAATATGGAATGGATAATGCAAATCCTGTAGCAACTCCTGCAGATGCCAATGTCAAGCTGAGAAAGAGTGATGGTGTCAGTAAGCCAGTGCACCAACATATCTATCAGTCAATGGTTGGAAGTCTGCTGTATGCTGCAATGGCGACAAGACCAGACATAGCTCAAGCTGTGAGTGCTGTGTCAAAGTTCAACGCCAATCTGGACGCTTCACATCTGACTGCTGTAAAGAGGATACTTCGATACTTGAAAGGGACAGTGAATCTTGCTCTGAAGTATGAGAGGTCAGACTCTAAAGCTTTAATCGGATACTCAGATGCTGACTGGGCTGGAGATCAGGATGATCGCTGGTCAACAACAGGCAACATCTTCCTACTGAGTGGAGGAGGGTGAGCTGGCTCAGCAAGAAACAAGCAACAGTTGCACTTTCAGCAGCAGAAGCTGAATACATCACACTCTGTCAGGCAGCTCAAGAATCAAGAAGGAATCTGGCTGTAACGACTACTGTGTGATCTCGGAGTAGAGTCTGTGTCCACAGTGATTCTGGAGGACTACCAAGGAGCCATCGCAATCGCAAAGAATCCTGTGAATCACTCCAGGACCAAACACATAGACATTCGCTACCACTATATCCATGAATGTGTGCAGAATGGACAAATAGAACTGCAATATTGTCCAACAAATGACATGAAAGCAGATATCTTTACCAAGTCACTAGCTAGACCGAGATTTGAATATCTCAGGGGAGAGATCGGACTTTTCCCTATTTAAAAATGTTGACAGGTGTACGAAGAACGCTGCCTGGTCAAAGCAATTTCTGAAAAAAATGTGAAAAAGAGTTCCAGTATAACCAATGTAAAAGGAATACTGTTTTGAGTAAAATGTCTGTGAAAAAGAGTTCCAGAAAAACAATGTAAAACAAGTTTACAGTTTTTGTTATTTGCATTTTTTTTTTTACTTGACTTTATTTGTGAAGAAGAGCACGGCTCTGACATATTATTTCTTGGGACTTAATACTATTGTAAAAGTAAGTGGGAGTGTTGTAAATGAGAAGTACTTTTACTAGCACTGCTCACCATCATGTGTTCTTCACTGGACACATACAACCAGAGGTATCTGGTTGTATGTGTCCAGTGAAGAACGCACTTCCTGCAGCATTGATTCAGTACGCTGAGTGGTTGTGTTTTATGTTGCTTGCAATAAAGCTTGTTCAAAAACAATATGATGCTCCTGAACCCACTCATTGATGGATCCAGCAGCAGGACTCTCAACTCTACCGAGTAAAAAAATCTATCGGGAGTCTCGGTTCTTGACCAAACATTAAGAGAAAAGGCGACTCTCCTGTTGACTGATGCGGGGTGGTATTATAGCAATACAGCAAGTGAGGCAGACATGCGTGCTAATCCATTTTCCGGGACACAGGTAATGTTCGGAGCAGATTGTGGAGTGCCCTATTGAAGCGCTCACACTGACGGTTCCCTTCAGGATGGTATGGAGTGGTGCGTGATTTAGCAATGCCATACAGGTTACACAGCTGTTGAATGAGATTGCTTTCAAAATTGCGACCTTGGTCAGAATGTAAGCGAGCTGGGACGCCAAACTTATAAAACCACTCTGTAACTAAAACCCTCGCCACTGTGGCAGCCCGCTGGTCCTGAGTAGGGACAGCAATCGTGTACTTACTGAAGACATCACTGAGCACCAAGACATTCTCTACACCATTCTGGGCTGGCTCAAGAGTAGTATAATCAATGGCTAAGATTTTGTTAGGACGTGAGGCCAGCAAATGCCCCAACAAGCTGTGGGCCCGCGGATTGACGTCTTTGGCCACTTAACACTGTTCACACCTCTGACACCATCGAGCTGCATCTGAGGACATACCAGGCCAGTAGCATCGAGCCCGGAGGAGTGCCAATGTACGTTCCACCCCCTGGTGGCCATGCTCCTTGTGCACTTGGATCAGAACATCGCTTATCATGGCAGCCGGCAACAACAGCTGAAATATGGCTTTGGCGCCATCTGGACGAAAAATCTTTCGGTACAGGACACCATCCTGCTCAACTTAACGGTCCCATTGCCGCAACAAAATCAAAGCTGACTGAGAAAGCTGTGCCCGCTCCTCATGATCCGGGCGCTGTTTCCGTCTCCAAAAATCAGACAGTTCCTGTATTACGGATCAGTTTGTTGGGCAAGGCTAAGCTCTGCAGCAGTGTGCTGTGGCAAGGCTGTGATGGCAGTTTGGCTGGCCCCAACCCTCTCCAGCCCCAAGGCCTGCTGCAGTGGCTTTGGCATCACCGTCCCAGGAAGCATCGCCATAACATCCAGCGGACCAGGTGAGTGCTGACGAGAAAGTGCATCAGCATTGGTGTTACTCTTCCCGGAGTGGTACTTGATCTCAAAGTCGAAAGAAGCAAACTGAGCTGCCCATCTCTGTTCGGTAGCAGCCAGCTTAGCAGAAGACAGATGGCTGAGAGGGTTATTGTCAGTGTACACCATGCATTTATGACCCAACAGATACTCCCTAAATTTCTCAGTTATGGCCCATTTAAGGGCCAGAAACTCCAGCTTCATGGAGCTGTAATTTACCATGTTCCGTTCTATAGGCCGCAAGCCCCGACTGGCATAAGCAAACGGCCTCAGCCCGCCCTTCTGCACCTGAGAAAGAACCGCACCCAAGCCTCCATGGCTTGCATCGACTTCTAACACAAAAGGGAGAGAAAAATCAGCATAAACTAGGACTGGTGATGTAGTTAATTTGACCTTAAGTGTCTCAAAACTCTGGTTACATTCCTCAGTCCAAAAATCGGAAAACTGCTGATCAAACCTCTTAACAGTTTTGGGATTGCTGCCATAGAGCTCCTCTAAAATGGCAAGTATTCTTGCAGGATCCTCCCTCTCAGCGGCAGAGCGATACCGTATCTCCTCCTTAGCCTCCCCTTCCAGATGGTCAAACAGGAAGAACGCCTGGTTGGATCAGGATAAACACCGAGCCCTCATGCTCACCTGTACCTCCTCCACCCACTCACTCAAACCTATACCTGACCATCCCCTAAAGATGGGACACTTCCTATCCCTAGACACAAAAATTAGTCCTTCAGTTGCTGGAGGACCAGGAATGAAAGGGGCAACTGGTTGGGCAGACGAGGTGAACGGTAAAACACTAGGACCAGCCTGTTCCCCTCTCAACCACTCATTATCGGCTTTTAATTGTGCAATCAGCTCCCTAAGCTCTTGCATTTCCTCCTCCATGACTAAAAATTCCCTAAAACAAAAACAATTGCTATGATGCAATAGCACTCAAAAGATAAAAGGGGGAAAGATAAGATAAGTTACACCTAGAATAAAACCTCACCACCATTCACGAGGGTCCTCAAGAAGTCACTGCTGCTCTGTCACCAATATGCTCCAATCTACACACAAAAAATACAGGATTAATACAAGTAAAAACACATTCAAAAGAAAATCCCCCAAAAAAAAAAAAAAAACAGAACACACGTCTTGACCGTTTAAACCGAGTGTCCTGCCGACAACGTCAAGTTTGTGGCGAGGGTGTGGTGAATTCTTCAGGTGGCTTCGAGGGATGTAGATGTTGAAGGAGTCTTCGCTGACACTGACTTTGTTGTATAAAAACTGGTTTATTGCAAAGAAGTCAGAAATCAAACAGGCACCTAGGAAGCCTTGAGCGCAAGGCATAGCCTGATTGTTCCCTATGAAATGATTTCTCTATTGACTCTAAGTCTTTCAATTGCCTTTCCAGTTTCCTCCAGACCTCTGGAGTTTTGGCCTCGTCAATGTCCGAACGACATTGTGCTATTTTCTTCTCAAGTGACTTCTGTGTCTCATCATTGGGAGAGTCGGGATCTTCTTCACTATCCGAGTCTGAACTATCATCAGAGGGCTCTCGACTTATTCTCCTTCTTCTCCGAAGTTTAGCTCCTAGCTTCTCCGCTCTAGCTAACATCTTTTTAATGGCAGGATCGTAGCCACCAATGGCCTCTCCCGAGTCACTGTCACTATCATCATCCACCTCCAACTTCTTCATTATACTATCTGGTTTTCCTACTGATGTAGTTTTGGTTTTCGTGGCAGGATACATCTTCACAGTTGTTTTTGCTTTCCCTGCCTCAAGTAAGATAATGACGAAAATGGGGCGTATAAACAGCAACTTAAAAATGCAATCCACTAGGGGGCCTTCAGAAAGAATCAGACACTGGGTTAGCAAACATTACATTGGGATGAGTGGTGGAACTCTGCAGGAATACATAAACCATGCACTTCATGCAGACAAGGTCACCAAGAACAAGAAGCAAGGGAAAGTTAGAGATGTAATGTGTGAAGAGGAGCAAGATAGTGAGATATACTATCAGGGACAGAACAAAGGAGGTTTTAGGAGAGATAGAGACAGAGACCGCAGAGAGAATTACAGGGAAAGAGCGGCTGGAGCTGGAGAGGGCCAACGCAGAGAAGGGTTTAGCAGAGACAGAAATCAGGGAGGTTTAAAAAAAAACAGAAGGCAGAGTGATGAGTGTTGGGACTGTGGAGAGAGGGGGCATTTCGCAAGAGACTGCCCAAAGCGCACACAGCAGAGTCAGCGAAAGCCGTTCTGACTAGGAGGAGAAGCAGAAGTAATGAGAGGTGAAGAGGTGAAGGCAGACGAGCTGATGGTAAAAGTGAAAAGGGGGAAACAGAAGGTGATGAAAAATTTATTGCAGTCATGAACTTGCAAGATATATTGCTGGCTGACAGTCCAAAGCCAATGATAACACTGCGTGCAAATGGAAAACATGTGGCATTTCTGTGTGACTCTGGAGCTTGTAGGACCACATGCAAAGAATGGATCCCTGGAGCAAAGCCAAGCGCTGAAAGAATAACGGTAAGATCAGCGAACGGCCAGCTCACCTCTGTGGTCCAGTCTCAACCAGTGCATATCCAAGATAAACAAGGGAAAGATTGTTATATTCCAATACTTCTGTATCCAGAATGTCCAATCAATCTATTAGGGAGAGATGCTATGGTAAAACTGGGAATAGCTCTAGTTCCTGATTTAAGGGGAACAATGCAGGTCAAAAGAAGAGAAAACCTGCTGAGAGGTGATATTTTTGTCCAACAAGGATGGGGCCCCTTGTGTCAGTTTTATTCTTATGATTAAACACAGGGGCCGCCCCATCGCCTCCCAGAAGAATTGCTAAGAGCAGCATGGGAAACACTGAGCCGGCCACAGCAGGAAATGGGCACAGATGGTCTCCATGTAACAATGTGGTACTCACAAGCTCCAGAGTTGAACGCAGAATACTGGACGGAAATGCTTCGATATCCTTGCGCCAAAATCACAATTTATTATCTCTACACTGACAACCAAAGTACATCAGTAGCAACAGTAAAATTCGCAAACCCAGATGTTTTTAACAAACTCTACCTGGGTTACACAACACCGCACATTTCTTTGTTTAAAGAGGAGCATCAAACATGGCAAAGTCTTGGTAGCATCGCGCAAATGGGACAGCAAGCGCGATGCTACCACTGGGTGGAGATGGGTGGAGATGGGACAGATAGGACTAGAGTTTCGCTTTTCTGGCATGTGTCAGTGAAAGCAGAAGTGCATTTACAAGAAACCGCAGACGCGTGACATGCCTTCTTGACCCAAGAAGAGGAAGTGGAACTTGAGGAAGTTCCCACCACACTTTGGTCAAAAGGGCCCACAGATGTGGGGTTGATGAAAGGTGTATTACTAGTTCAAATTAGACCTGAATCAGAATATCGACCATGCGTGAGACAGTATCCACTTAAACCAGATGCGATAGAAGGAATTAAACCAGTGCTGCAAGCTTTATTGGAAGCTGTGCCATGTGAAGACTCACCTTGTAACACACCTCTGTTTCCAGTTAAGAAACAAGCGCCATCTAAGGGTTGGAGAATGATTCAAGATCTACAGGCAGTAAACAGTGCAGTCATCCAGAGAGCTCCATGCGTACCAGACCCGCACACGCTGTTAAATACACTAAGGGCTGATTCACAGTGGTTCACAGTGGTAAACATAAGTAATGCATTTTTCTCTATACCACTGCATGACAACAGCCAGCATTGGTTTGCATTCACATTTGAAGGGAAAAGATATACGTTCACTCGTTTACCACAGGGATATTGTGAAAGCCCCACTATATTCTCTCAAGCGATGACAGCTAGCGTGGAAAGGTTTAATCCCCCAGAGGGAAGCCAAATTCTTCTTTATGTGGATGACATCTTAAAGCGTCTCCAGATAAAGAAACCTGTAAAAGCGACACAGTAGCTCTGTTAAAATATTTAGCAGCACAAGGGCACAAGGCCAGCAAAGAAAAATTACAGTTCTGCAAGCAAGAAGTAAAATATTTGGGTCATAACTTAAGCAGTAGTGGGAGAACTATTTTGGCAGATAGAAAAAACACCGTTTTGCATGCTCCTAAACCGCAGACCAAGAAACAATTGATGTCGTTTCTAGGTCTGACAAATTATTGCAGAAGCTGGATACCAAACTATGCAGAAATAGTACAACCTCTGTCTGACCTAATGCACGGTGAAGCAATGGCGATGACAGCTTGTTTAAAATGGCCAAAAAATGAGGAACAGGTGTTTTGTAATTTAAAACAATCACTTGTATCGGCTAACCATAGCTAACAAGAATCTTACGAAAGTTACAATTTAGAAGCACCAGACCAAGTGCTTATTGACATGCAAGCTAACGCACCTAAAACAGAAAAAGATCTTTGGATGAAAAAAGGGGCAAAATTAGAAAACAATGTCTATGTGACCAGAGGGAAAATCTATACGACCAAAAGGTTTATATAGATGGGCTGCAATATTGAGCCATGGTAAAACTCATGTCTCAACAGGAGGGATGGTACATCTAATAAACCAAATATATACTACATATGGATTTAATAATTACTCAAAAAACTTTTGTAGAGCATGTTTGATCTGTGCTAAGCATAACCCGCAAGGAAATATTAGAGCTAAAAGAGGTGCAATTCCAAAATCAAAATATCCGTTTCAATCAATACAAATGGGATTTTAATGAATTAAATAAAAGTGAAGGGAAAAAGTTTTGCTTGGTAATAATAGATGACTTCTCTAAATGGGTTGAAATATTCCCAAGCAAAGCAGCAGATGCGTTCACTGTAGCAAAAGCATTGTGTAAAGAAATAATTCCTCGTTTTGGTATACCTGAAACAATTTATAGTGACAACGGAACACATTTTGTAAACCAGGTAATAACAAAAACAAGTCAAACCTTACACATGAAGTTAAAGAACCATTGTGCCTATCATCCTCAAAGCGCGGGGTTGGTAGAGAGAATGAATTACCATTCATTCTCTCTGTTAAAGGTAGACTAAAGAAGTGTATGGAGGAAACGGGAAAACAGTGGACACAATGTATAAATTTAGTGCAATTGTTCATAAACATCACGCCGAATGCTGAAGGCTTAACGCCATTTGAAATAATTCATGGAAGGCTGTAAAGACTTCCTGAGTTTAAAAATCATATTGATTTAAGTGATGACTCCACAACGGTAGACTACCTCTGAAAAACCTTGCAACATAGAGAAGTGAAACTTGCTAACGATGTTCCTGACTTTCCATTACAGGAAGGAGATGACAAAATTTCTGTAGGAGACTGGGTCCTCGTAAAGATCATCAAAAGAACGCAGTGGTTCAACCCTAGGTGGGAGGGACCCTATCAGGTCCTGCTGACAACACCAACGGCGGTAAAAATAGCTGAACGAGCAACTTGGATTTATATGTCACACTGCAAACTCTGTGTACTTCCTGAAGACTCCTCCACGCCTGACGGTGATTAAAAGTCTGACTACAAAGGGGGTAGGAGCATTTAGAGCTCCTGTCGTCTCAACGTCAGTGAAGAAAAGCATAGCCGTAATGGCTTAGCTGCGCCCAAAGTCATTAGGGAAGGAGTCATCAGGAACAACCAGAGGTAAGGGTGACAGATGTTGAGTATAATCTTGATTTTCACACGAATAGGTGAAGCCGGAGAAAATAAGACCTTAATGATATTGCATAAACCGCCGTACGAAGATCATACCGCATATTTAACAGTAATCAGCTCTAACATTGACGGGACACCAGGTAGAGTTATCAACGAACGATTTGAAAGCCCATTTGATTTGTACTGGGTTTTGAGCCGAGTGGCTCCATACTGGGAATTAGACCCCATACAATCGAACTAGAATCTAGGAATGAAACTAATAATTGTCATTTGCCAACAATAAAAAAACGGTAGTGAGAAAATACAAGTTCTCGGACAATTGACTAATTTTAGAACAAGCCAAGATCAATTAAGTGCAATATTGAACCTGATTACAATAAATGCAGAAGGAATCGGACAAGGGACAACAGCGATGGAATTTCCAGATATTGAAGAACTACAATCCTTCTTCACAGCGGCGATAGCACTCCGGAGGCTCCAGACTAAGAAAGTTGAGCACAAGTAACAAAAGACTAACTACAGTGCGTTGTTATTCCATCAGCCTTGAGGGACGTTCAAAAATGGTCAAGTGCCAGGCTATGTTGGAATGCGTGTTATTGGGAATAATGCTTATATCTCTGACTAATGTGGGCAATAATTTTGTTGTACACAATCGCTCAAGAAATGGAGCAAAAATTGATAGAATGTAATGAACAAACTGTAGTTGTATCAGACGTTCCAGCGTCTGATACAACTGAGCGTCTGCTCAACAGATCCAGAAGTAATGTTCCACCGCAGTCAATGCAATTCGATTCGAGATTACTACCTTCTAGGGGTTCAAGTCTGCATTCCTAAGAACCAAGTAACCACTGTCTCAATGCCCTTGACTGCACTCAGAAGGAGGGGAGAGAGTGCAGAGCAATTTAGCGACGCATATTGGTACATGACCAATAATCGAGAAGACTCTTTTTGATGTCTGTTTTCTTCAAGCAACAGCATTGATTTAGAGAAAATTGTATTCTGCGTGGAATAACAGGTTGGATTTTTTTTTCCTCTCGTGTTCATCAGCTGAATCAAGGCATCTATGCAAATTAACAGCTGCATACAGATGTTGAAATGAAAACTCATTCAACCACTTGGATTTGCTTTTTTATAACTTTTGTGGTTATGGGCCTCATCTCACCGAGTTGAGAGGATGCTTTCTTTTTTTTTTTTGAAGGAACAGCAGTGATTTCTGTGCAGACTTACTCTTAAAGAACTTACACCAGGTAAATGCAACGGGATACACACAGTGCCCCTCAATCTCAGACTAACAGAGAGTCGACTGTGATCCATCGTCAACTGATATTCATCACACGGTCTGTGTCCCCACCCACAGGCGTAATGGTGCCACTGCACATCAGCAAACGCATTAGAACACATCAGCCATCCAAATGAATCGACACCACTGAAACAAGATAGAAATTGTTTCATCAAACACTGGAATACTTTCAATTAAAAAAAAAGATTTGAAACATGAAAACTCGTTCAAGACTGTGGGATGTCAATTTTTATTGCCGCATTGTGCTTTTCTCGCTGAGTTATGCGCATTGCGAACATAAACGGTGAATTTGAATGGAATTGTCATTGTCTGCTGAAATACAGCTGGGAAACATCTCTCCTCTTGTCCCTGAGTACATTGTAGGCTCCCCCATGAGAACACATATGCAGTCAGACTTTAACACATTCCTTTTACACTCACATTGCAAGTTTTTTTTTTAATTGCTTTTTCAATGTTCCCCAGTAAGTTGAGTGTTATTCAAGCACCAGAAGCAGCAGCAGCAACGGCAACAGCAACAGCATCACTTGAATTTGTTTGTAATCAGACTTACTTAAGTCTGTTTACAAAAATTTTCAGACTTCAAAGCATTCAAACACTTTGATGTCTGTTTTCTTCAAGCAACAGCATTGATTTAGATCAGGGTATTCTGTGTGGAATAACAGGTTGGATTTTTTTTTCTCTTGTTTGCCTTAGCTGAATCATGGCATCTATGGAAGTGTTAACTTGCAAAAGTTGAGTGTTATTCAAGCAGCAGCGGCAACGGCAGCAGCAGCAGCACTTGAATTTTCAAAAGATTTCAGACTTCAAAGTGTTTGAAAGTGTTTGAACACGCATTCAAACACTTTGATGTCTGTTTTCTTCAAGAAACAGCATTGATTGAGAGCAAATTTTATTCTGTGTGGAATAACAGGTTGGATTTTTTTTTCTCTGGTGTTCATCAGCTGAATCAAGGCATCAATGCAAGTGTTTACTTGCAAAAGTTGAGTGTTATTCAAGCAGCAGAAGCAGCAGCAGCAACGGCAGCAGCAGCAGCAGCACTTTAATTTGTTTGTAAACAGACTAACAAGTCTGTTTACAAACAATTTCAGACTTCAAAGTGTTTGAACACGCATTCAAACACTTTGATGTCTGTTTTCTTCAAGCAACAGCATTCATTTTGAGCAAATTGTATTCTGTGTGAAATAACAGGTTGGATTTTTTTTCTCTCGTTTCCCTCAGCTGACTCAAGGCATCTATGCAAGTGTTTACTTTCAAAAGTTGAGTCTTATTCAAGCAGCAGAAAAAGCAGCAGCAACCGCAGTGGCAGCAGCAGCAGCAGCAGCAGCAGCAGCAGCAGCAGCAGCAGCAGCAGCAGCAGCAGCAGCAGCAGCAGCACTTGAATTTGTTTGTAAACGGACTTACACGTCTGTTTACAAACAATTTCAGATTTCAAAGTGTTTGAACACGCAATCAAATTCTTTGATGTCTGTTTTCATCAAGTAGCAGCATTCATTTTGAGCAAATTGTATTCTGTGAGAAAAAAGGTTGAATTTTTTTCTCTGGTGTTCATCATCTGAATCAAGGTATCTATATGCAAGTGTTTACTTGCAAATGTTGAGTGTTATTCAAGCAGCAGAAGCAGCAGCAGCAACGGCAGCAGTAGCAGCAGCAGCACTTGAATTTACAAACAATTTCATGCTTCAAAGTGTTTGAAAGTGTTTGAACAAGCATTCTAACACTTTGATGTTTGTTTTCTTCAAGCAAAAGCATTCATTTTGAGCAAATTGTATTCTGTGTGGAATAACAGGTTGGATTTTTTTTCTCTCGTGTTCCTCAGCTGAATCATGACATATATGCAAGTAAACAGCTACATACAGATTTTGAAGGGAAAACTCAATCAACCACTTGGGTTTCCGTATTTATTGTGGTCATGGGCCTTATCTCACCGAGTTGAGAGGTTGATTTTTTTTAATTTTGGAGGAGCAGCAGTGATTTCTGTGCTGACTTACTCTTAAAGAACTTTGTTTGTCCGGTTTCTGAGCTGAATTGAAGTCTCTATGCAAGAAAACAGCTGCACAGAGCTGCACACAGCTTTACACTTGAACACTCATTCACACACATGAGCCTGAAGGAATAAACAAAGCAAAAAAAAAAAAAAAAAAGATTCAAATGTGACATACAATACATCAGGTACATGAAGCAACGGAATACGCACAGTGCACCTCATTCTCAGACCAACAGAGAGTTGGCTGTGATCGAGAGTCCACTGATATTCATACCACGGTCTGTGTCCCCACCCACTGGCGTAATCGTGCCACTGCACATCAGCCAACGCATTGGAAAAAATCGGCCATCCAAATGAATCGACACCACTGAAACAAAACAGAAATTGTTTCATCAATGCCTTGAATACTTTCAATAATGACAAAAAAAATGATTTGAAACATGAAAACTCGTTCAGACAGTGGGATGTCATTTTTGATTGCCCCATTGTGCTTCTCTCGCTGAGTTATGCGCATTGCGAGTATAAATTGTGAATTTGAATAGAATTGTCATTCTCTGCTGAAATACATGAGGGAAACATCTCTCCTCTTGTTCCTGATTACATTGTAGGCTCTCCCATAAAGAAACAGATGAATAGAGAATTTAACATGAAAACTCATTCAGACAGTGGGATGTCATTTTTTATTGCCCCATTGTGCTTCTCTCACTGAGTTATGCGCGTTACGAGTATAAATGGTGAAGTTGAATAGAATTGTCATTCTCTGCTGAAATACATGAGGGAAACATCTCTCCTCTTGTCCCTGACTAAATTGTAGGCTCTCCCATAAGGACACAGATGATTTGAGAATTTAACATGAAAACTCATTCAGACAGTGGGGTGTAATTTTTTATTGCCCCATTGTTCTTCTCTCGCTGAGTTATGCGCATTGCGAGTATAAACGGTGAAGTTGAATAGAATTGTCATTCTGAGCTGAAATACATCAGGGAAACATCTCTCCTCTTGTCCCTGACTAAATTATAGGCTCTCCCATAAGGACACAGATGTATTGAGAATTTAACATGAAAACTCATTCAGACAGTGGGATGTCATTTTTTATTGCCGCATTGTGCTTCTCTCGCTGAGTTATGCGCATTGCGACTATAAACGGTGAAGTTGAATAAAATTGTCATTCTCTGCTGAAATACATGAGGGAAACATCTCTCCTCTTGTTCCTGACTAATGTAGGCTCTCCCATAAGGACACAGATGAATTGATAATTTAACATGAAAACTCATTCAGATAGTGGGATGACATTTTTTATTGCCGCATTGTGCTTCTCTCACTGTGTTATGCGCATTGCGAGTATAAACGGTGAAGTTGAATAGAATTGTCATTCTCTGCTGAAATACATGAGGGAAACATCTCTCCTCTTGTCCCTGACTAAATTGTAGGCTCTCGCATAAGGACACAGATGAATTGAGAATTTAACATGAAAATTCATTCAGACAGTGGGATGTCATTTTTTATTGCCCCATTGTGCTTCCCTCGCTGAGTTATGCGCATTGCGACTATAAACGGTGAAGTTGAATAGAATTGTCATTCTCTGCTGAAATACATGAGGGAAACATCTCTCCTCTTGTTCCTGACTAATGTAGGCTCTCCCATAAGGACACAGATGAATTGAGAATTTAACATGAAAACTCATTCAGATAGTGGGATGTCATTTTTTATTGCCGCATTGTGCTTCTCTCACTGAGTTATGCGCATTGCGAGTATAAACGGTGAATTTGAATAGAATTGTCATTCCCTTCTGAAATACATGAGGGAAACATCTCTCCTCTTGTCCCTGATTAAATTGTAGCCTCTCCCGTAAGGACACAGATGATTTGAGAATTTAACATGAAAACTCATTCAGACAGTGGGATGTCATTTTTTATTGCCCCATTGTGTTTCTCTCACTGAGTTATGCGCATTGCGAGTATAAACGGTGAAGTTGAATAAAATTGTCATTCTGAGCTGAAATACATGAGGGAAACATCAGAGGACTGTCATCAGTCATGGCGGGAAAAAATATTTTCTGCTTCCCCTGTGTTCATAAAGAGTTGTTTTTATTTTTTATTTCTTTTTCAATGTTCCCCAGTAAGTTGAGTGTTATTCAAGCAGCAGCAGCAGCAGCACTTGAATTTGTTTGTAAACAGACTAAGAAGTCTGTTTACAAACAATTTCAGACTTCAAAGTGTTTGAACACGCATTCAAGCAGCAGCAGCAGCAGCAGCAAAGCAGCAGCAGCAGCAGCAGCAGCAACGGCAGCAGCAGCAGCAGCACTTGAATTTGTTTGTAATCAGACTTACAAGTCTGTTTACAAAAAATTTCAGACTTCAAAGTGTTTGAAAGTGTTTGAACACGCATTCAAACTCTTTGATGTCTGTTTTCATCAAGTAGCAGAATTCATTTTGAGAAAATTGTATTCTGTGTGCAATAAAAGGTTGGATTTTTTTTCTCTGGTGTTCATCATCTGAATCAAGGCATCTGTGCAAGTGTTTACTTGAAAATTTTGAGTGTTATTCAAGCAGCAGAAGCAGCAGCAGCAACGGCAGCAGTAGCAGCAGCAGCACGTGAATTTATAAACAATTTCAGACTTCAAATTGTTTGATAGTGTTTGAACACGCATTCAAACACTTTGATGTCTGTTTTCTTCAAGCAACAGCATTGATTTTGAGCAAATTGTATTCTGTGTGGAATAACAGGTTGGATTTTTTTATCTCTCGTGTTCCTCAGCTGAATCATGGCATCTATGCAAGTAAACAGCTACATACAGATTTTGAAAGGAAAACTCATTCAACCACTTTGACTTCCTTTTTTATTGTGGTCATGGGCCTTATCTCACTGAGTTGAGAGGTTGTTTTTTTTTCTTTTTTTGAAGGAGCAGCAGGGATTTCTGTGCTGACTTACTCCTAAAGAACTTTGTTTCTCCTGTTTCTGAGCTGAATTAAAGTCTCTATGCAAGAAAACAGCTGCACAGAGCTGCACACAGATTTACCCTTGAACACTCATTCATACACATGAGCCTTCATACACAAAGCAAAATAAAGATTCAAATGTGACTGAAAATACAGTGCACCGTGCCCCTCCCTCTCAGACCAACAGAGGAATGTCATCAGTCATGGCAGGAAAAAATATATTCTGCTTCTCCTGTGTTCATAAAGATTTTTTTATATTCCTTTTTCAATGTTCCCCAGTAAGTTGAGTGTTATTCAAGCAGCAGAAGCAGCAGCAGCAGCAGCAGCAGCACTTGAATTTGTTTGTAAACAGACTTCTTTGTCTGTTTACAAACAATTTCAGACTTCAAAGTGTTTGAAAGTGTTTGAACACGGATTCAAACACTTTGATGTTTGTTTTCTTCAAGAAACAGCATTCATTTAGAGCAAATTGTATTCTGTGTGGAATAACAGGTTGGATTTTTTTTTTTATCTCTCGTGTTCATCAGCTGAATCAAAGCATCTATGCAAGTAAACAGCTACATACAGATTTTGAAAGGAAAACTCATTCAACCACTTTGACTTCCTTTTTTATTGTGGTCATGGGCCTTATCCCACCGAGTTGAGAGGTTGTTTTTTTTTTTTTTGAAGGAGCAGCAGGGATTTCTGTGCTGACTTACTCCTAAAGAACTTTGTTTCTCCTGTTTCTGAGTTGAATTAAAGTCTCTATGCAAGAAAACAGCTGCACAGAGCTGCACACAGATTTAGCCTTGAACACTCATTCATACACATGAGCCTTCATACACAAAGCAAAACAATTATTCAAATGTGACTGAAAATACAGTGCACCGTGCCCCTCCCTCTCAGACCAACAGAGGACTGTCATCAGTCATGGCGGGAAAAAATATATTCTGCTTCTCCTGTGTTCATAAAGATTTTTTTTTATTCCTTTTTCAATGTTCCCCAGTAAGTTGAGTGTTATTCAAGCAGCAGAAGCAGCAGCAGCAGCAGCAGCAGTTTGTAAACATTTGAAGTTGTTTAAACAGACTTCAAAAGAAAGTGTTTGAACTTACAAGTCTGTTTACAAACAATTTCAGACTTCAAAGTGTTTGAGAGTGTTTGAACACGCATTCAAACTCTTTGATGTCTGTTTTCTTCAAGAAACAGCATTCATTTTGAGCAAATTGTATTCTGTGTGGAAATAACAGGTTGGATTTTTTTTCTCTCGTGTTCATCAGCTGAATCAAGGCATCTATGCAAGTGGATTTCTGTGCTGACTTACTCCTAAAGAACTTTGTTTCTCCTGTTTCTGAGCTGAATTAAAGTCTCTATGCAAGAAAACAGCTGCACAGAGCTGCACACAGATTTACCCTTGAACACTTATTCATACACATGAGCCTTCATACACAAAGCAAAACAAAGATTCAAATGTGACTGAAAATACAGTGCACCGTGCCCCTCCCTCTCAGACCAACAGAGGACTGTCATCAGTCATGGCGGGAAAAAATATATTCTGCTTCTCCTGTGTTCATAAAGATTTTTTTTATTCCTTTTCAATGTTCCCCAGTAAGTTGAGTGTTATTCAAGCAGCAGAAGCAGCAGCAGCAGCAGCAGCAGTTTGTAAACAGACTTGAATTCTGTTTGTAAACAGACTTCAAAGTGTTTGAAAGTGTTTACAAACAATTTTCAGACTTCAAAGTGTTTGAAAGTGTTTGAACACGCATTCAAACTCTTTGATGTCTGTTTTCATCAAGTAACAGCATTCATTTTGAGCAAATTGTATTCTGTGTGGAATAACAGGTTGGATTTTTTTTTATCTCTCGTGTTCATCAGCTGAATCAAGGCATCTATGCAAGTAAACAGCTACATACAGATTTTGAAAGGAAAACTCATTCAACCACTTTGACTTCCTTTTATTGTGGTCATGGGCCTTATCTCACTGAGTTGAGAGGTTGTTTTTTTTTTTTTTTTGAAGGAGCAGCAGGGATTTCTGTGCTGATTTACTCCTAAAGAACTTTGTTTCTCCTGTTTCTGAGCTGAATTAAAGTCTCTATGCAAGAAAACAGCTGCACAGAGCTGCACACAGATTTACCCTTGAACACTCATTCATACACATGAGCCTTCATACACAAAGCAAAACAAAGATTCAAATGTGACTGAAAATACAGTGCACCGTGCCCTCCCTCTCAGACCAACAGAGGATTCCCCAGTAAGTTGAGTGTTATTCAAGCAGAAGAAGCAGCAGCAGCAGCAGCAGCATTTGAATTTGTTTGTAAACAGAGACTTCAAAAGTTCTTTTGTCTGTTTACAAACAATTTCAGACTTCAAAGTGTTTGAAAGTGTTTGAACACGCATTCAAACACTTTGATGTCTGTTTTCTTCAAGAAACAGCATTCATTTAGAGCAATTTGTATTCTGTGTGGAATAACAGGTTGGATTTTTTTTTCTATCGTGTTCATCAGCTGAATCAAAGGCATCTGTGCATGTTTACAAGTAAAGCAGCTACATAGCAGATTTTGAAAGGAAAACTCATTCAACCACTTTGACTTCCTTTTTTATTGTGGTCATGGGCCTTATCATGGCAGCCAAGAGCTACATACAGAGAGGTTGTTTTTTTTTTTTTTTTTTGAAGGAGCAGCAGGGATTTCTGCAGCTGACTTACTCCTAAAGAACTTTGTGTTCTCCTGTTTCTGAGCTGAATTAAAGTCTCTATGCAAGAAAACAGCTGCACAGAGGCTGCAC
>WFAA01000119.1:0-37946 GCA_009823395.1 Thamnaconus septentrionalis | reverse complement strand
GTGGTTAATACCCTGTACCTAACCCTAACCTAACCCTAACCCTAACCCTTATTTGGGCCTTAAATTTAACCCCTAATTGGAGAGTTTTCTAAATTAACCCCTGTTTGGAGATAACCCTAGCCACTAATTGGATGATTGAACCCTGATTTGGGCGTCTATTCCTAACCTAACCCCTAACCCTAACCTAACCTCGACAAACCGATAAACCCTGAATCTGACCCTGGGCCTGACCCCTCCTCTTCGGAGATAGTGGGAATGACGGCCTAGGGTTGGAGAGATGGGGAAGGGGAAGAGGTTGGGAGGGATGGGGAGGGGGGAGTAGAAGAAGAGTAGTTAGCTAACAGAATCCCTATCCCTATTCCTATCCCATAACCCTAATCCTGGTCCCTAATTCTAACCCATATTTGGATCGCCCATTCATCTTTTAATGCCATTTACTCACGCCACAAGAAGGAAGAGGCCAAGAGAGCCGTTACAAATAAGAGGCCACACAAGGATGTTGAGCCGTTACAATTTATTAAAGCACATACTAGTGAACATATGGGGTTGGGGGTTTAAACTAAGGCATTAGAGAAGGTAGAAAGATAGGATGAAGCAGTAAAGAAGAAAGGTAGATTAGAGGAACAAAGGAGATGGAAGGAAGGATAGTGGAAGAAAGGAGGAAAAGTAGCTATACTTACCTTCATTTAAAATGGTATACTTACCTGAAAACCTGAGGAAAAGAAATTAAGACTTACCTGTCACCTGAAAATTAATACTTACCTTAATTGGAGCCCCTATGGTGGAAAAACCTAAAAATTAAAAACAGGATAAACCCTATTGGCTTATACTTACCTGGAACCCTGTGAAAGGAAGTATACTTACCTGATGGAAAACTGCAGAAATCCCCTATTGTGGTCTGCAGAGTAGATGTGATAAGGTCCTATTCCGTCCTGGGCATGACGTTAAACTGCAGCCATGGGAGTTGCAGGCCATGGGCCTATGGTGAAAGCAAGCCATAACAGGTTGCTCACCCACAGTCGACTTGCCTGATGAAGGGCATACAAGCCCGAAAGCGTTGCAGCAGTCGACTGCTAACTATTACAACAAGAATAGTTGAATTTTTGAACTCCCACCACCTTCGGGTGGTGGTCTTCATAACTCAGGGATCTGCCTAGATCCTTTCTCGAAGCGGAGAGTGCCACAGTTCTTCTCTTGGGAGAAGAACTTCTTTGCCTTAACCTAACCCTAACCCTAACCCTAACCCTAACCCTAACCCCCACGGTTTTTGTTGAGCCTTAAGCCCTTTAGCTAACCTGAACCTATGCTTACCTAAACCTAACCACTCTCTCTACTACACCTAAACAGAACCTATTCGGAACCAATACCTAAACTTAACCCATAATTGGATGTTTTGACTAACCACTAAATTGGAGGTCTAGCCCTACTAACCTAACTTAACCTAACCCTAACCCTCGACAAACCGATAAACCTGGGCCCTGACCTGGGCCTGACCCTACTCCTCTTCGGGAGGTAGTGGGAATGACCCTAGGGTTGGGGACTGGGAAAGGAAGAGGTTGGGAGAAAGGATGGGGGAGGGATGGGTTGGACAGCGGAATTCTAACCCTATTCACTATAATTAGCCTATAATTTGGACCATTTAAAAACTTATATTAAGATCATTTTCGGACACTGTCCCTAGCCCTGTTTATACCTAAGTTCTGACTCGTGATGCTGTGAACCCGTTCCTGATCTTGTTTTACCAAACCCATTATCTCGCTATTTAAAGAGACCCTGAGGAAATAATGCCAGGAGAGTCAATTCATTAGGCCCCTGAAGAAAATTCCAGGTGAGCCACTTTATTCAGAATAACCCCTAAGGAGGATCCAGTATAGCCACTTTATTTGAGAAAAGCTAGAAATGGAGGAGGAAAAAGCAGGAAAAGGAGGAAGAATGCCAACTGAGGAAGAGCGAAGGAAAGAAAGAGGATAGAGAAAGAAGAAGAAAGAATGCTTACACTTGCGTCCTGGGCAAGGCGTTAAACTGCAACCTAAAAGAAGAAAAGAAGGGTTAGAAGAAGAATAGGAAAAATTAACCACTTACCTGGATTCCATGACCTAAAGAGAAGAAAGAAACAATTAATACAAAGATAGCTCATAAAGAAAAGAAAAACACTTACCTGGTAGGGAACATAGAAGATGAAAGGTAGATGCTTGGCCCCAAATAGCGAGTAAAGGCGCAAACCCGCCACTCTGCTCAAGGTCGGTTACAGGCGCCTGAAGAAGGCCAGACTATGGCCGAAGCGTCGCGACCTGGCCGACCTTTATGACCTTCAGGCGTGAAAGTCTAATTTTTTGAATCTTGCCCACTATCTCCGGATGGTGGGTTCTAGTATCGTTAGGACAAACTTAGGAGACACTTTCTGAGAAGTGAGTGCACTAGGATCCATCCCAGGCTCAGGGTGGATTCATAATTCCTATACCTAACCTTGCCGGCACTGTCAGAATTGGCCTAAGTGAGGACCACAGTTTTGTTGAGCCTTAAGCCCTTTAGCTAACCTGAACCTATGCTTACCTAAACCTAACCACT
Organism: Thamnaconus septentrionalis; assembly: GCA_009823395.1. Classification (NCBI taxonomy): domain Eukaryota; kingdom Metazoa; phylum Chordata; class Actinopteri; order Tetraodontiformes; family Monacanthidae; genus Thamnaconus; species Thamnaconus septentrionalis. The sequence goes on along the minus strand of WFAA01000119.1, from coordinate 35,378 downwards.
CTCTCTACTACACCTAAACAGAACCTATTGGAACCAATACCTAAACTTAACCCATAATTGGATGTTTTGACTAACCACTAAATTGGAGGTCTAGCCTAACCCTAACCTAACCCTAACCTAACCCTCGACAAACCGATAAACCTGGGCTGACCTGGGCCTGACCCTACTCCTCTTCGGGTGGTAGTGGGAATAATGACCTAGGGTTGGGGACTGAGAGAAGGAAAGAGGGTTGGGAGAGATGGGGGAGGGGGATGGAGTTGGACAACGGAATTCTAACCTATTCACTATAATTAGCCTATAATTTGGACCATTTAAAACTTATATTAAGATCATTTTCGGACACTGTCCTAGCCCTGTTTATACCTAAGTTCTGACTCGTGATGCTGTGAACCCGTTCCTGATCTTGTTTTACCAAACCCATTATCTACGCTATTTAAGAGACCCTGAGGAAATAATGCCAGGAGAGTCAATTCATTAGGCCCTGAAGAAAATTCCAGGTGAGCCACTTTATTCAGAATAACCCCTAAGGAGGATCCAGTATAGCCACTTTATTTGAGAAAAGCTAGAAATGGAGGAGGAAAAAGCAGGAAAAGGAGGAAGAATGCCAACTGAGGAAGAGCGAAGGAAAGAAAGAGGATAGAAAAAAGAAGAAGAAAGATACTTACATGTGCGTCCTGGGCAAGGCGTTAAACTGCAACCTAAAAGAAGAAAAGAAGGGTTAGAAGAAGAATAGGAAAAATTAACCACTTACCTGGATTCCGCGACCTAAAAGAGAGAAGAAAGAAACAATTAATACAAAGATAGCTCATAAAAGAAAAAGAAAAACACTTACCTGGTAGGGAACACATAGAAGATGAAAGGTAGATGCTTGGCCCCAAATAGCGAGTAAAGGCGCCAAACCCGCCACTCTGCTCAAGGTCGGTTACAGCGCCTGAAGAGGCCAGACTATGGCCGAAGCGTCGCGACCTGGCCGACCTTTATGACCTTCAGGCGTGAAAGTCTAATTTTTGAATCTTGCCCACTATCTCCGGATGGTGGGTTCTAGTATCGTTGGGACAAACTTAGGAGACACTTTCTGAGAAGTGAGTGCACTAGGATCCATCCCAGGCTCAGGGTGGATTCATAATTCCTATACCTAACCCTAACCCACCCGGATCCACTCTGTCGTAGAGAGTGCACGGTTACTCTTAGGAGTATACCTTTATTCCCAAACCTACCCGCCAGGTCTCGGAGAGTGTGTGAAGGGATGTGGTCCCCTAGCCTAACCCTAACCCTTATTTGCCTGCTTTTAGTTCCTATTTTGAAGTGTACACCTGACCTAAGCCTAAACCCTAAACCTAACCAATCTGCCCCTACGCCTAAACAGAACCAATTCGATTATATTACCTAAACCTAACCAATTTGACCTCTAAATTAACCCTTAATTGGACTATATCTAACCACTAACTAACCTAATCCTAACCTTAACCCCTAGCCCTGTACCTAATTGGAATCCCTGACCCTGTTCCTAACCCCTTAATCCAACCCCTTAACCCTAATTTATCTCAGTATTTAATCCTAAATCTGATCTAAAACCCAATTGTCTGTCTGAAGCTATTACTCATGCCAGTCCACAAGAAAGAGGCCGCTGTAAGTGGGACAGTTGAGCCAATATATACTTTATTGAAATCGCATATTAAGCGCACATGGGGGGATGGGGGTATCCTTTAGGGCATCGAGAAGAGCAGAAGATACATTGGAGTGGATGATTATGGACCTGGAAGAGAAGAAAGGAGAAGATTAGTGGAGTAAAGGAGAGGAGTGGGAAGGACAGAGGAAAAGAAGACAAGGGAGGAAGAAGATGGGAAGGGAAAGGAAGAAAGGGATGAAGAGAAAGGAAAGGAAGAGGATAGAAGAAAAGAAACCACTTACCTGATTGGACAACCTAGAAAAGAAAAGAAAAACCACTTACCTGGGAAACCTGTGAAAGAGGAACAAACAATTAGACAAACAATTCGACCAACAAATACTTACCTATACTTACCTAATTGGATCCCTGAAAAGAAAAAGAAAGAAATTATTAAACAATTCGACACAATTAACACCAATTGAATAAGACTTACCTCGATGTTTGAGTTATGTAAGAGGCCCCATATTAGGGGTCCGGTACTCTTTATGACAGGAACCGTCTTCCCACCTGAGGGAAAAACGTAAACAAACCCATCTTAGGGTATACGTAGTAGATGACGGTGGGTGTCTATTACAGGTATAAATTAATTCATAAAAAACTATACACAGTCACATAATAAAAAACTTCATAAATTATACTAAATTACTTACCTGCGTCCTGGGCACGACGTTAAACTGCATCCTGAAACAAAAATTGGAAAATTCATTAAACCTATCAATTGGACATTCTAAAACTTATATATAAAAAACAATTTGGCGATTTAATTAGCAAACTTACAGGGAGGTGCAAGCAGTGCAGGACTCCTGGAGCGACAGGCCATACGAGGCAGTCGTCTCTCGGCGACCAGCGCCTGATGAAGGCCTTATAGGCCCGAAGCGTTGTGGCAAATCCTCACAGCTAGCAAAAAACACGCTTAGTGTAAATTTTTGGAAAACCCACCACCTTGGTGGTGGACAAACAGGCTGGGGGCCCACCGGATCCACTCTGTCGTAGAGAGTGCACGGTTACTCTTAGGAGTATACCTTTGTTCCCAAACCTAACCCCTAACCCTAACCCTAACCTAAACCTAACCTAATCTCTGTCCTAATCTTAACCTTAACTCTATTTTCTAAACCTAACCTTGTGTCTGTTCTATACCTAAACCTAACCCTAATTTTTGTCCTAATCTTAACCTAGCTCTATTTCCTAAACCTAACCCTGCTTCTTTGTAACTTTTTTAATTTCATTAATAAATAATTAAAAATCTTAAAAAACATTTAAAAACATTAAAAATATTCTTAAAAACAACAAAAAATTAAAAAAATCTTCCTTAAAAAACACTAAAAAAATCTTAAAAAAGACCTTTAAAAACTATTTAAAAGGTTAAAAAAACTATTAAAAAAAAGTTAAAAACTATTAAAAACTACTATAAAAAAGTTAAAACTATTAAAAACTACTATAAAAAGTTTAAAAATTAAAAAATATTAAAAACAATTAAAAATGATTAAAAACTATTAAAAAATTAAAAACCGATTAAAAACATTAAAAAGTATAATTAAAATGTTCATAAGAATCATTAAAAACGTTAAAATATGTTTAGTTTAAAAGAAATTAAAAAAGCGAGAAAAGCGATAATTTTTTATAAAAAGCGAGAGGCTATTTATTGACCTGCAGCAAAGGGGCTCAGTGTCATTCCTCCTCTAGCGATTGAGAGGCCACATCTTTTTTGTGTGCTCTTTATTTTTCACCTGAGGAAGACTTATTTTAGTTGAAGCGTCGTGAATTTTTTGTTTTAGCACACCTTCTTTAGTTGTTTATTTTTATTTTTTTATTTTTATTTTTATTAATAAATATATACAAATAAATAAATAAATAAATAATTTACACAATCACACACACACACACATACAATAAATAATTAAAAACCCAATTCATGATGGGGGCGGCTGGACTACTGTCCGCTATGGTCGCCCCAGGGGTCAACGCCCCCTTACTACCAGGGGGGACTGGCAGGTTGGACGTTCTGATGGGCGGATGGCCCGCGCACCACCTCCCTCCTACGGGAGGGAGGACTTTTACAAAAAACCTAACCCTAACCCTACCCTAACCCTAACCCTAACCCTAACCACTATCTATTCCTAACCCTAACCACTACTTTTATCTTTATTTCATTCTTTATAAAATTAAAAATACCTAAAACAATTAATAACATTCAAAAATTAAAAACAGTTAAAAACTATAAAAAGGTACAAAAAAGTTAAAAACTATTAAAAAATTAAAAACAAAAAAAAGTTAAAAATTATTAAAAATCTAAAAAAAAATCAAAAAATTAAAAATTAAAAACAGTTAAAAACAGTTGGTTCATGAGCAAAATGTTTTGTTAAAAAAAAGCGTTAAAAACGCTATATAAAAAAAAAGCGTTAAAAAGCGCTATATAAAAAAAGCGTTAAAAAGCTATATAAAAAAAACGTTAAAAAGCGCTATTTTAAAAAGCGATAAAAACCGTTTGGAGCAGGAGACTATAAATAGCGATGAAACACGTCTCCTGCTCATTTCTCCTCCAGCTCTCGAGGAGTGCAGCAGCTTTTTAGTGTGCCAGTGCAACCTGATGAAGGCCAATTAGGTGGCGAAGCGTCGTTTACTTGTTTATTTATTTTGGCACACCTTCTTTTGTTGTTTATTTTAATTTTGATTTCTTTCTTTATTAATAAATACATTATTGATAAATAAATAAATTAATAAATAATAATAAATAATCAATAAATAAATAAATAAATAATAAATAATCTATAATAAATACTAATAAATAATAAATACATTCATACTATAAATACATTCATACAAATAAATACATACATACAATTCATGACTTGGGCGGAGGTCCGCTACGGCAAGCGCCCGTCAGCAAGGGCCCCGCCCCAAAAGAGGATCAGGGTTACGGGAGGGCCGGCAGGGAATGGAGAGTGCTCGGGCCTTCTCCGGAAGGGGAAGGCCCTTTTCCCTTATCTAACCTAACCTAACCCTTTCTGGGAGGTGATTTTCGGGAAAACACTTGGCTGTTTTTGCCACTCATGAATCTCCCATTGAAATGAATAGCGAAATTCAAACGCAAATATCGCGAGAACAGTAAGTCCTACGACCTTGGAACCTTGATCCGTCTGACATAATTCGGCCATGCTGAACACGCTGGTGCTGTCCCCGAGTCTCTACGACCTACGGTTCCCGAGATATGGCTATTTCCGGTATAACTCCGGAACCGGAAGTGACATCATCACGTAACTCACGTCACAGGTAGGTACACGCCTCATACACATGTGTACAAAATTTCAAGTCTATAACTCATTCCACCGTGGAGATATGGACATTTTAGAGGATCGGGGAATTTCCCGATCGTGGTTAATACCCTGTACCTAACCCTAACCCTAACCCCCCCTAACCCCAACCCTAACCCTAACCCTTGTTCTGTCTCTATCCCATTTAATCTATCCCTTCTATCTATTTTGTCTAAAGCCTAGTTTGAGGCCCCAAATTAGAAACCCATATTGGTTTCATGCACTAACCCTAAGCCCATCAGTCATTGGAAGCCATTTACTCTGTCTACAGTTAGGGAAAGGAAAAAAGCCGCCGAGGAAAATACCGGTTGAGCTGTTATAAAGAAGGCCGCTGAAGCAAATACCAGTTGAGCCAATGTTTATTAGATACCGCTTTTTAGCGCTTTATATGGGGATGGGGGTTAAGACATTGAGGACGACAGATGACCTGATGAAGCTCTGGAACTAGTACCTGAAAGAAAAGAAAGGATGAAGATTAGTGCGGCTACGGACAAGGATCCGGTGAAGAAGAAAAGAAGAGGACAGGAAGAGCAGAAGACAAAGGAGGAAGAAGGCGGGGGACAAGAAAGGAAGAAAACATCAAAGAAGGAAGAAAACATCAAAGAAAGGATAGAGAGAAGGAAGAAAAGGAGGAAAAGTAAGTAAAGAAGGAAGAAAAGAGGATACTTACCTCACTTACCTATCTGGAACCCTAAAAGGAGAAGAAAAACATATTAGAACTCATACAGAAGACAGAAAAAACAATAATTGGCAACACTTACCTCCATGTCCTGGGTAAGGCGTTAAACTGCATCCTGAAAGAAAGAAATTCTAATTAGGCAATTGATTAAAAGCAATTCATTGGCAACACTAAAACACTAATTTGATACTTACCTAACCTGTAAAAAGGACCCCTAAAAACATTAATTGGATACTTACCTGCAAAAACCTGTAAAAAGGAAAATTAAAACAATTTTTGGGAAAGGAAGTGCAGCAGTGCACGGGCACTTGAGGGACTTACGCCATATCAGGCAGTCCTCTCACCCAGGCGACCAGCGCCTGAGGTAGGCCAGACCAGGCGAAACGCGTTGCGCGTCGTCGTCTTCACATCTAACTGCTGCGATGTGTAATTTTGGACACCCACCACTTTCGGGTGGTGGGACATTTAAGGGCTTTGGGGCCTGCCCAAACTCACTCTCACAGCAGAGTGTGCACGTTCTCTCCTTAGGGAGAGAACTTTTTCTAACCTAACCCTAACCCTATTTCCCGATCGTGGTTATTACCCCTAACCCTAACCCTAACGCTCTACCTCATGAAGAATGTTACTCCTCCTTTTTGCCCGCCTGAAGAAGATATTAATCCTTATCGAAGCGTCGCGGACGGGCATAGGCTAATTTGCCTTTTGTACATATTTGAGCGTTTTCATCTGTTTTATATTTAAAATTTAAATTTGAGTTCAATTTATTTATAACAGTTCTTTGAATTTTCTTTCTTAATTTTTGTTTTCACTACGACACGGAGAAAAACAATTTTGTCAAACCAATAAAAGAACTTTTTGGAATTTACTCGACTCTGCAAAAAGTTTTTCTTTCCATCCTGGGAACCTCACGCTCCTCACCATGGGCGCCAGCGCGAGTGGCGTCAACAACCCAGGCGCCGGAGAGACAGGGAGAACTCGACACATGTTCCCGAGTGCCAGAGTCGAGAACCACCACGGAGGATGGCTGGTGCCGTTCCGGTCTCCCCTCACGGAGTTACGGAACCCTAACCCTTAATTGAAGTCTATCCCTAACCCTAAGCCTGTCCCTAACCCTAACCTCGAAAACCGATAAACCCAGACCCTGACCTTGACCTGACCCCGTTCCTCTTCGGAGGTACGGGAATGACGGGTCAGAGGATGGGGAATGGGGAAGAGGGAAAGGAAGGGATGGGGAGGGGAGGGTAGAAGTTAATCCTCGAACCCAGTTCTATCCCATAATTTATTCCGATACCCTAAAACTAAAGCCCATCAGTCTCTTTTAAGCCATTTACTCAACCAATTCATGAAGCCGCCATGAAGAATTCCGTTGAGCTAATTTAAAGAAAGCCACTGATGACACATTCCAGTTGAGCAAATATATTTTATTATCGATACAAGCGTGGGGGATAAGGCATAAGAGAAAGGTTGAAGACTTGATGAAGCATTACAACTAAGGAGACGGATGACAAGAATGGAAGTCTGGAGGAAGAAAGGATTAAACAAACAAACAATTATACTTACCTGGCACCTAAATTGAAAAAACAAAAAAAACAAATACTTACCTGTCACCTAAGCACTTACCTGCAACCTAAATTAAATACTTACCTTTAATTGGAACCCCTACAGTGGACAAACCTAAAAGAGAAGAAAAGACAGTTAATTGGCTTATACTTACCGAAACTCTGTTGAAGGAAGTATACTCACCGGATGGAAAACTATAGATATCCCTACTGCGGCCTATAGAGTAGATGATGGTGAGGTTCTATTCCGTCCTGGGCATGACGTTAAACTGCAGCCTCATGGGAGGAGCAGGCCTTGGGCCCTTAGGTTAGAGCAAGCCATACTAGGCCGCTCACCTTTCAGTCGACTTGCCTGATGAAGGCGGAAAGCCCAAACGTTGCAACAGTCGACTGCTAACTATTCCAACGAGATAGTTGAATTTTTGACCTCCCACCACCTTAGGGTGGTGGTTCACAGCTAAGGGATCTGCCCAGAGCCTCTCTCGGCGGAGAGTGCCCAGTTCTCTCTTCGGAGAAGAACTTCTTCCTTAACTCAACCCTAACCCTAACCCTAACCCTAACCCTACCCTAACCCTAACCCTAACCCTAACCCTAACCCTAACCCTAACCCTATTCATTAAGACATCGAGTACAGCAGAAGACACAATGGAGTGGATGGACCCTGGACCTGGAGGAGAAGAAAGGAGAAGATTAGTGGAGTAAAGGAGAGGAACGGAAGAACAGAGGAAAAGAAGACAAGGAGGAAGAAGATGGGAAGGGAAAGGAAGAAAGGGATGAAGGAAGAGAAAGGGAAGAGGATAGAGAAGAAAAAAGAAAAGAAGAAGACCTACTTACCTAAACCACTTACCTGATTGGAAAACCTGCAAAAGAAGAAAGGACAATTGGACAAACAAATTACTTACCTTATATACTTACCTAATTGGAACCCCTGTGGAAAAAGAAGAACAACAATTAATAAAACATTCGAACAACAAATACCAATTGGAAAAGACCTACCTCGATGGCTGAGTTGACATAAGAGGCCCCATATTAGGGGTCCAGCACTCTGATGACAGGACCGCCTTCCCACCTGAGGGAAAAACGAGAAATCCCATATTAGGGAAAATATAGTAGATGACGGTGGGTGCCTTACAGGTACAAATTAACAAATTATATACATAGTCACCTAAATTAAACATTCATAACAAATTTTTACTTACTCATGCCCTGGTTAAACTGCAACCTGAAAACAATTAGAGAAAACAATTAATTGGACATTCTAAAACTTCTAAACTAAACAATTTTGGACAATTTTTAAGGGAGGGAGGCAGAGCACGGCCTCTGAAGAGCAACATGCCATATCAGGCAGTTGTCTCCCCGACGGCCAGCGCCTGAGGAAGGCCAGCAACAGGTCGAAACGTTGCGCTGAAGCCGCCTGTCGCTATAGCTTTATGCTTAGTGCAACTTGAACCCCACCACCTTAGGGTGGTGGAACAACCAAGGGCTAGGGGCCCACCCAAAGCACACCCTGTTGCAGAGAGTGCACAGGTTACCCTTAGGGAGTAACTTTTTCCCAAACTCACCGCCCAGGTCTCGGAGGGTGTTGTGATGGGATGTGGTCCCCAGCCTCGAGCCTTTATTTGCCTGCTACTAATTCCTATCTTGAGTGTACACCTAACCCTGACCCTAGGCCCTAAACCTAACCAATTCGCCCCTCATTGCCTAAACCTAACCAATTTGACCCATTACCTAAACTTAACCAATTCGGACTATCACCCAAACTTAACCAATTTGACCCTAATATTAACCCCTAATTGACTACACAACTAACCACGACCTGATCCTAACCCTAACCTTAACCCCTAACCCTATACCTGAATTAGAATCCTGACCCTGTATCTAACCCTTTATCCAACCCTTAACCCTAATCTTAGCCCATATTTAATCCCTAAATCATTTCGGAAACCCATTTGTCTGTCTAAAGCTATGTCTCATGTCATTTACACAAGAAAGAGAGAGGCCGCTGTTTGAAGGATGCAGTTGAGTTATATTTTATTACCGCATAAAAGCATATATGGGGATGGGGGTATTCATTAAGACATCGAGTAGCAGAAGACACAATGGAGTGGATGGACCCTGGACCTGGAGGAGAAGAAAGGAGAAGATTAGTGGAGTAAAGGAGAGGAACGGGAAGAACAGAGGAAAAGAAGACAAGGAGGAAGAAGATGGGAAGGGGAAAGGAAGAAAGGGATGAAGGAAGAGAAAGGAAGAGGATAGAGAAGAAAAAAGAAAAGAAGAAGACCTACTTACCTAAACCACTTACCTGATTGGAAAACCTGCAAAAGAAGAAAGGACAATTGGACAAACAAATTACTTACCTTATATACTTACCTAATTGGAACCCTGTAAAAAGAAGAACAACAATTAATAAAACATTCGAACAACAAATACCAATTGGAAAAGACCTACCTCGATGGCTGAGTTGACATAAGAGGCCCCATATTAGGGTCCAGCACTCTGATGACAGGACCGCCTTCCCACCTGAGGGAAAACGAGAGAAATCCCATATTAGGAAAAAATAGTAGATGACGGTGGTGCCTATTACAGGTACAAATTAACAAATTATATACATAGTCACTCTAAATTAAACATTCATAACAAATTTTTACTTACTCAATGCCCTGGGCACGACGTTAAACTGCAACCTGAAAACAATTAGAGAAAAACAATTAATTGGACATTCTAAAACTTCTAAACTAAACAATTTTGGACAATTTTTAAGGGAGAGGTGCAGCAGAGCACGGGCCTCTGAAGAGCAACATGCCATATCAGGCAGTTGTCTCCCGGCCAGCGCCTGAGGAAGGCCAGCAACAGGTCAAACGCTTGCGAAGCCGCCTGTCGCTATAGCTTTATGCTTAGTGCAATTTGAACCCCACCACCTTAGGGTGGTGGAACAACTAAGGGCTAGGGGCCCACCCAAAGCACACCCTGTTGCAGAGAGCACAGGTTACTCCTTAGGGAGTAACTCTTTTTCCCAACCCACCCCGCCAGGTCTCGGAGGGTGTTGTGATGGGATGTGGTCCCCAGCCCCGAGCCCTTTATTTGCCTGCTACTAATTCCTATCTTGAGTGTACACCTAACCCCTGACCCTAGGCCCTAAACTCAACCAACGCCCCATTGCCTAAACCTAACCAATTTGACCCATTACCCAAACTTAACCAATTCGGACTATCACCTAAACTTAACCAATTTGACCCTAATATTAACCCCTAATTGACTACAACTAACCACGACCTGATCCTAACCCTAACCTTAACCCCTAACCCTATACCTGAATTAGAATCCCTGACCCTGTATCTAACCCCTTTATCCAACCCAACCCTAATCTTAGCCCATATTTAATCCCTAAATCATTTCGAAACCCATTTGTCTGTCTAAAGCTATGTCTCATGTCATTTACACAAGAAAGAGAGGCCGCTGTTTGAAGGATGCAGTTGAGCCGTTATATTTTATTACCGATAAAAGCGCACATATGGGGATGGGGGTATTCATTAAGACATCGAGTACAGCAGAAGACACAATGGAGTGGATGGACCCTGGACCTGGAGGAGAAGAAAGGAGAAGATTAGTGGAGTAAAGGAGAGGAACGGGAAGAACAGAGGAAAAGAAGACAAGGGAGGAAGAAGATGGGAAGGGAAAGGAAGAAAGGGATGAAGGAAGAGAAAGGAAGAGGATAGAGAAGAAAAAGAAAGAAGAAGACCTACTTACCTAAACCACTTACCTGATTGGAAAACCTGCAAAAGAAGAAAGGACAATTGGACAAACAAATTACTTACCTTATATACTTACCTAATTGGAACCCTGTGGAAAAGAAGAACAACAATTAATAAAACATTCGAACAACAAATACCAATTGGAAAAGACCTACCGATGGCTGAGTTGACATAAGAGGCCCCATATTAGGGTCCAGCACTCTGATGACAGGACCGCCTTCCCACCTGAGGGAAAAACGAGAAATCCCATATTAGGAAAATACGTAGTAGATGACGGTGGGTGCCTATTACAGGTACAAATTAACAAATTATATACATAGTCACTCTAAATTAAACATTCATAACAAATTTTTACTTACTCATGCCCTGGGCACGACGTTAAACTGCAACCTGAAAAACAATTAGAGAAAAACAATTAATTGGACATTCTAAAACTTCTAAACTAAACAATTTTGGACAATTTTTAAGGAGGGAGGTAGAGCAACGGCCTCTGAAGAGCAACATGCCATATCAGGCAGTTGTCTCCCCACGGCCAGCGCCTGAGGAAGGCCAGCAACAGGCTCAAACGCTATGCCGTAGCCGCCTGTCGCCATAGCTTTATGCTTAGTGCAATTTTGAACCCCACCACCTTAGGGTGGTGGAACAACTAAGGGCTAGGGGCCCACCCAAAGCACACCCTGTTGCAAAGAGTGCACAGGTTACTCCTTAGGGAGTAACTCTTTTTCCCAAACTCTGTTCCGCCAGGTCTCGGAGGGTGTTGTGATGGGATGTGGTCCCCAGCCTCGAGCCCTTTATTTGCCTGCTACTAATTCCTATCTTGAGTGTACACCCAACCCTGACCCTAGGCCCTAAACTAACCAATTCGCCCCATTGCCTAAACCCAACCAATTTGACCCATTACCTAAACTTAACCAATTCGGACTATCACCTAAACTAACCAATTTGACCCTAATATTAACCCCTAATTGACTACAACTAACCACGACCTGATCCTAACCCTAACCTTAACCCCCAACCCTATACCTGAATTAGAATCCCTGACCCTGTATCTAACCCTTTATCCAACCCTTAACCCTAATCTTAGCCCATATTTAATCCCTAAATCATTTCGGAAACCCATTTGTCTGTCTAGCTATGTCTCATGTCATTTACACAAGAAAGAGAGAGGCCGCTGTTTGAAGGATGCAGTTGAGTCATTATATTTTATTACCGCATAAAAGCGCATATATGGGGATGGGGGTATCATTAAGACATCGAGTACAGCAGAAGACACAATGGAGTGGATGGACCCTGGACCTGGAGGAGAAGAAAGGAGAAGATTAGTGAGTAAAGGAGAGGAACGGGAAGAACAGAGGAAAAGAAGACAAGGAGGAAGAAGATGGGAAGGGAAAGGAAGAAAGGGATGAAGGAAGAGAAAGGGAAGAGGATAGAGAAGAAAAAGAAAAGAAGAAGACCTACTTACCTAAACCACTTACCTGATTGGAAAACCTGCAAAAGAAGAAAGGACAATTGGACAAACAAATTACTTACCTTATATACTACCTAATTGGAACCCCTGTGGAAAAAGAAGAACAACAATTAATAAAACATTCGAACAACAAATACCAATTGAAAAGACCTACCGATGGCTGAGTTGACATAAGAGGCCCCATATTAGGGGTCCAGCACCTGATGACAGGACCGTCTTCCCACCTGAGGGAAAACGAGAAATCCCATATTAGGAAAATACGTAGTAGATGACGGTGGGTGCCTATTACAGGTACAAATTAACAAATTATATACATAGTCACTCTAAATTAAACATTCATAACAAATTTTTACTTACTCAAGGCCCTGGGCACGACGTTAAACTGCAACCTGAAAACAATTAGAGAAAAACAACACTGACATCGGAAACTCTAAACTAAAACACCTGACAATTTAAGGAGGGAGGCAGAGCATCGGCCTCTGAAGCACATGCCATATCAGGCAGTTGTCTCGATCGCCACTGAGGAAGGCCAGCAAGGTCGAAACGCTATGCCAGAAGCTTCGCCTGTCGCCATATTTATGCTAGTACTTGAACCCCACCACCTTAGGGTGGTGGAACAACCAAGGGCTAGGGGGCCCACCCAGCACACCCCTGTTGCAGAGTGCATGGTTACCCTCAGGGAGTAACTCTTTTCCTGAAACCCAACTCCTAACCCTAACCCTAACTCAACCCTAACTCCTAAAGGGAAAGGAAGAAAGGATGAAGGAAGAGAAAGGAAGAGGATAGAGAAGAAAAAGAAAAGAAGAAGACCTACTTACTCAAACCACTTACCTGATTGAAAACCTGCAAAGAAGAAAGGACAATTGGACAAACAAATTACTTACCTTATATACTTACCTAATTGGAACCCCTGTGAAAAAGAAGAACAACAATTAATAAAACATTCGAACAACAAATACCAATTGGAAAAGACCTACCTCGATGGCTGAGTTGACATAAGAGGCCCCATATTAGGGTCCAGCACTCTGATGACAGGACCGCTCTTCCCACCTGAGGGAAAACGAGAGAAATCCCATATTAGGAAAATACGTAGATGATGTGGGTGCCTATTACAGGTACAAATTAACAAATTATATACATAGTCACTCTAAATTAAACATTCATAACAAATTTTACTTACTCATGCCCTGGGCACGACGTTAAACTGCAACCTGAAAAAACAATTAGAGAAAACAATTAATTGGACATTCTAAAACTTCTAAACTAAACAATTTTTGGACAATTTTAAGGGAGGAGGTGCAGAGCACGGGCCTCTGAAGAGCAACATGCCATATCAGGCAGTTGTCTCCCGACGGCCAGCGCCTGAGGAAGGCCAGCAACAGGCCAAACGCTGGCGTAGAAGCCTGTCGCTATAGCTTTATGCTTAGTGCAATTTGAACCCCACCACCTTAGGGTGGTGGAACAACCAGGGCTAGGGGCCCACCCAAAGCACACTGCAGAGAGTGCACAGGTTACCTTAGGGAGTAACTCTTTTTCCCAAACTACCCCGCCAGGTCTCGGAGGGTGTTGTGATGGGATGTGGTCCCCAGCCCTCGAGCCCTTTATTTGCCTGCTACTAATTCCTATCTTGAGTGTGTACCTAACCCTGACCCTAGGCCCTAAACCTAACCAACCGCCCTCATTGCCTAAACCTAACCAATTTGACCCATTACCAAACTTAACCAATTCGGACTATCACCAAACTTAACCAATTTGACCCTAATATTAACCCTAATTGACTACAACCAACCACGACCTGATCCTAACCCTAACCTTAACCCCTAACCCTATACCTGAATTAGAATCCCTGACCCTGTATCTAACCCCTTTATCCAACCCTTAACCCTAATCTTAGCCCATATTTAATCCCTAAATCATTTCGGAAACCCATTTGTCTGTCTAAAGCTATGTCTCATGTCATTTACACAAGAAAGAGAGAGGCCGCTGTTTGAAGGATGCAGTTGAGCCGTTATATTTTATTACCGCATAAAAGCGCACATATGGGGATGGGGGTATTCATTAAGACATCGAGTACAGCAGAAGACACAATGGAGTGGATGGACCCTGGACCTGGAGGAGAAGAAAGGAGAAGATTAGTGGAGTAAAGGAGAGGAACGGAAGAAGAGAAAAGAAGGGAGGAAGAAGATGGGAAGGGGAAAGGAAGAAAGGATGAAGAGGAAAAGAGAAGAGAAGAAAAGAAAAAAGAAGAAGACCTACTTACCTAAACCACTTACCTGATTGGAAAACCTGCAAAAGAAGAAAGGACAATTGGACAAACAAATTACTTACCTTATATACTTACCTAATTGGAACTGTGAAAAAGAAGAATAACAATTAATAAAAGATTCGAACAACAAATACCAATTGAAAAAGACCTCGATGGCTGAGTTGACATAAGAGGCCCCATATTAGGGTCCAGCACTTGGATGACAGGACTGGTTTTCCCACCTGAGGGAAAAACGAGAAATCCTGCATATTAGGGAAAAATATTTAGTAGATGGCCAGTGGAGATTACCTATTACAGGTACAAATTAACAAATTATAACCATAGTCACTCTAAATTAAACATCTATAACAAATTTTTGCTTACTCACGGCCCCTGGCAATTTAATGCTAACCTGCAGCTCTGAAAAAGAATTGGGAAAAACAATTAATTGAGACCATTCTAAAAACTTCTAAACCAAACAATTTTTGGACAGGAATTTTAAGGGAGGAGAATTTGTAGAGCCACGTGGCTCCTCTAAGAAAACAACTTATACCCTTATGGGCTAATTTGTCTCCCGGCAATGGCCCGCCTGGAGGAAGGCCAGTAACAGGCGGAAGCTATGCGGCGTTTCGCCTGTCGCTATAGCTTTATGCTTAGTGCAATTTTTGAACCCCACCACCTTAGGGTGGTGGAACAACCAAGGGCCTAGGGGTCCCCCGATTCAGCACGTCTGTTGCAGAGAGTGCACAGGTTACTCCTTAGGGAGTAACTCTTTTTTCATAATCCTAACCGGCCAGGTCTCGGAGGGAGTTGGGATGGGATGTGGTCCCCGAGCCCTCGAGCCCTTTATTTGCCTGCTACTAATTTCCCTATCTTGAGTGCACACCTAACCCTGACCTCCTAGGCCCCTAAACTTGTAACCAATTCGCTTCCCCATTGCCTAAACTCTAAACCAATTTGACCTATTACCTAAACCTAACCAATTCGGACTATTACCTAAACTTAACCAATTTGACTCTAATATTAACCCCTAATTGGACTACACCTAACCACGACCTGATCCTAACCCTAACCTTAACCCCTAACCCTGTACCTGATTAAGAATCCCTGACCCTGTATCTAACCCTTTTATCCAACCCTTAACCCTAATCTTAGCCCATATTTAATCCCTAAATCAGATCTGATACCCATTTGTCTGTCTAAAGCTATATCTCATGTCATTTACACAAGAAAGAGAGAGGCCGCTGTTTGAAGGATGCAGTTGGAGCCGTTATATTTTATTACCGTGACAAAAAGCGCACATATGGGGGATGGGGGGTATTCATTAAGACATCGAAAGGTACAGCAGAAGACAATAATGGAGTGGATGGACCCTGGACCTGGGAGGAGAAGAAAATAGAAGATTAGTGGAGTAAAGGAGAGGAACGGGAAGAACAGAGGAAAAGAAGACAAGGAGGAAGAAGATGGGAAGGGGAAGGAAGAAAGGGATGAAGGAAGAGAAAGGAAGAGGATAGAGAAGAAAAAAAGAAAAAGAAGAAGACCTACTTACCTAAACCACTTACCTGATTGGAAAACCTGCAAAGGAAGAAAGGACAATTGACAAACAAATTACTTACCTTATATACTTACTCTAATTGGAACCCCTGTGAAAAAGAAGAACAACAATTAATAAAACATTCGAACAACAAATACCAATTGGAAAAGACCTACCTCGATGGCTGAGTTGGACATAAGAGGCCCCATATTAGGGGTCCAGCACTCTGGATATAGGACCGCTCTTCCCACCTGAGGGAAAAATGTAGAAATCCCATATTAGGAAAATACGTGAGATGACGGTAGCTTGCTTATTACAAATACAAATTAACAAATTATATACATAGTCACTCTAAATTAAACATTCATAACAAAGATTTTTACTTACCTGCGTCCTGGGCACGACGTTAAACTGCAACCTGAAAAACAATTTAGAGAAAAAACAATTAATTGGACATTCTAAAACTTAAACAAAACAATTTTTGGACAATTTTTAAGGAGGAGGTGCAGCAGAGCATCGGGCCTCTGAAAGGCAACATACCATATCAGGCAGTTGTTCCCGACGGGCCAGCGCCTGAGGAAGGCCAGCAACAGGCTCCAGAACGCTATGCCAGAAGCCGCCTGTCGCATATAGCTTTATGCTTAGTGCAATTTTTGAACCCCACCACCTTAGGGTGGTGGAACAACTAAGGGCCTAGGGGGGCCCACCCAAAGCACACCCTGTTGCAGAGAAATTGCACAGACTACTCTTAGGAGTAACTCTTTTTCTCCCAAACCTACCCCGCCAGGTCTCGGAGGGTGTTGTGATGGGATGTGGTCCCCTAGCCTCGAGCCCCTTTATTTGCCTGCTACTAATTCCTATCTTGAGTGTACACCAACCTGACCCTAGGCCCTAAACCTAACTCAATTCGCCCCCATTGCTAAACCCAACCAATTTGGACCCATTACCTAAACTTAACCAATTCGGACTATCACCTTAAACTTAACCAATTTGGCCCTAATATTAACCCCTCATCATGGACTACAACCAACTACCTACCTGATCCTAACCTCAACCTTAACCCTTAACCTATACCTGAATTAGAATCTATGACCCTGTATCTAACCCCTTTATCCAACCCTAACCCTAATCTTAGCCCATATTTAATCCCTAAATCATTTCGAAACCCATTTGTCTGTCTAAAGCTATGTCTCATGTCATTTACACAAGAAAGAGAGAGGCCGCTGTTTGAGAGGATGCAGTTGAGCCGTTATATTTTATTACCGCGATAAAAGCGCACATATATGGGGATGGGGGTATTCATTAAGACATCGAGTACAGCAGAAGACACAATGGGTGGATGGACCTCTTGACCTGGAGGAGAAGAAAAGGAGAAGATTAGTGGAGTAAAGGAGAGGAATGTGGGAAGAATAGAGGAAAGAAGACAAGGGAGGAAGAAGATGGGAAGGAAAGGAAGAAAGGATGAAGGAAGAGAGAGGGAAGAGGATAGAGAAGAAAAAGAAAGAAGAAGACCTACTTACACTAAACCACTTACCTGATTGGAAAACCTGCCAAAAGAAGAAAGGACAATTGGACAACAAATTACTTACACTTATATACTTACCTAATTGGAACCCACTGTGGAAAGAAGAACAACAATTAATAAAACATTCGAACAACAAATAACCAATTGAAAAGACCTACCTCGATGGCTGAGTTGACATAAGAGGCCCCATATTAGGGTCCAGCACTCTGATGACAGAACACGCCTTTCCACCTGAGGAAAAACGAGAGAAATCCCATATTAGGGGAAAATACGTAGTAGATGACGGTGGGTGCCTATTACAGGTACAAATTAACAAATTATATACATAGTCACTCTAAATTAAACATTCATAACAATTTTTTTTCTTACCTGCGCCCTGGGCACGACGTTAAACTGCAACCCTGAAAACAATTAGAGAAAAACAATTAATTGGACATTCTAAAAACTTCTAAACTAAACAATTTTTGGACAATTTTGAAGGAGGGAGGTGCAGCAGAGCACGCAGGCCTCTGAAGAGCAACATGCCATATCAGGCAGTTGTCTCCCTACGGCCAGCGCCTGAGGAAGGCCAGCAACAGGTCAAATTCGCTGCAGCTGCGCGCCTGTCGCCATAGCTTTATGCTTAGTGCACTTGAAACCCCCACCACCTTAGGGTGGTGGAACAACTAAGGCTAGGGGCCCACCCAAAAGCACACCCTTCGTTGCAGAGTGGCACAGGTTACCCTTAGGGAGTAACTCTTTTTCCCAAACCTAACCCTAACCTCTAACTCCCCAACCCCTAACCCCTAACCCTAACTCCTAACCCTAACCCTCCGCTTATGACCGCCGGAGGGGTCACGGAATTCTTCTTACCCCGAGGGTCCCGCAGGATGGCGGACGCTGGTGGGATGGCCCGAAAAGCACCCTTCCCCTTCCTTCGGGAGGGGAATCAAGCTTTCAATCCTCTAACCCTAACCCTAACCCTAACCCTAACCCTACCCTACCCTAACCCTAACCCTAACCCTAACCCTAACTCCTACTCTCTTTTCTTCTCTAACCCTAACCCTAACCCTAACCCTAACCCTTTTTTTTCCCTAACCTAACCCTAACCCTAACTCCACCCTAACTCTAACCCTAACACTCTCAGCCGGAGTGCACTAGGTTCTCCAGTGGAGAATAATTTTTTCCTAATCCTAACAAAAACCTAACCTCCCGTCAGTCTCACAACTTTGGTGACTATAGCGCCCACCTAGGTGCAGAAAACGTTACTACCTAAAAAGGGCATGTTGTATCAACTCCAAATGACCTGAAACGTGCTCCAAAACCACTTTCTGGGAGGTGATTTTTTCTCGGAAAACACTTGGCTGTTTTTTGCCACCAAATCTAATCTCCATTGAAATGAATAAAGAAATTCAAACGCAAATATCGCGAGAACGGTAAGTCCTACGTGACCTTGGAACCTTGATCCGTCTGACATAATTCGGCATACGTTGGAACACGCTGAAAAGCTGTCCTCAGAGTCTTCTACGACCTACGGTGTTCCTCGAGATATGGCTATTTCCGTATAACTCCGAACCGGAAAGTGACATCATCACGTGTAACCTCACGTCACAGGTAGGTACGCGCCTCATACACATGTGTACAAAATTTCAAGTCTATAACTCATTCCAGTAATCGTGGAGATATCGACATTTTAGAGGATCGGGAATTTCCCGATCGTGGTTATTACCCCCAACCCTAACCCTAACTCGCTAACCCTAACCCTAACCCTAACCCTAACCCCCCAACCCTAACTCCTAACCCTAACCCTAACCCTAACCCCAACTCCTAACCCTAACCCTAACCCTAACCTCCTAACCCAAACTAGCCCCTATACTAAACTTAACCCCTTGGGGAGTGTGCTCTAAACCTAACTCTTTTCGGGAATGTACCTAAACCTAACCACTAATTGACGCTTAAAGCCTGTCCCTTAATTCGAAGTCTATCCCTAATCCCTAAGCTCGTCCCTAACCCTAACCTCGAAAACCGGGAGCAAACCCAGACCCTGACCTTTGACCTGACCCCGTTTCCTTCTTCGGAGGGTAATGGAATGTGACGGTCAGAGGATGGGGGAATGGGGGAAGGGAAGAGGAAAGGAAGGATGGGGAGAGGGGAGGGGGTAGAAGTTAATCCCCAGAACCCAGTTCCCCATCCCATAATTTATTCCTTTGTTCTGTAAAACTAAAGCCCATCAGTCTCTCTTTTTAAGCCAGCTTACTCAAGCCAATTCATGAAGCCGATGAAGAATTCAAGTTGAGCTAATTTAAAGAAAGCCACTGATGACACATTCCAGTTGAGCAAATATATTTTATTATCGCATGTTGCAGATAAGGCATAAGAGAAAGGTTGAAGACTTGATATAGCATTACAACTAAGGAGACGGATGACAAGAATGGAAGTCTGATAGCAGAAAGGATTAAATAAAACAAACAATTATACTTACTCTTAAATACCCTTAAATTGGAAAACAAAAAAAACAAATACTTACCTGTCACCCCAAGCACTTACCTGCAACCTAAATTAAATACTTACCTTTAATTGAAACCTACAGTGGACACAAACCTAAAAGAGAAGAAAAGACAGTTAATTGGCTTATACTTACCGGAACCTTGTTGAAGGGAAGTATACTCACCGGATGGAAACTTATAGATATCCCTGCACGCAGCCAGGCATAGGGAGTAGATGATGCAGTGAGGTTCTGCCATCCCGCCCCCTGGGCATGACGTTAAACTGCAGCCCTCATGGGAGGAGGCAGGCCTTGGGCCTTAGGGTTAGAGTGCAAGGCCATACTAGGTCAGCCACCTTCACAGTCGATTTGTTCGGATGAAGGGCTGAAAAGCCCAAACGCTGCAACAGTCGGTATCACAACTATCTCAACCCAGATTAGTTGAATTTTTTTGACCTCCCACCACCTTAGTGGTGGTGGTTCCAGGCTAAGCGATCGCCCAGAGCCTCTCTCAAGCGAGAGAGTGCCACAGTTCTTCTTCGGAGAAGAACTTCTTTCCTTAACCTTACCCGGCCGAAGTCCCGTAGGCTTGGTGATGGGATGTGTGTCCCTCATGTCTGTTTATATCTTTATTGCCTGCCCTGAAGTCCTATAAGACACCCAAACTAGCCCCTATACTTCAAAACCTAGTTCCCTTGGGGAGGTGCCTAAACCTAACCCTTTCGGGAATGTACCTAAACCTAACCACCAATTGACGCCAAAGCCCAACCTTAATTCGGGAAGTCTATCCCTAACCCTAAGCCTGTCCTCAACCCTAACCCTCGGTAAAAACCGAGCAACCCAGATCTCGACCTTGACCTGACCCCTGCCCTCTTCGGAGGTAACGGGAATGACGGTCAGGAGGATGGGGAATGGGAAGGAAGAGGGAAGGAAGGGATGGGGAGGGGAGGGGTAAGTTAATCCCTGAAACCCAGTTCTATCCTACAATTTATTCCCCGATACCCTAAAACTAAAGCCCATCAGTCTCTTTAAGCCATTTACTCAAGCCAATTCATGAAGCCGCCATGAAGAATTCCGGTTGAGCTAATTTAAAGAAAGCCACTGATGACACATTCCAGTTGAGCAAATATATTTTATTATCGCATACAAAGTGTGGGGATAAGGCATAAGAGAAAGGTTGAAGACTTGATGAAGTATTACAACTAAGGAGACGGATGACAAGAATGGAAGTCTGAGGAAGAAAGGATTAAACAAACAAACAATTATACTTACCTTGGCACTCTAAATTGGAAACAAAAAAACAAATACTTCACCTGTCACCTAAGCACTTTACCTGCAACCTAAATTAAATACTTACCTTTTAATTGAACCCCTACAGTGGACAAACCTAAAAAGAGAAGAAAAGACAGTTAATTGGCTTATACTTACCGGAAACTCTGTTGAAGGAAGTATACTCACCGGATGGAAAACTATAGATATCCTCACTGCGGCCTATGAGTAGATGATGGTGAGGTTCTATTCCGCTCCTGGGCATGACGCTAAACTGCAGCCTCATGGGAGGAGCAGGCTTGGGCCTTAGGGTTAGAGCAAGCCATACTAGGCCGCTTTCACTCAGTCGACTTGCCTGATGGAAGGCGGAAGGCCGAAACGCTGGGTAACAGTCGACCTTTAACTATTCCAACGAGATAGTTGAATTTTGACCTCCCACCACCTTTAGGTGGTGGTTCACAGCGAGGATCTGCCCAGAGCCCTCTCGAAGCCGGAGAGTGCCACAGTTCTTCTCTTCGGAGAAGAACTTTTACTATAACCTTGCACCCGGCCGGGTCCCATGAGTTTGGTGATGGGACGTGGTCCCTTATGTCTGTTTAGCCCTTTTATTGCCTGTTCTGAAGTCCTATAAGACACCCAAACTAGCCCTTATACTAAAACCTAACCCCTTGGGGGAGTGTGTCGTCCTAAACCTAACCTTTCGGGAATGTACCCAAACCCAACCACCAATTGACGCTAAAGCCCAACCCTTAATTCGAAGTCTATCCCAACCCTAAGCCTGTCCCTACCCTAACCCTCGAAAAGCCGAGCAACCCAGACTGACCTTGACCTGGACCCCGTTCCTCTTCGGAGGGTACAGGGAATGACGGTTACGGATGAGAATGGGGAAATGGGGAAGGAAAAGGGAAGGGCGATGGGGGAGGGGAGGGGTAGAGTTAATCCTGGAACCCAGTTCTCATCCTATAATTTATTCCCCGATAATTCTAAACTAAAGCCCATCAGTCTCTTTTAAGCCATTTACTCAAGCCAATTCATGAAGTCACCGATGAAGAATTCCGGTTGAGCTAATTTAAAGAAAGCCACTGATGACATTCCTGTTGAGCAAATATATTTTATTATCGCGACACAAGCGTGGGGGATAAAAGCATAGAGAGTGCTTGAAGACTTGATGAAGCATTACAACTAGGAGACGGATGACAAGAATGGAAGTCTGGAGGAAGAAAGGGATTAAACAAACAAACAATTATACTTTTACCTGGCACCTAAATTGGAAAAACAAAAACAAATACTTACACCTGTCACCTAAGCACTTACCTGCAACCTAAATTAAATACTTACAACTGGTTGGAACCCCTACAGTAGACAAATCTAAAAGAGAAGAAAAGACAGTTAATTGGCTTATACTTACCGGAAACTCTGTTGAAGGAAGTATACTCACAACGATGGAAATCTAGTAGATATCCCTATGAGCCTATAGAGTAGATGATGGTGAGGTTCTATTCCGTCCTGGGCATGGCGCGTTAAAACTGCAGCCTCTGTATGGGAGGAGGCAGGCCTTGGGCCTTGGGTTGAAACAAATGTACTGGGCCGCTCACCTTTCCAGTCGACTTGCCTGGATGAAGGCGGAAAAGCCCAAGCGTTGCAACAGCTCATTCACTAACTATTCCAACGAGATGAATTACCCTTGTTATCCTACCACCTTAGGGTGGTGTGTCTACTGCTAAAGGATCTGCCCAGAGCCTCTCTCAAGCGGAGAGGCCACAGTTCTTCTCTTCGGAGAAGAACTTCTTTCTTCCTTAACATACTCGGCCGGGTCCCATGAGTTTGGTGATGGGATGTGGTCCCTTATGTCTGTTTAGCCCCTTTTATTGCCTGTTCTGAAGTCCTATAAGACACCCAAACCAGCCCCTATACTAAGCCTAACCCCTTGGGAGTGTGCCTAAACCTAGCTCCTTACGGGGGAATGTACCCCAAACCCTAATAACCACTAATTGACGCTTTAAAGCCCAACCCTTAATTTGAAGTCATCCCTAACTCCTAAGCCTGTCCCTAACCCTAACCCCGAAAAACCCGATAAACTCATATTCCTGACCTTTGGCTCCGACCCACGTTCCTCTTCGGAGATGCAGGAATGACGGGTCAGAGGATGGGGAATGGGGGAAAGGAGAGGAAAGGAAGGATGGGGGAGGGGAGGGTAGAAGATAATCCCTAGAACCCTGCCTCTATCCTATAATTTATTCCCATACCCTAAAACTAAAGCCCATCAGTCTCTCTTTAAGCCATTTACTCGCTTGGAATTCTTAAAGCTTTCCGATGAAGAATTCAGTTGAGCTAATTTTAAAGAAAGTCACAACGGCACATTCCAGATTAACCAAATATATTTTGTACTCGCTTCTAAGCATTAGGGGATAAGGCATAGAGAAAGAGTTGAAGACTTGATGAAGCATTACAACTAAGGGGAGCGGATGACAAGAATGGAAGTCTGGAGGAAGAAAGGATTAAACAAACAAACAATTATACTTACCTGGCACCTAAATTGGAAAAACAAAAAAAACAAATACTTACCTGTCACCCAAGCACTTACCTGCAACCTAAATTAAATACTTACCTTTAATTGGAACCTACAGTGGACAAAACCTAAAAGAGAAGAAAAGACAGTTAATTGGCTTATACTTACCGAAACTCTGCTGAAGGAAGTATACTCACCGGATGGAAAACCATAAATATCCCCTACTGCGGCCTAGGTAGAGTAGATGATGCAGGAGTTTCTATTCCGTCCCTGGGGTATAGCGTTAAACTGCGGCCTCATGGGAGGAGCAGGCCTTGGGCCCTTAGGTTGGGAAACAAAGCCATACTAGGCCGCTTCACCTTTCAGTGGTGATTTGCCTGATGAAGGGCGGAAAAGCCGAAAACGTGCAACAGTCGACTGCTAACTATTCAACGAGATAGTTAGTTACGACCTCCCTACCTTAGGGTGGTGGTTTCTATCAGGATCTGCCCAGAGCCCCTCTCGAAGCGGAGAGTGCCACAGTTCTTCTCTTGGGAGAAGACTGCTTTCATAACCTAACCCCTAACCCCAACCCTAACCCTAACCCTAACCTACTTCTTCTTCTTCTAACCTAACCTAACCCTATTCATTAAGACGCCGAGTACAGCAGAAGACACAATGGAGTGGATGGACCCCTGGACCTGGAGGAGAAAGGAAGATTAATTAGTGGAGTAAAAGGAGAGGAGCAGGGAGAACAGAGGAAAAGGAGCAAGGGAGGAAGAGAAGATGGGGAGGAAAGGAAGAAGGGATGAAGGAAGAGAAAGGGAAGAGGATAGAGAAGAAAAAGAAAAGAAGAAGACCTACTTACCTAAACCACTTACCTGATTGGAAAACCTGCAAAAGAAGAAAGGACAATTGACAAACAAATTACTTACCTTATATACTTACCTAATTGGAACCCCTGTGGAAAAAGAAGAACAACAATTAATAAAACATTCGAACAACAAATACCAATTGGAAAAGACCTACCTCGATGGCTGAGTTGACATAAGAGGCCCCATATTAGGGGTCCAGCACTCTGATGACAGGACCGCCTTCCCACCTGAGGGAAAAACGAGAAATCCCATATTAGGGAAAATATAGTAGATGACGGTGGGTGCCTTACAGGTACAAATTAACAAATTATATACATAGTCACCTAAATTAAACATTCATAACAAATTTTTACTTACTCATGCCCTGGTTAAACTGCAACCTGAAAACAATTAGAGAAAACAATTAATTGGACATTCTAAAACTTCTAAACTAAACAATTTTGGACAATTTTTAAGGGAGGGAGGCAGAGCACGGCCTCTGAAGAGCAACATGCCATATCAGGCAGTTGTCTCCCCGACGGCCAGCGCCTGAGGAAGGCCAGCAACAGGTCGAAACGTTGCGCTGAAGCCGCCTGTCGCTATAGCTTTATGCTTAGTGCAACTTGAACCCCACCACCTTAGGGTGGTGGAACAACCAAGGGCTAGGGGCCCACCCAAAGCACACCCTGTTGCAGAGAGTGCACAGGTTACCCTTAGGGAGTAACTTTTTCCCAAACTCACCGCCCAGGTCTCGGAGGGTGTTGTGATGGGATGTGGTCCCCAGCCTCGAGCCTTTATTTGCCTGCTACTAATTCCTATCTTGAGTGTACACCTAACCCTGACCCTAGGCCCTAAACCTAACCAATTCGCCCCTCATTGCCTAAACCTAACCAATTTGACCCATTACCTAAACTTAACCAATTCGGACTATCACCCAAACTTAACCAATTTGACCCTAATATTAACCCCTAATTGACTACACAACTAACCACGACCTGATCCTAACCCTAACCTTAACCCCTAACCCTATACCTGAATTAGAATCCTGACCCTGTATCTAACCCTTTATCCAACCCTTAACCCTAATCTTAGCCCATATTTAATCCCTAAATCATTTCGGAAACCCATTTGTCTGTCTAAAGCTATGTCTCATGTCATTTACACAAGAAAGAGAGAGGCCGCTGTTTGAAGGATGCAGTTGAGTTATATTTTATTACCGCATAAAAGCATATATGGGGATGGGGGTATTCATTAAGACATCGAGTAGCAGAAGACACAATGGAGTGGATGGACCCTGGACCTGGAGGAGAAGAAAGGAGAAGATTAGTGGAGTAAAGGAGAGGAACGGGAAGAACAGAGGAAAAGAAGACAAGGAGGAAGAAGATGGGAAGGGGAAAGGAAGAAAGGGATGAAGGAAGAGAAAGGAAGAGGATAGAGAAGAAAAAAGAAAAGAAGAAGACCTACTTACCTAAACCACTTACCTGATTGGAAAACCTGCAAAAGAAGAAAGGACAATTGGACAAACAAATTACTTACCTTATATACTTACCTAATTGGAACCCTGTAAAAAGAAGAACAACAATTAATAAAACATTCGAACAACAAATACCAATTGGAAAAGACCTACCTCGATGGCTGAGTTGACATAAGAGGCCCCATATTAGGGTCCAGCACTCTGATGACAGGACCGCCTTCCCACCTGAGGGAAAACGAGAGAAATCCCATATTAGGAAAAAATAGTAGATGACGGTGGTGCCTATTACAGGTACAAATTAACAAATTATATACATAGTCACTCTAAATTAAACATTCATAACAAATTTTTACTTACTCAATGCCCTGGGCACGACGTTAAACTGCAACCTGAAAACAATTAGAGAAAAACAATTAATTGGACATTCTAAAACTTCTAAACTAAACAATTTTGGACAATTTTTAAGGGAGAGGTGCAGCAGAGCACGGGCCTCTGAAGAGCAACATGCCATATCAGGCAGTTGTCTCCCGGCCAGCGCCTGAGGAAGGCCAGCAACAGGTCAAACGCTTGCGAAGCCGCCTGTCGCTATAGCTTTATGCTTAGTGCAATTTGAACCCCACCACCTTAGGGTGGTGGAACAACTAAGGGCTAGGGGCCCACCCAAAGCACACCCTGTTGCAGAGAGCACAGGTTACTCCTTAGGGAGTAACTCTTTTTCCCAACCCACCCCGCCAGGTCTCGGAGGGTGTTGTGATGGGATGTGGTCCCCAGCCCCGAGCCCTTTATTTGCCTGCTACTAATTCCTATCTTGAGTGTACACCTAACCCCTGACCCTAGGCCCTAAACTCAACCAACGCCCCATTGCCTAAACCTAACCAATTTGACCCATTACCCAAACTTAACCAATTCGGACTATCACCTAAACTTAACCAATTTGACCCTAATATTAACCCCTAATTGACTACAACTAACCACGACCTGATCCTAACCCTAACCTTAACCCCTAACCCTATACCTGAATTAGAATCCCTGACCCTGTATCTAACCCCTTTATCCAACCCAACCCTAATCTTAGCCCATATTTAATCCCTAAATCATTTCGAAACCCATTTGTCTGTCTAAAGCTATGTCTCATGTCATTTACACAAGAAAGAGAGGCCGCTGTTTGAAGGATGCAGTTGAGCCGTTATATTTTATTACCGATAAAAGCGCACATATGGGGATGGGGGTATTCATTAAGACATCGAGTACAGCAGAAGACACAATGGAGTGGATGGACCCTGGACCTGGAGGAGAAGAAAGGAGAAGATTAGTGGAGTAAAGGAGAGGAACGGGAAGAACAGAGGAAAAGAAGACAAGGGAGGAAGAAGATGGGAAGGGAAAGGAAGAAAGGGATGAAGGAAGAGAAAGGAAGAGGATAGAGAAGAAAAAGAAAGAAGAAGACCTACTTACCTAAACCACTTACCTGATTGGAAAACCTGCAAAAGAAGAAAGGACAATTGGACAAACAAATTACTTACCTTATATACTTACCTAATTGGAACCCTGTGGAAAAGAAGAACAACAATTAATAAAACATTCGAACAACAAATACCAATTGGAAAAGACCTACCGATGGCTGAGTTGACATAAGAGGCCCCATATTAGGGTCCAGCACTCTGATGACAGGACCGCCTTCCCACCTGAGGGAAAAACGAGAAATCCCATATTAGGAAAATACGTAGTAGATGACGGTGGGTGCCTATTACAGGTACAAATTAACAAATTATATACATAGTCACTCTAAATTAAACATTCATAACAAATTTTTACTTACTCATGCCCTGGGCACGACGTTAAACTGCAACCTGAAAAACAATTAGAGAAAAACAATTAATTGGACATTCTAAAACTTCTAAACTAAACAATTTTGGACAATTTTTAAGGAGGGAGGTAGAGCAACGGCCTCTGAAGAGCAACATGCCATATCAGGCAGTTGTCTCCCCACGGCCAGCGCCTGAGGAAGGCCAGCAACAGGCTCAAACGCTATGCCGTAGCCGCCTGTCGCCATAGCTTTATGCTTAGTGCAATTTTGAACCCCACCACCTTAGGGTGGTGGAACAACTAAGGGCTAGGGGCCCACCCAAAGCACACCCTGTTGCAAAGAGTGCACAGGTTACTCCTTAGGGAGTAACTCTTTTTCCCAAACTCTGTTCCGCCAGGTCTCGGAGGGTGTTGTGATGGGATGTGGTCCCCAGCCTCGAGCCCTTTATTTGCCTGCTACTAATTCCTATCTTGAGTGTACACCCAACCCTGACCCTAGGCCCTAAACTAACCAATTCGCCCCATTGCCTAAACCCAACCAATTTGACCCATTACCTAAACTTAACCAATTCGGACTATCACCTAAACTAACCAATTTGACCCTAATATTAACCCCTACATACCTGAATTAGAATCTGTGACCCTGTATCTAACTCCCTTTATCCAACCCTCTAACCCTAATCTTAGCCCATATTTAATCCCTAAATCATTTCGAGGAAACCCATTTGTTCGTTCACAAAGTTATGTCTCATGTCATTTACATAAGAAAGAGAGAGAGGCAGCTGTTTGAAGGATGCAGTTGAGTCGTTATATTTTATTCATCAGCATAAAAGTGCTGCTTGCTATATAGGGATAAATTATTCTATTAAGACATCGAGCACAAGGGTGAAGGCACAATGGAGTCAAGATGGACCTCGGGCCTGGAGGAGAAGAAAGGAGAAGATTAGTGGAGTAAAAGGAGAGAGAACAGGAAGAACAGAGAGGAAAAGAAGACAAGGGAGGAAGAAGATGGAAGGGGAAAGGAAGAAAGAAGGATGAAGGAAGAGAAAGGAAGAGGATAGAGAAGAAAAAAAGAAAAGAAGACCTGCTTACCTAAACCACTTACCTGATTGGAAAACCTGCAAAAGAAGAAAGGACAATTGGACAACAAATTACTTACCTTATATACTTACCTAATTAAGGACCCCTGTGGAAAAAGAAGAACAACAATTAATAAAACATTCGAACAACAAATACCAATTGGAAAAGACCTACACTCGATGGCTGAGTTGACATAAGAGGCCCCATATTAGGGGTCCAGCACTGGATGACAGGACCGTCTTCCCACCTGAGGGAAAACGCAGAGAACCTATATTAGGGAAAATACGTAGTAGATGACGGTGGGTGCCTATTACAGGTACAAATTAACAAATTATATACATAGTCACTCTAAATTAAACATTCATAACAAATTTTTACTTACTCTAAGGCCCTGGGCACGACGTTAAACTGCAACCTGAAAAAACAATTAGAGAAAAACAATTAATTGGACATTCTAAAAACTTCTAAACTAAACAATTTTGGACAATTTTAAGGGAGGAGGCAGCAGAGCACGGGCCTCTGAAGAGCAACATGCCATATCAGGCAGTTGTCTCCCGGCCTGCCAGCGCCTGAGGAAGGCCAGCAACAGGCCGAAGCGCTGCGCGTAAGCCGCCTGTCGCTATAGCTTCATGCTTAGTACACCCTTGAACCCCACCACACCTTCGGGTGGTGGAACAACTAAGGGCTTGGGGCCCACCCAAAGCACATCCTCTCTCGCAGAGAGTGCACAGGTTACTCCTTAGGGGCAACTCTTTTTCCCTAAACCTAACCCTAACCCTAACCCTAGTTGCAGGCCATGGGCCTATGGTGAAAGTGTTGCCATCCGGTTGCTCACCCACAGCTCGACTTGCCTGATGAAGGGCATATTAGCCCTGAACGCGTTGCAACGATCGACTGCCAACTATTACCACAACAAGAATAGTTGAATTTTTGAACTCCCACCACCTTCGGGTGGTGGTCTTCATAGCTCGGGATCTGCCCAGAGCCTTTCTCGAAGTGGAGAGTGCCACAGTTCTTCTCTTCGGAGAAGAACTTCTTTTGCCTTAACCTAACCCTAACCCTAACCCTAACAAAGCTGGCCCTCACTAAAATCTTAAAACCTAACGCACGCTAAAGAACAAGAAGAGGAACAAAAAAATGCAAAGAACACGGAGTGCAACAGTGGAACTCAGGGTCAAAAAGAGGGAACAGAACCCCGCACCCACAACAAAAACCCTAACCCTAACCCAAACTTTATGCAAATTTGTCCATATTAACCCACATGGGGCATCAAAGGTCTAGGAAAACATAGTGTGTTTTTTTTTGACTAAATGCAATCTACATGCATGCCCCAACACTAATGAATACTTTTTGGCTGGATGTTTTGTATTGTTTTGGAAATATGAACTGATGTTCATTCAAATTCAAAATCAATAAATGACATAGGTTTTAAGTTCATATCTTTGGCTACGAACATAATTGACACGTGATTCTTGTACATCTGGGGTGGGACTGACCTCCCGAAGCCGTCCCGTCAACTTTGGTGACTATAGCGCCACCTAGGTGAAAAAAAGTTACTACCTAAAAAGGGCATGTTGTATCAACTCCAAATGGCCTGAAACGTGCTCCAAACCACTTTCTGGGAGGTGATTTTTCGGAAAAACTTGGCTGTTTTTGCCACTCAACGAATCTCCCATTGAAATGAATAGCGAAATTCAAACGCAAATATCGCGAGAACGGTAAGTCCTACGACCTTTGGAACCTTGATCCGTCTTGACATAATCTGGCCATGCTGAACACGCTGGTGCTGTCCCCGAGTCTCTACGACCTACGGTTCCTGAGATATGGCTCTTTCCGGTATAACTCCGGAACCGGAAGTGACATCATCACGTAACTCACGTCACAGGTAGGTACACGCCTCATACACATGTGTACAAAATTTCAAGTCTATAACTCATTCCACCGTGGAGATATCGACATTTTAGAGGATCGAATTTCCGATCGTGGTTATTACCCCCTGTATGCCCCAACCCTAACCCTAACCCTAACTCGAAACCCTAACCCTAATTTCAGCTAACCCCTAACCCTAACCCTAACTCTCAAGCGGAGAGTGCCACAGTTCTTCTCTTGGGAGAAGAACTTTCTTTTTCCTTAACCTAACCCTTTTCCAAAAACCTAACCTTAACCTTCCCCAACCCCAACCCTAACCCTAACTCCTGGACCCTGACCCTGGGCCTGACCCTGCTCCTCTTCGGAGGTGAGTGGGAATGACGGCTCAGGGTTGGGGACTGGGGAAGGGAAGAGGGTTGGGAGGAGTTGGAGAAGGATGGGGTAGATAAGAGAATTCTAACCCTATTCGCTTTAATTGAGCCTATAAATTGGACTATCTAAAACACTAAATTGAAAAAGGTCTACTTTAGGACACTGTCACTAGCCCTATTTTGAACCCAAGAGACCTACCTCGACGATGCCGCTGTGAACCCGTTCCTGATCCCAATTTACCAAATTCATTATCCTTGCCCCTTATGAGACCCCTTCTGAAGAATGAATGCCAGGAGAGTGAGAGGATCAGGCTGATGAGGATTCCAGGTGAGCCACTTTATTGATCAAAAGCAGGAAATGGATGAGGAAAAGAAGGAAAAGGAGGGAAGAATGCCTGACTGAGGAAGATCAAAAGGAAGAAAGAGGATAGAGAAGGAAGAAGAAGAAGAGATACTTACCGCGCCCTGGGCAAGGCGTTAAACTGCAACCTAAAAAGAAGAAAAAGAAAGGGTTAGAAGAAGAAAAAGAGTTCAGAAGAGAGAAAGAACCACTTACCTGGAACCAGCCTTCGGAAAGGCATACTCGCCACCTAGAAGAAGAAAGAAATTGAGAAAATGATTAAAAATTGAAAAAATGGGAAGATAGAAGAACAAAGGGATACGCTTGGCACAAAAAGCGAGTAAAGGCAGGAAACCCGCCACTCCAAAAGCTGCAGGTCGGTTTCGAGCGCCTGAGGAAGGCCACAATCTTGGCGAGAATGCGTCGCGATCTGGCCGACCTTTAAGACATTTCAGGCGATGAAAGTCTAATTTTTGAACCCCCTGCCCACCATCTTCGGATGGTGGGTTCTAGTATCGTCGGGACAAACTTAGGAGAGATTTCCTGAAGAAGTGAGTGCACTAAAGTCCATCCCAGGCTCAGGGTGGATTTTCATTTTCCTTTACCTAACTCCTAACCCTAACCCTCTTAACGCTTAACTCACGCGCTTAACTCAGTGAGAGAAGCACAATCACGGCAATAAAAATGACAAACCACTGTCTGAATGAGTTTTTCATAGTTAAATTCTCAATTCATCTGTTTCCTTATGGGAGAGCCTATAATTTAGTCAGGGACAAGAGGAGAGATGTTTCCATCATCTATTTTCAGCAGAGAATGATAATTCTATTCAACTTCACCGTTATATAGTCGCGAACGCTTAACTCTGCGTAGAGAAGCACAATGGAGCAATAAAAATGACAAACCACTGTCTGAATGAGTTTTCATGTTTAAATTCTCAATTCATCTGTGTTCTTATGGGAGAGCTTACAATTTAGCTCAGGGACAAGAGGAGACATGTTTTCCTTCATGTATTTCAGCAGAGAATGACAATTCTATTCAACTTCACCATTTATAATCGCCAATGCGCATAACTCTCATGAGAGAGAAGCACAATGGGGCAATAAAAAATGACATCCCACTGTCTGAATGAGTTTTCATGTTAAATTCTCAAATCATCTGTGTCCTTATAAGAGAGCCTACAATGGAATCAGGAACAAGAGGAGAGATGTTTCCACATGTATTTCAGCAGAGAATGACAATTCTATTCAACTTCACTGTTTATACTGTAGCGCTTAACTCAGCGAGAGAAGCGCCAATGGGGCAATAAAAAAATGACAAACCACTGTCTGAATGAGTTTTCATGTTAAAATCTCAATTCATCTGTTTCCTTATGGGAGAGCCTACAATGTACTCAGGGATAAGAGGAGAGATGCCATCTCATGTATTTCAGCAGAGAAGGAACAATTCTATTCAACTTCACCGTTTATAATCGCAATGCGCATAACTCCAGCGAGAGAAGCACAATGGAGCAATAAAAATGACATCCCAATGTCTGAATGAGGTTTCATGTTAAATTCTCAATTCATCTGTTTCTGTATAGGAGAGCCTACAATGGAATCAGGAACAAGAGGAGAGGTTTTCACATGTATTTCAGCAGAGAATGACAATTCTATTCAACTTCACCGTTTATACTCGCGTACCAACAACTCACGCGCTTAACTCAGTGAGAGAAGCACAATGTTGTGCAATAAAATGACATCCCACTGTCTGAATGAGTTTTCATGATTCAAATTCTTTTTTTTTCTCATTATTGAAAGTATTCAAAGCATTGATGAAACAATTTCTGTTTTGTTTCAGTGGTGTCGATCATTTGAATGACAGATTTTTCCAATGCGTTGGCTGATGTGCAGTTGCACCATTACGCCAGTGGGTGGAGACACAGACCGTGGTATGAATATCAGTGGACTCTCGGTCACAGTTTTGCAACTCTCTGTTGGTCTGAGAATGAGGTGCACTGTGCGTATTCCGTTGTTTGATGTACCTTTCATGCAGTTGTATGTCACATTTGAATCTTTTTTTTTTTGCTTTGTTTATTCCTTTAGGATCATGTGTCTGAATGGAGTGTTCAAGTGTAAAGCTGAGTGCAGTTCTGTGCAGCTGCTTTCTTGCATAGGGACTTTAATCATCAGCTCAGAAAAGGAGAAACAAAGTTCTTTAAGAGTAAGTCAGCACAGAAGTCACGGCTGTTCTTTGAAAATAAAAAAAAACAACAACCAACCTCTCAACTCGGTGAGAAAAAGGCCCATGACTATTGGGCAATAAAAACGGAAAACCCAAGTGGTTGATTGAGTTTTCCTTTCAATATTTGTATGAAGCTGTTTACTTGCATAGATGCCATGATTCAGCTGAGGAACACGAGAGAAAAATCCAACCTGTTATTCCACACAGAATACAATTTGCTCAAAATGGATGCTGTGTTGAAGAAAACAGACATCAAAGTGTTTGAATGCGTGTTCAAACACTATCAAACACTTTGAAGTTCGAAATTGTTTGTAAACAGACTTGTTAGTATGTTTACAACCAAATTCAAGTGTTGCTGCTGCTGCTGCTGTTTTTCTGCTGCTTGAACAACACTCAACTTTACTCAGGAACATTGAAAAAGCAATAAAAAAAAACTCTTTATGAACACAGGAGAAGAGAATATATTTTTCCCGCCATGGGACTGATGACAGTCCTCTGTTGGTCTGAGAGGGAGGGGCACAGTGCATTGCATTTTCAGTCACATTTGCAACATTTGTTTTGCTTTGTGCATGAAGCACCATGTGTATGAAATGAGTGTTCTGCTGCATAGCTGTGGTGCAGCTCCTTGTGTGCAGCTGTTTTCTTGCATACAGACTTTTAATTCAGCCTGTGAAACAGGAGAAACAAAGTTCTTTAGAGTAAGTCAGCATAGAAATCCCCTGCTGCTCCTTCACAAAAAGAAAAAAACAACCTCTCAATCGGTGAGATAAGGCCCATGACCATGTTTTAAAAAGGAAGTCAAAGTGGTTGAATGAGTTTTCCTTTCAAAATCTGTATGTAGCTGTTTACCAGCATAGATGCCATGATTCAGCTTTGAGGAAACACGAGAGAAAAAAAAAAAAAATCCAAGCTAAGTTATTCCACACAGAATACAATTTGCTCAAAATGAATGCTGTTTCTTGAAGAAGACAGACATCAAAGAGTTTGAATGTGTGTTCAAACACTTTGAAAGTTTTGAAACTGTTTTGTAAACAAACTCCTAAGTCTGTTTACAAACAACGGAAAGCGTTGCTGCTTCTACAAGTTTGAACAATACTCAAAAAATTTTCGAGCAAATACCTGTAATAGACACCTTTGATTCAAAATGATGAACACCCTAGAGAAAAAAAATCCAACTCCTTATTTCATACAGAATACAATTTGCTCAAAATGAATTCTGCCATTTGATGATGAAATATATCAAAGAAATGGAATGCGTGTTCAAAACACTCCTCAAACACTTTTGAAAGTTCGAAATCGTTTGTAAACAGACTGGTGTTTGATTACAAACAAATTCAAGTGCTGCTGCTGCTGCTGCTGTCATGCCGCTGCCGCTGCTGCTGCTGCTGTTGCTGCTGCTGCTGC
>WFAA01000085.1:25000-43848 GCA_009823395.1 Thamnaconus septentrionalis | reverse complement strand
GCAAACCCTGGGCCCCCAGGGGGCCTAAAGGGGCCCCTTTAACCTTAAACCCTTGGGGGTTTGGGCCCAAATGGGGGGCCCCAATTTGCCCCAACCCTGGGGTGGAACCCCTTAAAACCCCCCCCACTGGGGGTCGGTTTTCCTACCCCCTTTCCCTACCGCGCGTCTTTGCCCAATGCCTAAACCCTAAACGAACCAAATTGGGCCTAAATTAACCCCTAACCCAAACCTAAACCCAAACCCCCTTTGGGTTCCCTAAATTTAACCCCTAAGGACACCCAAATAACCCCTCCCAACCTAACCCCAATACCCCCAAATTTAACCCCCAAGGGAAACCCTTCCCCCCTAAAAAAAATGGGGGAAAAGGATTGGGGGGGGGATTTTGGGGGCCCCCAATTTTGGGGGGAGGGAAAATTTTTGGGGGGAAAGGGTTAAAATATCCTTTTAAATTTCCCCCTTTAAAAATTTGGGCCCCAAAAAATTTTGAGATGGAAAAAAAAAAAAGGATTTTAACCAAAAAAAAAAGAATATTAAAAAAAAAAAATAAAAAAGAACCCAAAAAACAAATAAAATTATTGGAAAAAAACCCCAAAAAAAGGAATAAAAAAAAATAAACCCCAAAGGGAAAAACCCTTTAAAAAAAATTAAAAAATTTAAGGAAAATACTTTAAAAAACCACCCTTTAAACTAAAAAAAGTTAGAAAAAGGGAACTAGGGGAAAAAACCCTGGAGGGGAATGGACCCAAGGGGTTATTAAACCCCACCCCCTTGGAAGGAAAGGGAGGTTAAAATTTTTGCCCCACCCCGGGGGTTGGAACCTGGGAACCCCCCGCCTCTGGGGCACTTTCCCGGGAAACCTTTTTTCCCGGGGTTTTTTTGGGCCCCCACCCTTTGGGTTGGAACAATGAATCCAACCAAACCCTAAAAAACCTTATTTTTTAAAAACCCTTTTTAACCCCTTTGGGTTGGCCCCCTTCCCCTTTTGGGTTCCTTTTAACCCCTAAAATTAAACCCACCCCCCAACCCCCCTAACCCAAAACCATTAAAATTGCCCCTAACCTGATTTAAAAAAGGGGGGGAAAAAAGGGAAAAAAAAGGGGGAAAGGGAAAACCTCTCTTTCCCTAACCCCCCTAAACCTTTCCCCTCCCTTTTTCCGGGCCCAGGGGGAAACGGGGAAATGGGAAAAGGGAAATGTGGAAAAAATTAGTAAATTTTTAATTGAAACCGAAAAATTATTTGGAAAAAGAAAACCCGGGGCCCTACCGGAACCCTTGGAAAAAAGCAATTGAAAATTGAAAAAGAAAAAAAAATTTTAAACCTAAAAAAAACCCTAAAAGGAGAAAAACCAAAAAAGGAAATTTAAATTGGAAAAAAAGTTAAAAAGGAGGAAAACTGAAAACCCATTTGGGGGAAAATGAAGGGAACTATTCCTCCTTTTGAGAAAACCCCCCAAATTTTCCCGGCCCAAAGGGGCCTAAACCCAAATTTGGAAACCCAAAAATAAAACCTTTTTTTGGAACCCACCCTTTGGGTTACCCAAAGGGAACTGCCCCCCCTGGAGAAATTTTTAATTCCCTCCCGGATTTTTTTTAAAGGGCCCCCTTTGGGGGCCTTTCCTAGCCCAAACCCAACCGCCTAAAAAAACCCAATGGGAAAAAAAAAAATTTTTAACCCCCCTTTGGGGGAAAACCAACCCGGGTTCCAAAAACCCCGGGACTAAACCCCCCCTCCTCCCAACCCCCTTAACCCTACCCGGGGCCCGATCTTTGGGCGGGAAAGGGCCCAAGGGGGGGGGGGAAAGTTGGGGGAAGGAAAAGAAAATTTTGACCCGGATTTGGGGTTTAAACCTTTTCCCCTTTTCCTTTCTAACCCCTTTTAAATTCCCTCCCCCGGGGCCATCCCAAAAGGTGTATGGCTTAAAACCCAAAATAAATTTTTAACCAAAAGGAAATTTTGGAGGGGAAGGCCCAGAAGGGTTTGGGGAAGAAAAGAAAAGAAAAAAACCGGAAAATAGGGGAAAAAAAAACCCAAATTGAAACCTTTAAAATTTCCCCCCAAAAAAAATTCGAACCCTAAAAAAAAAGAAAAAAAATTTAAGGAAAATTTAAGAAATAATGGAAATCCCAATTTTTAAGGGGCAAAATAAGGGGGGTAAAAGGGGGAAATGTGGGGAAGGGGAGGGAAAGGGGAAAGGACCCAAAACCCTCCCACCTAACCCTTGGGAAGAAATTTGCCTTAAAATTTGGGGAAAAACCACCTTTCCCACCTGGAAAAAGGAGGGGTTCCCCCTTTTGGGGAAACCTTTTTAAAAGGGGTTTTGGGGGAAATTTTTTTGGGGAAATTTCCCAAAGCCCAAAGGAAAACCTTTGACTCCCTAATTTTTAAAATAATGAAAAAAAGAACCCCTGGGGCCCCTTAAACTCCCCGAACCCTCCACCCCTGGGGAAACCCCCATGGGGAAAAACCCCCAAAAGGGAAAAGGGGGGGAAAAAAAAAAAAAGGGGGGGGGGGAACCCCACCCTGGGAAAGGGTACCGGGAAATTTTGGAAGAGGGGAGGGGTTTTGGAGAGAAACCCTTTTTTTACCCCTTTTGACCTGGGGGCAAATGGTTATTTCCGGGAGCCCCCCCTGGCCCATGAAAACCCAATGCCAAACCCTAAAAGAAAAATAAAGGGCCCTAAAAAAAATTTTGAAATTGGAAAAAAAACCTTTGGGAAAAAATTGGGAATTAAAAACCCCAAAAAAAAGGGGCAATGGGAAAAACCCCCTGGGAACCTATGGAAAAGGGCCCGGGCCAAAATTTCCATAAAAACCCAAAAAATTGGGGAAAAAAAGGGAAAGGGGGGGAAAAAGGGACCCAAGGGAAAAAAGTGCCGTTTTTTTTTTCCTTTAAACCTCCCCAAATCCTTTTCCCTGGGTTCCCGGGATGAGGGGAAGTTTGCCTTCCCCAATAATAAACCCAGAAAAGTGGGGGCCCAATTTTAGGACAAATAATTTTGGGAAGGCCTAAACCCCAAATGGGGTTTTTAAAAATTTAAAACCCAAAAAAAAACCTATAAAAAATTTCCCTTGGGAACCCTTTTTTAAAAAAAGGGGTAAAGGGGGGAGGGATTTTGGGGGAAAAACAAAAAATTCCTTAAAAACCTTTTTCCCCCTTACTTTAAACCCAAGGGAAAAAAAGGGCCTACCCCCATTTAACCCCCGGATGAAAACCCTGAAAAAATTTAAGATTTAAAAAGGGGGGAAAAGGGGGGGAAATTTGGAAAAGGGGAAAATTTCAGGGGCCCTTTAATAAAAATCCCTTTCCCCTATTGGGGAAAAACAAATTTAAAAGCAAATTTAAACCCAAAATTTAAAAATTTTGGTAAAAGGTTTAAACCCCCAAAGGGAATAAAGGGAAAACGAAAAAATTTTGAAACCCCACCTTTTTGGAAAAATGGGAAAAAATTTCCCAAATTGAAAAAGGGGGTTTTCCCCTTTTAAAACCCCTAAAAAACCCAAACCCAATTTAAACCCTAATAACCCCTTAAAAAAACCCTAAAAAACAAAATAACCCCAACCCTTTTTAACCCTTTCCCCCTCTTTAAAACCCCCCCAAACCCTCCCCAAAATAACCCACTCCCTCAACCCCCTCCCTAACCCCAAAACCCACCCCCCCAATAAACCCCCACCCTCTTTCTTTTTTTTAAAACCTTTCCTAATTTTTTTTTTTAATTTTTTTAAAAATTTTTTCCAACCTTTTTAAAAAATTTTTTTTTAATAATAAAATTTTTTTAAATTAAAAATAATTTAAAAATAAAAATTAACAATAATTTTTTTAAAAAAATAAATAAAATTTTTTTTAAAAATTCAAATAATTTTTTTTTAAAAAATAAAATAATTAAATAAAAAAACCATAAAAAAATACTTAAAAAAAAAAAAAAAATAAAAAACTTTAAAACAAACTACTTACCAAAAAAAAACCAAAAAAAAATACTTACCTACCAAAACCCATAAAACTTTCCTTTAAAACAATAAACCATACTTTAAAAAAACTTCCCTTCCCCAAAACCCCCCCAAAAAAACCGGGTTTCCCAAAACCCCAAAACCCCCGGGGGAAGGGAGGCCCTTTTTCCCAACCCCCCCCCAAAAAAAACCCCCCCAAACCCCCTTTCCCAAATTTCCCCTAACCCCAACCCCCCTAAACCCTAACCCTAACCCTAACCCCCCCCAACCCCAACCCTAAAACCTAACCCCTTTAACCCTAACCCTAAAACCCCCCCTAACCCCTAACCCTTTCCCCAAACCCCTAAACAACCCCAACCCCCTTTTTAAAATTTAACCCTAAAATAACCCTTTAACCTTTACCCTTTCTAACCCTAACCCTACTTACCCTTAACCTATTTGCCTTTAAATTACTTCTACCCTACCCAATTTCCTGCGGGCCACTACCGCGTACCTTAACCAATGATTAAGCCCTAACCATTGGCAAATTAAACCATATTATTGGGCCTAAAAACAACTGGTAAAAAAAATTATGAATCGGGGTAAAACAAAAACGGGGAAAAAAATTACCTAATCTGCCCTAACCCCTATTGGTAAAAAACTTTAGTCAAAAAACATAACCTATAATTAGTGAAACAATACTTACCTAACCAATACTTACCTGGAACCCCTAAAAGGAAGAAAAGTCATAACAGACACAATTTGGAAACCCTAAAGGAAAAAACCTGTAAAAAGGAAATTTAATTGGAATACTTACCTCGTTAAGTAACTCACGGATGGAAAACTGCACAAATCCCATACTAGGGTGGCAGAGTAGATGAAGGTGAGAGTCTATTCCGTCCTGGGCAAGCGTTAAACTGCACCCTGGAGGGAGCAGCTGGGCAGGCCCAAGTGGTGTAGGCCATACTAGGCTACCCACTCTCTCACCCGCCTGATGAAGGGCATGAGGCCCGAAACGTTGCCAAGGTCGACTTCATTTCTAGCTAAAAACAGCTACAAAAATTTTTGAACCTCCACCACCTTTGGGTGGTGGAACCCAAACTGGGAGATCTGCCTCACCAGCCTGGACTGAAGCAGTGTGCATCGTTCTCTCTTGGAGAACTTCTCCTTAACCTTACCCGCCGGGTCCCGCAGTCTGGGTTGTGTGCTGGATTGGGTCTCCATGCCCAGCCCTGAGACCTTGACTGCTAAGTCCTAATAGACACCCTAACAAAACCTAAACACTAAACCTAACCAATTGGATGTATGCGCCAAACTGAACCCATAATTGGATGCCTAAACTTAACCCAGGGGATGCGCCTAAACCTAACCCATAATTGGTACATCTAAATTTAACCCCTACAGGATGCCTATCCCCAACCCTAGCCCGTCCCTAACCCTAACCTCGATAAACCGATAAACCCTGATCTCGACTCTGGGCCTGAACCTGATCTCCTAGTGAGAGCGGCCCAGAGAAATGATGGGGAAGGGGAAGAGGAAGGATGGGATGGTGGAAGGCGGATAGAAGAGGTAGTGACCTCTTTCAATCCTTTACCCTGTTCTAACCCTATACCCTATTCTTGACCCTCGTCCAACCTATTTGACCTTTAAATCTATGCTATCTGAGCCACTCACGCCAATATTCCTGCGGGCCACTGAGGCCGAACAGTGAGCCATTATAAACGCAGATGATTGAAGACCGCTGAGACACAGTTGAGTCAATTTTTATTAAAGCACATATTAGTGACGATGAAGGCCTAGAGAAGAGGAAGCTGGATGAAAAGGAAGAAGAAGTGTGGGTAGAGGATCAAAGAAGAAGGATGGGAGGAACAGAGAAGAACAAGGAGGAAAGAAGAGCACTTGCCTGAATACATGATGCCTAGGACCTATTGGATTGAAAAGACATATTGGTCAAAAAAACATAACCTATAATTGGTGAAAGCAATACTTACTAACCCAATGCCTGGAACCCTAGGAAGAAAAAGTCCTTAACAGACACAATTTACAGGAAGGCAACCCCTAAAGGAGCGCAGCGAAATTTGTTGGAATACTTACGTTAAGTAACTCACGGATGACTGCACAAATCCCATACTAGAACAGGTAGATGAAAATTGAGTGTTAGTCTGTTGGGCATTGACTGCCTGGAGGAGCAGCTGAGCAGGCCCAAGTGGTATGAGCCATACTGAGCTACCCCTCCTGTGACCCGCGCCTGATGAAGGCCCCCATAAGCGGCGTTGCACTTGTGATGCGACTTACCTAAAAACTAGCTATAAAAACAGCTATGTTTAAATTTTGACCCTCCACCACCTTTGGGTGGTGGAACCCAAACTGGGAGGTCTGTACTCACCAGCCCCAGCTTCTGCAGCAGTGTGCACGGTTCTCTCATCGGAAGAACTTCTTTCCCTTAACCTGCCGCCCTTGGCCCGCAGTTTGGGTTGTGTGGAAGGTGTGGTTTCTCATGCTTATCAGCCCCTATGTCCCTGACACTAGGGGTCTAATAGACACCCTAACTGAAACACTAAACCCTAAGCAGATTAACCAATTGGATGTAATAGCGCTAAACTGGACCCATAGTTGGACACCTAAGCCCTAACCCCTTAGTGGTATGCGCCCTAGACACAACCCCTAATGGGTACATCTAAATTTAACCCCTGGGAATTGCTATCCCCAACTAGCCCAGTCCTAACTAACCTCCCGATAAACCCCGATAAACCCTAGTCTAGAGCTCTGGAGCAGACTGATAACCACAAGTGAGGCAGTGGCCCAGGAAAGTAAATAGAAGGAAGAGGGAAGGATGGATAATTGGAAGGCAGGATAGAGGAGGTAGTGACCTCCTGCAATCTTGAGCTCTGGCCTACCCTATTCTTACGACCCTCGTCCAACCTATTTGACCTTTGAATCTATGCTATCTGGGCCATGGCCAATATTCCTCATTTTGGGGCGAGACAGTGAGCCATTATAAGCGCAGATGATTATGAGGGCCGCTGAGACACAGTTGAGTCAATTTTTATTAAAGCACCTTATAAGTGAACGGAAGGCCTGGAAGGCAGGCTGGATATGAAAGGAAGAAGAAGTGTGGAGTAGAGGATGAAAAAGAAGAAGCATGGGAAGATCAGAAGAACAGGAAGAGAGGCACTTACCTGAAAAACTGTCACCTGGAACCCTATTGGAAGAAAAGACATATTAGTCACAAATTGCAGCCTATAATTAGTAGAAAACAATACTTGCCTAACCAATAACACCTGGAACCCTAAAGGAAAGAAAAAGTCATAACTGAACACAATTTAGAAACCCCTAAAAGGATGAAAACCTGTAAAAAGGAAATTTAATTGGAATACTTACCTCGTTTAGTAACTCACGGATGGATGACTGCACCGTCCCATACTGAAGATTGTGCAGAGTAGAGTGAGTGAGAGTCTGTTAAATCCTAGGCATAGACGTTAAACTGCACCCTGGAGGGAGCAGCTGAGCACCGAACCCCAGTGGGTGTAAACCATACTAGGCTACCTCTGTGTTCGCGCCTGTTGACACTTGGGCCCATTGCTGATGAGCTTCCTTCTAACTAAAACAGCTTGGTTAAATTTTTGAACCTCCACCACCTTTGGGTGGGTGGAACCCGAACTGGCAGATCTGCCTCACCAGCCTGGGCTGAAGCGGAGTGTGCACAGGTTCTCTCTTCGGAAGAACACTTTCTGTGCCCAACACCCGCCCGGGTCCGCAGTCTGGGTTGTGTGCTGGATGTGGTCTCTCATGCCCTTTAGCCCCCTGAGACCTTGACTGCTAAGTCTTCAGGACACTAGCTGAACCCTAAACACTAAACAAGAACCAGTGCTGGATGTATTAGCTAAAGCTTAACCCCTGATTGGACACCTGAACCCTAGCCCCTTTGTGGTATAGCCTAAACCTAACCCCTAATGGGTATTTGTCAATTAACTTCCTACAGGGATGCCTATGTCCCCACAACTTCAGCCCGTCCCTAACTAACCTCTCGATAGCTTACGATAAACTTCCACAGATCTAGAGCTCTGGGCTAGACCTGATCTCCCTGAGAGAGCAGGGAATGGCCAGCCCAGAGGAAGGCTCGATAGAGGAAGGGGAAAAGAGGAAGGATTAGGATAGTGGAGAAGGGCAAGGATAGAAGAAGTGGTAAACTCTCTTGATCCCTGATCCCTGTTCTAACTAACCTTGTATCCTCCATCTATTCTTTCTGAGCCACTCACGCATGATTCCTGCGGGCCACTGAGGGCCGAACAGTGTGCCATACTAAGCGCAGATGAATGAAGACCACTGAAATAGTTGGGTCAGCAATTTACTATTAAGCACATATAAGTGAAATTTTGAAGGCCTAGAGAAGAGCCGAAGATGGGAAGAAGAAGTGTGGGTAGAGTATCAAAAGAAGAAGGATGGGAAGAACAGAAGAACAAAGGAAGAAAGAAGAGCACTTACCTGAATAAATCGATCACCTGGAACCCTATTGGATGAAAAAAGACATATTAGTCCTGATTGGGCATAACCTATAATTGGTAAAACAATACTTACCTAACCAATACTTACCTGGAACCCCTAAAAGGAAGAAAAAAAGTCATAACAGACACAATTTGGAAACCCCTAAAAAGGAAGAGAAACCTGTAAAAAAGGGAAATTTTAATTGGAATACTTACCTCGTTAAGTAACTCACCGGATGGAAAAGCACACAAATCCCATACTAGGGTGTGCAGAGTAGATGAAAGGTGTGAGAGTCTATTCAAATCCCTGGGCAAGGCGTTAAACTGCACCCTGGAGGAACGGCTGGAGCACGCGAGCCCAAGTGGTGCTGTGGCCATACTGGGCTACCCACTCTGGAAGTCGGCAGCCTGATGAAGGGCATGAGAG
This sequence comes from Thamnaconus septentrionalis, assembly GCA_009823395.1. Lineage (NCBI taxonomy): Eukaryota > Metazoa > Chordata > Actinopteri > Tetraodontiformes > Monacanthidae > Thamnaconus > Thamnaconus septentrionalis. The sequence goes on along the minus strand of WFAA01000085.1, from coordinate 35,012 downwards.
CCCGAAACGTTAGCGGTCGACTTCATTCTTCAAAACAGCTACAAAAATTTTGAACCTCCACCACCTTTGGTGGTGGAACCCAAACTGGGAGATCTGCCTCGCAGGCCTGGACTGAGCGGAGTGTGCATGGTTCTCTCTTGGGAAGGAACTTCTTTTCATAACCTTACCCGCCGGGTCCTGCATGATCTGGGTTGTGTGTTGGATGTGGTCCTCTCATGCCCTTTAGCCCTGGGACCTTGACTGCTAAGTCTAATGACACCCTAACCTCGAACCTAAACCCCAAACAGAACCACTGGATGTAATAAGCCTAACTTAACCCCTGATTGGACACTAAAACTTAACCCCTTGTGGTATGCCTAAACCTAACCCCACGGGTACATCTAAATTTAACCCTACAGGATGCCTATCCTCAACCCCTAGCCCCGTCCCTAACCCTAACCTCGATAAACCGATAAACCCTGATCTCGACTCCTGGGCTGAACCTGATCTCCCTAGTGAGAACGCAGAAATGACGGCCCAGAGAAGGAGTGATGGGGGAAGGGGAAGAGGGAAGGATGGGATGGTGGAAGGGACAGGATAGAGGAGGTAGTGACCTCTCTTTGATCCCTGATCCTGTTCTAACCTTGTATCCTCCATCTATTCTTTCTGAGCCACTCACGCCTAATTCCTGCGGGCCACTGAGGGCCCAGACAGTGTGCCATACTAAACGCAGATGAATGAAGACCACTGAGGAATAGTTGAGTCAATTTTATTAAGCACATATAAAATTGAAATTTTGAAGGCCTAGAGAAGAGCCAGAAGATGGATGTGAGAGTATTGGAAGAACAGAAGATCAAAGGAAGAGAGCACTTACCTGAAAAACATCACCTGGAACCCCTATTGGAAGAAAAAAGACATATTAGTCACAAATTGAGCCTATAATTAGAAAAACAATACTTACCTAAAACCTTACTTACCTGGAACCCCTAAAAGGAAGAAAAAGTCATAACAGACACAATTTGGAAACCCTAAAAGGATGAAAACCTGTAAAAAGGAAATTTAATTGGAATACTTACCTCGTTAAGTAACTCACCGGATGGAAAACTGCACAAATCCCATACTAGGGTGTGCAGAGTAGATGAAGGTGAGAGTCTATTCCGTCCTGGGCATGACGTTAAACTGCACCCTGGAGGGAGCAGCTGGGCACGAGCCCAAGTGGTGTAATACGCACTAGGCTACCCACCACTCGCCGACCGCCCCATGAAGGCCCTAAATGGCCGAAATCGCTATGCTAACTAAGCGACTTTACTAACTAGCAAAGAACTGCGATGGTTAAATTTTTGAACCTCCACCACCTTTGGGTGGTGGAACCCAATGGCTGGGAGATCTGCCTCACCAACTCTGGACTGAAGTGGAGTGCATCCGTTCTCTCTTGGAGAAGAACTTCTTTTCCTTAACCTTACCGCGGGTCCCCGCAGTCTGGGTTGTGTGTTGGATGTGGTCTCTCCTCATGCCCTTTGGCCCCTGAGACCTTGACTGCTAAGTCTTAATGACACCCCTAACCTGAACCCTAAACCCTAAACAGAACCAATTGGATGTATGTGCTCAAACTTAACCCCTGATTGGACACCTAAACTTAACCCCTTTTGTGGTATGCGCCTAAACCTAACCCCTAATGGGTACATCTAAATTTAACCCCTACAGGATGCCTATCCCCAACCCTAGCCCCGTCCCTAACCCTAACCTCGATAAACCGATAAACCCTGATCTCGACTCTGGGCCTGAACCTGATCTCCTGGTGAGAACGGGAATGATCGGCCCAGAGAGAAGAGTGATGGGGAAGGGGAAGAGGGGAGGATGGGATAGTGGGAGGACCAGGATAGAGGAGGTATTGACTCTCTTGATCCCTGATCCTGTTCTAACCTTGTATCCTCCATCTATTCTTTCTGAGCCACTCCACGCCCTAGTTCCTCACGGGCCACTGAGGCCGCAACAGTGTGCCATACTAAGCGCAGATGAATGAAGACCACTGAGAATAGTTGGAGTCAATTTTTATTAAAGCACATATAAGTGAAATTTTTTGAAGGCCTAGAGAAGAGCCAAGATGGATGTGAGAGTATTGGAAGAACAGAAGATCAAAGGAAGAAGAGCACTTACCTGAAAAACATCACCTGGAACCCCTATTGGAAGAAAAAGACATATTAGTCACAAATTGAGCCTATAATTAGAGAAAACAATACTTACCTAAAACCTTACTTTACCTGGAACCCCTAAAAGGAAGAAAAAGTCATAACAGACACAATTTGAAACCCCTAAAGGATGAAAACCTGTAAAAAAGGAAATTTAATTGGAATACTTACCTCGTTAAGTAACTCACCCCGGATGGAAAACTGCACAAATCCCATACTAGGGTGTGCAGAGTAGATGAAGGTGAGAGTCTATTCCGTCCTGGGCATGACGTTAAACTGCACCCTGGAGGAGCAGCTGGGCACGGGCCCAAGTGGTGTAGGCCATACTAGGCTACCCACTCTCGCCGACCAGCGCCTGATGAAGGCCCTAAATGGCTGAAACGTTGCTTAATCGGTCGACTTACTAACTAGCAAAGAACTGTTAAGTTAAATTTTTTGAACTCCACCACCTTTGGGTGGTGGAACCCAATGGCTGGGAGATCTGCCTCACCAACCTGACTGAAGTGGAGAGTGCATCGTTCTCTCTTCGGAGAAGAACTTTTCCTTAACCTTACCGCGGGTCCCGCAGTCTGGGTTGTGTGTTGGATGTGGTCTCTCATGCCCTTTAGCCCCTGAGACCTTGACTGCTAAGTCTTAATGACACCCCTAACCTGAACCTAAACCCTAAACAGAACCAATTGGATGTATGCGCCTAAGCAACCCTGATTGGACACCTAAACTTAACCCTTTTGTGGTATGCGCCTAAACCTAACCCCTAATGGGTACATCTAAATTTAACCTACAGGATGCCTATCCCCAACCCTAGCCTCGTCCCTAACCCTAACCTCGATAAACCGATAAACCCTGATCTCGGCTCTGGGCCTGAACCTGATCTCCTAGTGAGCAGGGAATGGCGGCCCAGAGAAGAGATGGGGAAGGGGAAGAGGAAGGATGGGATGGTGGAGAGGGAGCGGGATAGAGAGGTAGTGACCTCTTTGATCCCTGATCCTGTTCCTAACCTTGTATCCTCCATCTATTCTTTCTGAGCCACTCCACGCCAATTCCTGCGGGCCACTGAGGGGCCGAACAGTGTGCCATACTAAACGCAGATGAATGAAGACCACTGAGAATAGTTGAGTCAATTTTTATTAAGCACATATAAGTGAAATTTTTGAAGGCCTAGAGAAGAGCCGAAGATGGATGTGAGAGTATTGGAAGAACAGAAGATCAAAGGAAGAAGAGCACTTACCTGAAAAAACATCACCTGGAACCCCTATTGGAAGAAAAAGACATATTAGTCACAAATTGAGCCTATAATTAGAGAAAACAATACTTACCTAAAACCTTACTTACCTGGAACCCCTAAAAGGAAGAAAAAGTCATAACAGACACAATTTGGAAACCCCTAAAAGGATGAAAACCTGTAAAAAAGGAAATTTAATTGGAATACTTACCTCGTTAAGTAACTCACCGGATGGAAAACTGCACAAATCCCATACTAGGGTGTGCAGAGTAGATGAAGGTGAGAGTCTATTCCGTCCTGGGCATGACGTTAAACTGCACCCTGGAGGGAGCAGCTGGGCACGGGCCCAAGTGGTGTAGGCCATACTAGGCTACCCACTCTCGTCGACCGCGCCTGATGAAGGCCTAAATGGCGAAGCGTTATGCATAACGTTACTAAAGCAAAAACTTTAAGTTAAACCTCCACCACCTTTGGGTGGTGGAACCCAATGGCTGGGAGATCTGCCTCACCAACTCTGACTGAAGTGGAGAGTGCATCGTTCTCTCTTCGGAGAGAACTTTTTTCCTTAACCTTACCCGCCGGGTCCCGCAGTCTGGGTTGTGTGTTGGATGTGGTCTCTCATGCCCTTTAGCCCCTGAGACCTTGACTGCTAAGTCTTAATGACACCCTAACCTGAACCTAAACCCTAAACAGAACCAATTGGATGTATGCGCCTAAACTTAACCCCTGATTGGACACCTAAACTTAACCCCTTTTGTGGTATGCGCCTAAACCTAACCCCTAATGGGTACATCTAAATTTAACCCCTACAGGATGCCTATCCCCAACCCTAGCCCCGTCCCTAACCCTAACCTCGATAAACCGATAAACCCTGATCTCGACTCTGGGCCTGAACCTGATCTCCTAGTGAGAACGGGAATGACGGCCCAGAGAAGAGTGATGGGGAAGGGAAGAGGAAGGATGGGATGGTGGAGAGGACGGGATAGAGGAGGTAGTGACCTCTCTTGATCCCTGATCCTGTTCTAACCTTGTATCCTCCATCTATTCTTTCTGAGCCACTCACGCCAATTCCTGCGGGCCACTGAGGCCGAACAGTGTGCCATACTAAACGCAGATGAATGAAGACCACTGAGAATAGTTGAGTCAATTTTTATTAAGCACATATAAGTGAAATTTTTGAAGGCCTAGAGAAGAGCCGAAGATGGATGTGAGAGTATTGGAAGAACAGAAGATCAAAGGAAGAAGAGCACTTACCTGAAAAAACATCACCTGGAACCCCTATTGGAAGAAAAAGACATATTAGTCACAAATTGAGCCTATAATTAGAAAACAATACTTACCTAAAACCTTACTTACCTGGAACCCCTAAAGGAAGAAAAAGTCATAACAGACACAATTTGGAAACCCTAAAAGGATGAAAACCTGTAAAAAGGAAATTTAATTGGAATACTTACCTCGTTAAGTAACTCACGGATGGAAAACTGCACAAATCCCATACTAGGGTGTGCAGAGTAGATGAAGGTGAGAGTCTATTCCGTCCTGGGCATGACGTTAAACTGCACCCTGGAGGGAGCAGCTGGGCACGGGCCCAAGTGGTGTAGGCCATACTAGGCTACCCACTCTCGTCGACCGCCTGATGAAGGCCCCTAAATGGCCGGCGTTGCTAAATGGTCGACTTACTAACAGCAAAGAACTGCTAAGTTAAATTTTTGAACCTCCACCACCTTTGGGTGGTGGAACCCAAGGCTGGGAGATCTGCCTCACCAGCCTGGACTGAAGCGGAGTGTGCACCGGTTCTCTCTTCGGAGAGAACTTCTTTTCCTTAACCTTACCCGCCGGGTCCCGCAGTCTGGGTTGTGTGCTGGATGTGGTCTCTCATGCCCTTTAGCCCCTGAGACCTTGACTGCTAAGTCTTAATGACACCCTAACCTGAACCTAAACCCTAAACAGAACCAATTGGATGTGTGCGCCTAAACTTAACCCCTGATTGGACACCTAAACCTAACCCCTTTGTGGTATGCGCCTAAACCTAACCCCTAATGGGTACATCTAAATTTAACCCCTACAGGATGCCTATCCCCAACCCTAGCCCCGTCCCTAACCCTAACCTCGATAAACCGATAAACCCTGATCTCGACTCTGGGCCTGAACCTGATCTCCTAGTGAGAACGGGAATGACGGCCCAGAGAAGAGTGATGGGGGAAGGGGAAGAGGGAAGGATGGGATGGTGGAGAGGACGGGATAGAGGAGGTAGTGACCTCTCTTGATCCCTGATCCTGTTCTAACCTTGTATCCTCCATCTATTCTTTCTGAGCCACTCACGCCAATTCCTGCACGGGCCACTGAGGCCGAACAGTGTGCCATACTAAGCGCAGATGAATGAAGACCACTGAGAATAGTTGAGTCAATTTTATTAAGCACATATAAGTGAAATTTTTTGAAGGCCTAGAGAAGAGCCGAAGATGGATGTGAGAGTATTGGAAGAACAGAAGATCAAAGGAAGAAGAGCACTTACCTGAAAAAACATCACCTGGAACCCCTATTGGAAGAAAAGACATATTAGTCACAAATTGAGCCTATAATTAGAAAAACAATACTTACCTAAAACCTTACTTACCTGGAACCCTAAAAAGGAAGAAAAAGTCATAACAGACACAATTTGGAAACCCTAAAAGGATGAAAACCTGTAAAAGGAAATTTAATTGGAATACTTACCTCGTTAAGTAACTCACGGATGGAAAACTGCACAAATCCCATACTAGGGTGTGCAGAGTAGATGAAGGTGAGAGTCTATTCCGTCCTGGGCATGGCGTTAAACTGCACCCTGGAGGGAGCAGCTGGGCAGGCCCAAGTGGTGTAGGCCATACTAGGCTACCCACTCTCGTCGACCAGCGCCTGATGAAGGCCCTAAATGGCCGAAACGTTGCGTCGACTTAAACTAGCAAAGAACTGCTAAGTTAAATTTTTGAACCTCCACCACCTTTGGGTGGTGGAACCCAAACTGGGAGATCTGCCTCACCAGCCTGACTGAAGTGGAGTGTGCATCGTTCTCTCTTCGGAGAGAACTTTTTTCCTTAACCTTACCGCCCGGGTCCCGCAGTCTGGGTTGTGTGTTGGATGTGGTCTCTCATGCCCTTTAGCCCCTGAGACCTTGACTGCTAAGTCTTAATGACACCCTAACCTGAACCTAAACCTAAACAGAACCAATTGGATGTGTGCGCCTAAACTTAACCCCTGATTGGACACCTAAACCTAACCCCTTTTGTGGTATCGCCTAAACCTAACCCCTAATGGGTACATCTAAATTTAACCCCTACAGGATGCCTATCCCAACCCTAGCCCGTCCCTAACCCTAACCTCGATAAACCGATAAACCCTGATCTCGACTCTGGGCCTGAACCTGATCTCCTAGTGAGAGCAGGAATGGCCAGAGAGAAGAAAGTGATGGGGAAGGGGAAGAGGAAGGATGGGATGGTGGAAGAGCAGGGATAGAGGAGGTAGTGACCTCTCTTGATCCCTGATCCTGTTCTAACCTTGTATCCTCCATCTATTCTTTCTGAGCCACTCACGCCAATTCCTGCGGGCCACTGAGGCCGAACAGTGTGCCATACTAAACGCAGATGAATGAAGACCACTGAGAATAGTTGAGTCAATTTTTATTAAGCACATATAAGTGAAATTTTTGAAGGCCTAGAGAAGAGCCGAAGATGGATGTGAGAGTATTGGAAGAACAGAAGATCAAAGGAAGAAGAGCACTTACCTGAAAAAACATCACCTGGAACCCCTATTGGAAGAAAAAGACATATTAGTCACAAATTGAGCCTATAATTAGAGAAAACAATACTTACCTAAAACCTTACTTACCTGGAACCCCTAAAAGGAAGAAAAAGTCATAACAGACACAATTTGGAAACCCCTAAAAGGATGAAAACCTGTAAAAAGGAAATTTAATTGGAATACTTACCTCGTTAAGTAACTCACGGATGGAAAACTGCACAAATCCCATACTAGGGTGTGCAGAGTAGATGAAGGTGAGAGTCTATTCCGTCCTGGGCATGACGTTAAACTGCACCCTGGAGGAGCAGCTGGGCACGGGCCCAAGTGGTGTAGGCCATACTAGGCTACCCACTCTCGTCCGACCCGCGCCCCTAAATGTGAAGGCCCTAAATGGCTAACAAAGCGTTAAAAATTTTTGAACCTCCACCACCTTTGGGTGGTGGAACCCAAACTGGGAGATCTGCCTCACCAGCCTGGACTGAAGTGGAGTGTGCACCGTTCTCTCTTGGAGAGAACTTCTTTTCATTAACCTTACCCGGGGTCCCATGAGTCTGGGTTGTGTGCTGGATGTGGTCTCTCATGCCCTTTAGCCCCTGAGGACCTTGACTGCTAAGTCTTAATGACACCCCTAACCTGAACCTAAACCTAAACAGAACCAATTGGATGTATGCGCCTAAACTTAACCCCTGATTGGACACCTAAACCCTAACCCCTTTGTGGTATGCGCCTAAACCTAACCCCTAATGGGTACATCTAAATTTAACCCCACAGGATGCCTATCCCCAACCCCTAGCCCGTCCTAACCCTAACCTCGATAAACCGATAAACCCTGATCTAGGCTCTGGGCCTGAACCTGATCTCCTAGTGAGCAGGAATGGCCCAGAGGAAAGTGATGGGGAAGGGAAGAGGAAGGATGGGATGGTGGAGAGGACAGGATAGAGGAGGTAGTGACCTCTCTTGATCCCTGATCCTGTTCTAACCTTGTATCCTCCATCTATTCTTTCTGAGCCACTCACGCCAATTCCTGCAGGCCACTGAGGCCGAACAGTGTGCCATACTAAAAGCGCAGATGAATGAAGACCACTGAGAATAGTTGAGTCAATTTTATTAAGCACATATAAGTGAAATTTTGAAGGCCTAGAGAAGAGCCGAAGATGGATGTGAGGTATTGGAAGAACAGAAGATCAAAGGAAGAAGAGCACTTACCTGAAAAACATCACCTGGAACCCCTATTGGAAGAAAAAGACATATTAGTCACAAATTGAGCCTATAATTAGAGAAACAATACTTACCTAAAACCTTACTTACCTGGAACCCCTAAAAGGAAGAAAAAGTCATAACAGACACAATTTGGAAACCCCTAAAAGGATGAAAACCTGTAAAAAGGAAATTTAATTGGAATACTTACCTCGTTAAGTAACTCACGGATGGAAAACTGCACAAATCCCATACTAGGGTGTGCAGAGTAGATGAAGGTGAGAGTCTATTCAAATCCTGGGCATGACGTTAAACTGCACCCTGGAGGGGAGCAGCTGGGCACGAGCCCAAGTGGTGTAGGCCATACTAGGCTACCCACTCTCGTCGACCCAGCAGCGCCTGATGAAGGCCCCTAAATGGCCGAAAAACGTTAAAATTTTTTTTTGACCTCCACCACCTTTGGGTGGTGGAACCCAATAACTGGGAGATCTGCCTCACCAGCCTGGACTGAAGCCAGTGTGCACCGGTTCTCTCTTCGGAGAGAACTTCTTTTCATAACCTTACCGCTTGGTCCCGCAGTCTGGGTTGTGTGCTGGATGTGGTCTCTCATGCCCTTTAGCCCCTGAGACCTTGACTGCTAAGTCTTAATGACACCCTAACCTGAACCTAAACCCTAAACAGAACCAATTGGATGTGTGCGCCTAAACTTAACCCCTGATTGGACACCTAAACCTAACCCCTTTGTGGTATGCGCCTAAACCTAACCCCTAATGGGTACATCTAAATTTAACCCCTACAGGATGCCTATCCCCAACCCTAGCCCCGTCCCTAACCCTAACCTCGATAAACCGATAAACCCTGATCTCGACTCTGGGCCTGAACCTGATCTCCTAGTGAGAACGGGAATGGCCAGCCCAGAAGAGTGATGGGGGAAGGGAAGAGGAAGGATGGGATGGTGGAAGGGCAGGATAGAGGAGGTAGTGACCTCTCTTGATCCCTGATCCTGTTCTAACCTTGTATCCTCCATCTATTCTTTCTGAGCCACTCACGCCAATTCCTCGGGGCCACTGAGGCCGAACAGTGTGCCATACTAAAGCGCCCAGATGAATGAAGACCACTGAGAATAGTTGAGTCAATTTTATTAAGCACATATAAGTGAAATTTTTGAAGGCCTAGAGAAGAGCCGAAGATGGATGTGAGAGTATTGGAAGAACAGAAGATCAAAGGAAGAAGAGCACTTACCTGAAAAAACATCACCTGGAACCCCTATTGGAAGAAAAAGACATATTAGTCACAAATTGAGCCTATAATTAGAGAAAACAATACTTACCTAAAACCTTACTTACCTGGAACCCCTAAAAGGAAGAAAAAGTCATAACAGACACAATTTGGAAACCCCTAAAAGGATGAAAACCTGTAAAAAAGGAAATTTAATTGGAATACTTACCTCGTTAAGTAACTCACCGGATGGAAAACTGCACAAATCCCATACTAGGGTGTGCAGAGTAGATGAAGGTGAGAGTCTATTCCGTCCTGGGCATGACGTTAAACTGCACCCTGGAGGGAGCAGCTGGAGCACGCAGGCCCAAGTGGTGTAGGCCATACTAGGCTACCCACTCTCGTCGACCAGCGCCTGATGAAGGCCCTA